>OZ035827.1:39372123-39546711 GCA_964034765.1 Knipowitschia caucasica | reverse complement strand
CACGCCTGCACATAGCCCCCCTGGAGGTCCAGGCCTTCCCCACACCTAACCTTAACCCCTACGGAGATCCAGGCCCTCCCCACACCTAACCTTAACCCCCATGGAGATCCAGGCCTTCCCCACACCTAACCTTAACCCCCATGGGGATCCAGGCGTTCCCCACACCTAACCTTAACCCCCATGGAGATCCAGGCCGCCCCCACGCCTGCACATAGCCCCCCTGGAGGTCCAGGCCTGCCCGCGTTATGGCACGTAGCTGGAGACCAGGCCCGGGGGGGCCCGGTCCTTTCTTCCTCCCTTCCTTTAGATTGTAGTACCAGGCACACATTGAAAATCAGACTAAGTGTTTTGAGAAAAAACCTAAGTGTTTAGGCTGTAGGACCAGGCACACGTTGAAAATCAGACTAAGTGTTTTGAGAAAAAACCTAAGTGTTTGGGCTGTAGGACCAGGCACACGTTGAAAATCAGACTAAGTGTTTTGAGAAAAAACCTAAGTGTTTAGGCTGTAGGACCAGGCACACTTCGAAAATCAGACTAAGTGTCTAGCTTGTAGTACTAGGCACGTTTTGTTCTGTTTGTAGTCCCAGGCACGCCTGGTTTTTCCAGCAGCGCTTAAGGGTGTGCAGTCCGAGGGGGGGGCTTAATAGTGGGTACCCGGGTCCGACTGGTGCACAGGTCTTCCCCGGCCCCGGCGGTCCCTGGAGGTGCGCCTGCGGGGGTGTGGGGTGCTGTGGTCGGGCAGCAGCCTGCACAGAGCCCCCCTGGAGGTCCTGGGCTTCCCCACACCTAACCTTAACCCCCACGGAGATCCAGGCCGCCCCCCACGGCCTTTCCAAGGGCCATAACTTTCTGGTCCTTTGTCCCCCTTGCGTCAAATTCACACCGCGGGTAGCCCGGGATCAGGGGAGTCCTTGGGTCCAACCCCCGTGTCTCTACCCCCTTGGGCTCGGCTTTGAGGATCCCGGAAAGCGGGGCTTTCTTCCCCCGGGAATGGGCGCCCAGGCCCGGATCTGAGCGGGAGCAAAGCCCGCCCCGGTGGTAGCCCAGGTCCGGAGGAGTGCGTGGGTGAAAACCCCGTGTCCCTAGCCCTTATGGTTCGTTTTCTACGAGCCCTGGAAGCCGAGGTTATCCTCCCCCAGAATGAGCGCTCTTGGGCGGGTGGCAGACGCGTGGTTTCCAAGGGCCATAACTTTCTGGTCCTTTGTCCCCCTTGCGTCAAATTCACACCGCGGGTAGCCCGGGATCAGGGGAGTCCTTGGGTCCAACTCCCGTGTCTCTACCCCCTTGGGCTCGGCTTTGAGGATCCCGGAAAGCGGGGCTTTCTTCCCCCGGGAATGGGCGCCCAGGCCCGGATCTGAGCGGGAGCAAAGCCCGCCCCGGTGGTAGCCCAGGTCCGGAGGAGTGCGTGGGTGAAAACCCCGTGTCCCTAGCCCTTATGGTTTGTTTTCTACGGCTTCCCCACACCTAACCTCGACCCCCCTGGAGATCCAGGCCGCCCCCACGCCTGCACATAGCCCCCTGGAGGTCCAGGCCTTCCCCACACCTAACCTTAACCCCCATGGAGACCCAGGCCCTCCCCACACCTAACCTTAACCCCCATGGAGATCCAGGCCCTCCCCCACGCCTGCACATAGCCCCCCTGGAGAACCAGGGCTTCCCCACACCTAACCTTAACCCCCATGGAGATCCAGGCCTTCCCCAAACCTAACCTTAACCCCCATGGAGATCCAGGCCGCCCCCACACCAGCACATAGCCCCCCTGGAGAACCAGGGCTTCCCCACACCTAACCTTAACCCCCATGGAGATCCAGGACGCCCCCACACCAGCACATAGCCCCCCTGGAGGTCCTGGGCTTCTCCACGCCTAACCCTAGCCCACCTGGAGAACCAGGCCCTCCCCCACACCTGCACATAGCCCCCCTGGAGAACCAGGGCTTCCCCACACCTAACCTTAACCCCCATGGAGATCCAGGCCGCCCCCACACCAGCAAATAGCCCCCCTGGAGAACCAGGCCCTCCCCCACACCAGTACATAGCCCCCCTGGAGAACCAGGGCTTCCCCACGCCTAACCTTAACCCCCATGGAGATCCAGGCCGCCCCCACGCCAGCACATAGCCCCCCTGGAGGTCCAGGCCTTCCCCACACCTAACCTTAACCCCCATGGGGATCCAGGCCTTCCCCACACCTAACCCTAACCCCCATGGAAGTCCAGGCCGCCCCCACGCCTGCACAGAGCCCCCCTGGAAATCCAGGCCGCCCCCCACGCCTGCACATAGCCCCCCTGGGGGTCCAGGCCTTCCCCACACCTAACCTTAACCCCCATGGAGATCCAGGCCGCCCCCACGCCTGCACATAGCCCCCCTGGAGGTCCAGGCCTTCCCCACACCTAACCTTAACCCCCATGGAAATCCAGGCCGCCCCCCACGCCTGCACATAGCCCCCCTGGAGGTCCAGGCCTTCCCCACACCTAACCTTAACCCCTACGGAGATCCAGGCCCTCCCCACACCTAACCTTAACCCCCATGGAGATCCAGGCCCTCCCCACACCTAACCTTAACCCCCATGGAGATCCAGGCCTTCCCCACACCTAACCTTAACCCCCATGGGGATCCAGGCGTTCCCCACACCTAACCTTCACCCCCATGGAGATCCAGGCCGCCCCCACGCCTGCACATAGCCCCCCTGGAGGTCCAGGCCTTCCCCACACCTAACCTTAACCCCCATGGGGATCCAGGCCCTCCCCACACCTAACCTTAACCCCCATGGAGATCCAGGCCCTCCCCACACCTAACCTTAACCCCTACGGAGATCCAGGCCCTCCCCACACCTAACCTTAACCCCCATGGAGATCCAGGCCTTCCCCACACCTAACCTTAACCCCCATGGGGATCCAGGCGTTCCCCACACCTAACCTTAACCCCCATGGAGATCCAGGCCGCCCCCACGCCTGCACATAGCCCCCCTGGAGGTCCAGGGCTTCCCCACACCTAACCTTAACCCCCATGGAGATCCAGGCCGCCCCCCACGCCTGCACATAGCCCCCCTGGAGGTCCAGGCCTTCCCCACACCTAACCTTAACCCCCATGGAGACCCAGGCCCTCCCCACACCTAACCTTAACCCCCATGGAGATCCAGGCCCTCCCCACACCTAACCTTAACCCCTACGGAGATCCAGGCCCTCCCCACACCTAACCTTAACCCCCATGGAGATCCAGGCCTTCCCCACACCTAACCTTAACCCCCATGGGGATCCAGGCGTTCCCCACACCTAACCTTAACCCCAATGGAGATCCAGGCCGCCCCCACGCCTGCACATAGCCCCCCTGGAGGTCCAGGGCTTCCCCACACCTAACCTTAACCCCCATGGAGATCCAGGCCGCCCCCCACGCCTGCACATAGCCCCCCTGGAGGTCCAGGCCTTCCCCACACCTAACCTTAACCCCCATGGGGATCCAGGCCCTCCCCACACCTAACCTTAACCCCCATGGAGATCCAGGCCCTCCCCACACCTAACCTTAACCCCCACGGAGATCCAGGCCCTCCCCACACCTAACCTTAACCCCCATGGAGATCCAGGCCCTCCCCACACCTAACCTTAACCCCCATGGAGATCCAGGCCCTCCCCACACCTAACCTTAACCCCTACGGAGATCCAGGCCCTCCCCACACCTAACCTTAACCCCCATGGAGATCCAGGCCTTCCCCACACCTAACCTTAACCCCCATGGGGATCCAGGCGTTCCCCACACCTAACCTTAACCCCCATGGAGATCCAGGCCGCCCCCACGCCTGCACATAGCCCCCCTGGAGGTCCAGGGCTTCCCCACACCTAACCTTAACCCCCATGGAGATCCAGGCCGCCCCCCACGCCTGCACATAGCCCCCCTGGAGGTCCAGGCCTTCCCCACACCTAACCTTAACCCCCATGGGGATCCAGGCCCTCCCCACACCTAACCTTAACCCCCATGGAGATCCAGGCCCTCCCCACACCTAACCTTAACCCCTACGGAGATCCAGGCCCTCCCCACACCTAACCTTAACCCCCATGGAGACCCAGGCCCTCCCCACACCTAACCTTAACCCCCATGGAGATCCAGGCCCTCCCCACACCTAACCTTAACCCCTACGGAGATCCAGGCCCTCCCCACACCTAACCTTAACCCCTACGGAGATCCAGGCCCTCCCCACACCTAACCTTAACCCCCATGGAGATCCAGGCCTTCCCCACACCTAACCTTAACCCCCATGGGGATCCAGGCGTTCCCCACACCTAACCTTAACCCCCATGGAGATCCAGGCCGCCCCCACGCCTGCACATAGCCCCCCTGGAGGTCCAGGGCTTCCCCACACCTAACCTTAACCCCCATGGAGATCCAGGCCGCCCCCCACGCCTGCACATAGCCCCCCTGGAGGTCCAGGCCTTCCCCCACACCTGCACATAGCCCCCCTGGAGAACCAGGGCTTCCCCACACCTAACCTTAACCCCCATGGAGATCCAGGCCGCCCCCACACCAGCACATAGCCCCCCTGGAGAACCGGGCCCGCCCCCACACCAGTACATAGCCCCCCTGGAGAACCAGGGCTTCCCCACACCTAACCTTAACCCCCATGGAGATCCAGGCCGCCCCCACACAGGCACATAGCCCCCCTGGAGAACCGGGCCCGCCCCCACACCAGTACATAGCCCCCCTGGAGAACCAGGGCTTCCCCACGCCTAACCTTAACCCCCATGGAGATCCAGGCCTTCCCCACACCTAACCTTAACCCCCATGGGGATCCAGGCGTTCCCCACACCTAACCTTAACCCCCATGGAGATCCAGGCCGCCCCCCACGCCTGCACATAGCCCCCCTGGAGGTCCAGGCCTTCCCCACACCTAACCTTAACCCCCATGGAGACCCAGGCCCTCCCCACACCTAACCTTAACCCCCATGGAGATCCAGGCCCTCCCCACACCTAACCTTAACCCCTACGGAGATCCAGGCCCTCCCCACACCTAACCTTAACCCCCATGGAGATCCAGGCCCTCCCCACACCTAACCTTAACCCCCATGGGGATCCAGGCGTTCCCCACACCTAACCTTAACCCCCATGGAGATCCAGGCCGCCCCCACGCCTGCACATAGCCCCCCTGGAGGTCCAGGGCTTCCCCACACCTAACCTTAACCCCCATGGAGATCCAGGCCGCCCCCCACGCCTGCACATAGCCCCCTTGGAGGTCCAGGCCTTCCCCACACCTAACCTTAACCCCCATGGGGATCCAGGCCCTCCCCACACCTAACCTTAACCCCCATGGAGATCCAGGCCCTCCCCACACCTAACCTTAACCCCTACGGAGATCCAGGCCCTCCCCACACCTAACCTTAACCCCCATGGAGACCCAGGCCCTCCCCACACCTAACCTCGACCCCCCTGGAGATCCAGGCCGCCCCCACACCAGCACATAGCCCCCCTGGAGGTCCAGGCCTTCCCCACACCTAACCTTAACCCCTACGGAGATCCAGGCCCTCCCCACACCTAACCTTAACCCCCATGGAGATCCAGGCCTTCCCCACACCTAACCTTAACCCCCATGGGGATCCAGGCGTTCCCCACACCTAACCTTAACCCCCATGGAGATCCAGGCCGCCCCCACGCCTGCACATAGCCCCCCTGGAGGTCCAGGGCTTCCCCACACCTAACCTTAACCCCCATGGAGATCCAGGCCGCCCCCCACGCCTGCACATAGCCCCCCTGGAGGTCCAGGCCTTCCCCACACCTAACCTTAACCCCCATGGGGATCCAGGCCCTCCCCACACCTAACCTTAACCCCCATGGAGATCCAGGCCCTCCCCACACCTAACCTTAACCCCACGGAGATCCAGGCCCTCCCCACACCTAACCTTAACCCCCATGGAGACCCAGGCCCTCCCCACACCTAACCTTAACCCCCATGGAGATCCAGGCCCTCCCCACACCTACCTTAACCCCCATGGAGATCCAGGCCCTCCCCACACCTAACCTTAACCCCACGGAGATCCAGGCCCTCCCCACACCTAACCTTAACCCCCATGGAGATCCAGGCCTTCCCCACACCTAACCTTAACCCCCATGGAGATCCCCCCCACACCTACCTACCCCCTGGGTCCAGGCTTCCCCACACCTAACCTTAACCCCCATGGAGATCCAGGCCGCCCCCACGCCTGCACATAGCCCCCCTGGAGGTCCAGGGCTTCCCCACACCTAACCTTAACCCCCATGGAGATCCAGGCCGCCCCCCACGCCTGCACATAGCCCCCCTGGAGGTCCAGGCCTTCCCCCACACCTGCACATAGCCCCCCTGGAGACCAGGCTCCCCACACCTAACTTAACCCCCATGGAGATCCAGGCCTTCCCCACACCTAACCTTAACCCCCATGGAGATCCAGGCCGCCCCCACACCCAGCACATAGCCCCCCTGGAGAACCAGGCCTTCCCCCCACCTAACCTTAACCCCCTGGAGAACCAGGCTTCCCCACACCTAACCTTAACCCCCATGGAGATCCAGGCCGCCCCCACACAGGCACATAGCCCCCCTGGAGACCGGGCCCGCCCCCACACCAACATAACCCCCATGGAGAACCAGGCTTCCCCACGCCTAACCTTAACCCCCATGGAGATCCAGGCCTTCCCCACACCTAACCTTAACCCCCATGGGGATCCAGGCGTTCCCCACACCTAACCTTAACCCCCATGGAGATCCAGGCCGCCCCCACACCTGCAACCTTAACCCCCTGGAGGTCCAGGCCCTCCCCACACCTAACCTTAACCCCCATGGAGACCCAGGCCCTCCCCACACCTAACCTTAACCCCCATGGAGATCCAGGCCCTCCCCACACCTAACCTTAACCCCCATGGAGATCCAGGCCCTCCCCACACCTAACCTTAACCCCCATGGAGATCCAGGCCCTCCCCACACCTAACCTTAACCCCCATGGAGATCCAGGCCTTCCCCACACCTAACCTTAACCCCCATGGGGATCCAGGCGTTCCCCACACCTAACCTTAACCCCCATGGAGATCCAGGCCGCCCCCACACCTGCACATAGCCCCCCTGGAGGTCCAGGGCTTCCCCACACCTAACCTTAACCCCCATGGAGATCCAGGCCGCCCCCACGCCTGCACATAGCCCCCCTGGAGGTCCAGGCCTTCCCCACACCTAACCTTAACCCCCATGGAGATCCAGGCCGCCCCCCACCCTAACCTTACCCCCTGGAGGTCCAGGCCCTCCCCACACCTAACCTTAACCCCCATGGAGATCCAGGCCCTCCCCACACCTAACCTTAACCCCCATGGAGATCCAGGCCCTCCCCACACCTAACCTTAACCCCTACGGAGATCCAGGCCCTCCCCACACCTAACCTTAACCCCCATGGAGATCCAGGCCTTCCCCACACCTAACCTTAACCCCCATGGGGATCCAGGCGTTCCCCACACCTAACCTTAACCCCCATGGAGATCCAGGCCGCCCCCACGCCTGCACATAGCCCCCCTGGAGGTCCAGGGCTTCCCCACACCTAACCTTAACCCCCATGGAGATCCAGGCCGCCCCCCACGCCTGCACATAGCCCCCCTGGAGGTCCAGGCCCTCCCCACACCTAACCTTAACCCCCATGGAGATCCAGGCCCTCCCCACACCTAACCTTAACCCCTCGGAGATCCAGGCCCCCCCACACCTGCACATAGCCCCCTGGAGATCCAGGCCCTCCCCACACCTAACCTTAACCCCCATGGAGATCCAGGCCCTCCCCACACCTAACCTTAACCCCCATGGAGATCCAGGCCCTCCCCACACCTAACCTTAACCCCTACGGAGATCCAGGCCCCCCCCACACCTAACCTTAACCCCCTGGAGATCCAGGCCTTCCCCACACCTAACCTTAACCCCCATGGGGATCCAGGCCGCCCCACACCCTAACCTTAACCCCCCTGGAGATCCAGGCCTCCCCCACGCCTGCACATAGCCCCCCTGGAGGTCCAGGCCTTCCCCACACCTAACCTTAACCCCCATGGAGATCCAGGCCCCCCCACACCTGCACATAGCCCCCCTGGAGAACCAGGCCGCCCCCCACCCTACATAGCCCCCCTGGAGGTCCAGGGCTTCCCCACACCTAACCTTAACCCCCATGGAGATCCAGGCCTTCCCCACACCTAACCATAACCCCCATGGAGATCCAGGCCGCCCCCCACGCCTGCACATAGCCCCCCTGGAGGTCCAGGCCTTCCCCACACCTAACCTTAACCCCCATGGAGATCCAGGCCGCCCCCCACGCCTGCACATAGCCCCCCTGGAGGTCCAGGCCTTCCCCACACCTAACCTTAACCCCCATGGAGACCAGGCCCTCCCCACACCTAACCTTAACCCCCATGGAGATCCAGGCCCTCCCCACACCTAACCTTAACCCCCACGGAGATCCAGGCCCTCCCCACACCTAACCTTAACCCCCATGGAGATCCAGGCCTTCCCCACACCTAACCTTAACCCCCATGGGGATCCAGGCCTTCCCCACACCTAACCATAACCCCCATAGAGAACCAGGCCGCCCCCCACGCCTGCACATAGCCCCCCTGGAGGTCCAGGCCTTCCCCACACCTAACCTTAACCCCCATGGAGGTCCAGGCCTTCCCCACACCTAACCTTAACCCCCATAGAGATCCAGGCCTTCCCCACACCTAACCTTAACCCCCAAGGAGATCCAGGCCGCCCCCACGCCTGCACATAGCCCCCCTGGAGGTCCAGGCCTTCCCCACACCTAACCTTAACCCCCATGGAGACCCAGGCCCTCCCCAGACCTAACCCTAACCGGTCTGGAGGTCCTGGTAGCCCCCACACATGAACATAGCCCCCCTGGAGAACCAGGCCTTTCCCACCCCTCAGCCTACAAATCAGCCTAAGTGTTTTGCCAAAAAACCTAAGTGTCTATGCTGTAGTACTGGGCTCGCTGTGGCCGAGTGGCAAAGGCGATGGAATGGGGAGTCATTGAGGTCCTCCCACGCAGGTTCGAATCCTGCCCACAGCACTTAGAATTATTTTCACATTTGCTTGGAGCACCAGGCCTGTGATGGCTCTATTTCAAGCCGTACTTCAGGGCTTTTTTCGGGGTTAAAACCTCCGAGGACCCCCCCTGGGTCTCAGGCTTTCCAGTGCTGCATTTATGTCCGGATTTCTAAGCTTTTTTCGGGGATAGAACCTCCACAGAATCCCCTCGGTTCTGGGACCCGCATGGCCCTATTTTAAGCCGGATTTAAGGGCTTTTTTCGGGGTTAAAACCTCCGAGGACCCCCCTGGGTCTCAGGCTTTCCAGTGCTGCATTTATGTCCGGATTTCTCTAAGCTTTTTTCGGGGATAGAACCTCCACAGAATCCCCTCGGTTCTGGGACCCGCATGGCCCTATTTTAAGCCGGATTTAAGGGCTTTTTTCGGGGTTAAAACCTCCGAGGACCCCCCTGGGTCTCAGGCTTTCCAGTGCTGCATTTTCGGATTCTGTCCGGTTATAAGCTTTTTTCGGGGATAGAACCTCCACAGAATCCCCTCGGTTCTGGGACCCGCATGGCCCTATTTTAAGCCGGATTTAAGGGCTTTTTTCGGGGTTAAAACCTCCGAGGACCCCCCTGGGTCTCAGGCTTTCCAGTGCTGCATTTATGTCCGGATTTCTAAGCTTTTTTCGGGGATAGAACCTCCACAGAATCCCCCCGGTTCTGGGACCCGCATGGCCCTATTTTAAGCCGGATTTAAGGGCTTTTTTCGGGGTTAAAACCTCCAGGGACTCCCCTTGGTTCTGGGACCTGTCATTGCTCTTTTTCAAGACAAATTTCATGCGCTCTCTCCCGGGGAGAAATGCGCCCACCCTTATTCTTTGAGAATATGTGTGCACTTGTTTTCAACTCCTGGTGGGTTCCATAACCTGAGATTCCACTCACGTCATGGGGACTGGTTTTACGTGGTGGGGCCCGAACACCGGACCCCACTGGTCCAAGCTTAATAATCAATGGGTAATGCTTTTCTAACGGTCCTTATGCAGTCTCTGTAAAAATATGGAAAGGACCCCTGGAGGTTTACTTTCCTGAAAAAAGTGTGTTATGTGTCGGAACCCTGGTGGTGGGTTGCGGGATATCAAGGAGGGGCACACTGGGGCAATTTCAGTCCAGCAGGCTGGAGCCAATCATGGAGCAGCACAACAGAGGAAATCAGGTGTCAGGCTAGAAAAAGGTGCAAGTGTGTGGTTCATTAGGCTGCAAGAAATCATGGAGGAGCACACTGAAGCGCACGCTTACAAACCACTGGTAAGTGCTGACTACAAGTCATGACTTCAAATTGTTATATAGAATGATTACAAATTATTTGTTGTTTGTGCAGCTTAGTCAAGAGTCCCTAATTGATGAAGTCGACTCAGATTCTGACGATTTAACTGTCAAGAAGAAACCTGTAAAAAAGTATGGAAAAAGAAAAATCAAAAACACTTTTCTTCAAGACTCGGAAAGTGACGAACCAAAGGCAAATAAGATTGTTATCATGCAGCTGCAAAAGAAGAAAAATGGGGGGCGAGTTTACAGCAAGAGACACTTCTGCCTCTACTGTTCAATGTCCTGCCACAAAATGTCCCGTCATTTGACTAGAAAACATGGAAATGAAAGTGACGTAGCCAGAGCATTGGCTCTACCTGTGAAATCTAAAGCACGTAAACTTCAGTTTGATTTGATCAGGAATAGTGGAAACCGTGAGCACAATTTTGAGGTTTTAAAGGCCGGCATTGGAACTTTAGTCCCAGCTAAACAGCCAAATTCCCCAGTTAAATCCAGTGAGTTTTTGCACTGTATAGACTGTGGGGCATTGCTTAAGCGAAAGTCGCTGTGGAGGCATGTGGCCAGGTGCCGGCTTTCACAGAAAGATGCCCAGGCTAAACCAGGTAGAAGTAGGGTCCAGTCCCTCTGCTCCCTAGCCCAGCCTGTACCGGAGGGCATCAGCAAAAAGCTGTGGTCTTTAATTTCGGCAATGCATCAGGATGAGGTCACGGGTGTTGTCAAAGCAGAAAAGGGGATTCTGAGACTCGGAGAGCACCTGTACTTAAAACACGGGCATGATAAGACTAAGCATGATTACATTAGGCAGAAAATGAGAGAAGTCGGTAGGTTAATTAACGAAGCAAAAACCGCAGGGAAACTGAAAACAATTAAGGATTTCTTTATTCCTTCCAACTTTAACCATGTGATTGATGCAGTCAGGTCTGTGGCTGGATATGATGAGGAAACAAATCAATACAAGACTCCATCCTTGGCCCTCAAACTCGGCCATAGCCTCAGAAAGCTAGCAGATATTCTTGAATGTGACTCAAAAATGGAGCATTGTGTTGATGAACTATTTATTAAAAACCTCCAACGAAGCCGGCTGCTTTTTGAGAAGAGGTGGGACGTCTGTGTTTCTTCTGCTGCCCTACAGACCCTCCGGCAAGCCAAGTGGAACACTCCGGACCTGCTCCCTCTGACTGAGGACGTTAGAGCCATGCATGCACATATTGAGGTATGTCGACCTGAATATGTGCAAACCCTAATAAGTGAGCCAACGTCTAAGCATTGGTCTAAAACTGGCAGTTTTGACTCTTTGTGAGGTCATCATTTTCAATCGAAGAAGGGAAGGTGAGGTTTCAAAGATGCCACTGACAGCCTTTACCTTAAGAAGTAAGACTGGGATCCATTCTGACATTGCTCTGGGACTGTCCCAACTTGAGAAAAAGCTGTGTCAGCATTTTCAACGCATTGAAATTAAAGGGAAAAGAAGTCGGAAAGTGCCGGTTCTTTTGACTCCTGAAATGATTGCTTCGATGGAGGTGCTGGTGGAGAACAGAAGGGCCTGTTCCATCTCTGACCATAACCCATACTTCTTTTCCCGCCCGGGCGCAGACACCCACATCAGGGGATCAGACTCCCTACGCCAGGTAGCCAAAGAATGTGGTGCGGTGCATCCAGAGATGCTATCCTCAACCAAACTTAGAAAGCACATAGCTACTATGTCTACAGTTCTCAATATGAAAGAGAATGAGATGGACATACTTGCCAACTTCCTCGGCCATGACATTCGCATCCACAGGCAATATTACAGACTACCAGAGGGGACACTGGAGCTGGCCAAAATCAGCAAAGTGTTGATGGCCATGGAGCAGGGAAGAGTGACGGAATTCGAAGGAAAGAGCCTCGACCAGATACAAATTGAGCCTGAAGGTAATTCTTGATATTATTAAAATGTGTATGATTTTTTTCCCCTAAAGGCCACTTGTATTTTTATTTTCTGTGCGACAGGGAGAGCAGTAGAGATCCTCTCACAAACGGACGGGCTAAAAGAAACTTCAAGCGGAGAACCTTCAACCATTCATCCAGATGCACCCCATGGTAGTGGCAGTGCCCCTTCTGGTAAGTGTACCAGGTGGGGGATTACAGCCAGGCTGCTTGGTCCTCACCCTGGGAGTGTATATTGCTAATATATTTTTATTTCTCTCCCTAGAACGTGTAAGAAAGCCATGGTCTGCATCTGAGGTGAAGGCTGTGGAGAAGACCATGACACCTTTCATACAGACTGGAAAGGTCCCTGGGAAGTCTCACTGCCTGGCCTGCATTAATGCCTCACCAGATGACCTTAGACATCGGACATGGAGTGGCATTAAATTCTATGTCAAAAATAGAATCACTGCAATTCGAAAACAAAATCTAAAATAAAATTCCTTTAAAATAGTTGTTTGGTTTCTATTGACTGTTTTGTATTACTTAAAGTCTTGGTAAAAAAAGATTATGTCTATGGGTCCCATTCTGAACGGCCCTGTCAAAGGGACCCACCAGGTAACAAAAACGTGTATGTGTGCGTGTGTGTGTGTGTGTGTGTTTGTGACTGTGCGTGTGTGTGTGTGTGTTTGTGACTGTGTGTGTGTGTGTGTGCGTGTGTGTGTGTGCGTGTGTGTGTGTGTGTGTGTTTGTGACTGTGTGTGTGTGTGTGTGTGTGCGTGTGTGTGTGTTTGTGACTGTGCGTGTGTGTGTTTGTGACTGTGCGTGTGTGTGTGTGTGTATTTGTGCGTGTGTGTGTTTGTGACTGTGCGTGTGTGTGTTTGTGACTGTGTGTGTGTGTGTGTGACTGTGTGTGTGTGCGTGTGTGTGTGACTGTGCGTGTGTGTGTTTGTGTGACTGTGTGTGTGTGTGCGTGTGTGTGTGTGTGTTTGTGACTGTGCGTGTGTATGTGTGTTTGTGACTGTGTGTGTGCGTGTGTGTGTGTTTGTGACTGTGTGTGTGTGTTTGTGACTGTGTGTGCGTGTGTGTGTGTTTGTGACTGTGTGTGTGTGTGTGCGCACTCACGGTCTTTCAGAAAGGTAAAAGACATCCAAAAGTATTCACCAATAAAAATCCAATTGAATCTTTTATATTAACTGCAATATAACATTTTAGAAAATACCCCATCGACCCCATCCGAGGAGTTGTCTGCACCAGGAGCAGAGAGCCACCTGCAGCCACACGGGGCAACATATGATCTAGGACATCTAGGTTCCGGAAGTCCACCAGTTCCAAGAGCCAGACCCTGTCAGGACCCCGACAATAAACTAGAAACAGAGCTGTATCACTGTAGATAGATGTCATTGCTTTCTGGAAAGCGTCCACCATCACCGATTTTTAATACATTTTTACACTGATATCTTTTAGTGAGCCGTGAGATTAAAATATGCTTTCATTACAAATCAGCACTTTGGCAAAACAAGTGGTTCTCAACTTTTTTGGAAAAATGGGCAGAGTTTTGACGGTCAGGGTGTTAAGACATGCCCACAGTATCTCCTGCTCAGCCCCTACTTCATCCCTGCACCCCCTCCCTGCATGGGGGCTCAAGGCCTGCTAGAGGTTTCTCTCTGGTCTTTGATTGGTTCCTTGCGGATGCAGATGATCCGGGACATTTATGGACATTTATGAACATTTATGGACAGTGGTCATCCAGCTCTCTATGGACCAATGGCTCATGTGTGTTTGTTATGACTGCCTTTCCTGTGTTCGAACCGTTTGATTCTCTGATCTGTTGTCGGTGAATCCACAAGTCTGTAAAGTGTCTGAGACGACCGCTGTTGTGATTTAGGGCGATACACAAACACATTGAATTACTTTGAATTTAACTTTACTTCCTCCACGTCCAAGTTGTTACTTCAAGGCCAGCTGTCGTGCAGAGACGTCTCTGTCCGGATACAGTTACCTCAGCTTGTTTGGGAGCTTAATAAATGATGAGTTGGTCTTTCAAGTGCTGCCTGAGCAGCAGCTGCCAGACACTGTGAGGAGGAGAGCATTCTATAGAGTTGTGTGGAAGTGATAACACAGCCTGGACATTAGCCACTGTTTTTAAGTTATTAGCAATTTCAGCTCTGGTTTGCTTCACTCGTTTTAATAATATTGTGTGATTATTTATGATTTTCATGTTTTTGCCGCCTGCAGGGCTTAGAAGCCCCAGTGTACATCAAAATGTGTGCAGCGTGTGACCCTAATGAACAAACAATCTAACATGAAACACATGAGTTCAAATACAAATTATCTATTATCCGTTTTAATTGTTAATTATAATTATTCTCTATGACCTTTTGCTGGTGTATGTTGGTCCTAGATGTAAGCTACAGTGGGGCCAAAAAAGTATTTAGTCAGCCCCCCCGCAAGACAATAGATGCCTGTAATGTTAATCATGGAAAACCCTCATGAGAGCCAAAAATACACAAAATCATTTTTTAAGACTTTATTTGCCATTTATGTTGAAAATAAGTATTTAGTTGAGAACAAGGCCTTCCCATGACCTTGAAGCCACTCCTTTGTTGCCTGAGTAGTACTTATGGAATGCAGTGTCAGATGTGTCCCCCTGCTTAAGCCAGTACAGGCCCAGACCCGTCTGAAGTTTGCTACACCGTTAAAAAAAATATATTAATAACACGTTGATTTTACGGTAAAATTCAGGGACAACTTTTGTTTCCAGAACCTGGGAGGACATGGTCAGTCTGATAGACCTGAGAGGACATGGTCAGTCTGATAGACCTGAGAGGACATGGTCAGTCTGATAGACCTGAGAGGACATGGTCTGTCTGATAGACCTGAGAGGACATGGTCAGTCTGATAGACCTGAGAGGACATGGTCAGTCTGATAGACCTGAGAGGACATGGTCAGTCTGATAGACCTGAGAGGACATGGTCAGTCTGATAGACCTGAGAGGACATGGTCAGTCTGATAGACCTGAGAGGACATGGTCAGTCTGATAGACCTGAGAGGACATGGTCAGTCTGATAGACCTGAGAGGACATGGTCTGTCTGATAGACCTGAGAGGACATGGTCAGTCTGATAGACCTGAGAGGACATGGTCAGTCTGATAGACCTGAGAGGACATGGTCAGTCTGATAGACCTGAGAGGACATGGTCTGTCTGATAGACCTGAGAGGACATAGTCAGTCTGATAGACCTGAGAGGACATGGTCAGTCTGATAGACCTGAGAAGACATGGTGAGTCTGATAGACCTGAGAGGACATGGTCAGTCTGATAGACCTGAGAGGACATGGTCAGTCTGATAGACCTGAGAGGACATGGTCAGTCTGATAGACCTGAGAGGACATGGTCAGTCTGATAGACCAAGGGCTGGACTGGGACAAAAAAACGGCCCGGGCATTTTTTCCTTCTTACCGGCCCAGGCATGTTTTTGTCACTTTTTTACAGTTTGTTTATACCAGGGATCGGCAACTCAAAAGGTTCAAAGAGCCATATTTGACCAAATAACTAAAAACATATGTCTGGAGCCGCAAAAAAATAACAGCCTTGTATAGGGCTTATATGAAGGTTTCACAATGTAGCTACATTAGCTACATTAGCCTATTATCTAAATGACCAAGTAAAGGCTACAAATACATGATTAGCATTCATGATTATCAAATATGTGTTTTCACTGCAGCGTGTCCTGGAGAGAATGACGCACCACGTGATGACTCTGCTTTAACTTTGACTTCCATTTTTTTGCCTTCATGCAACTGTAGAAATACAGTAAATAAATCTGCTTTTTGGCTCAAAGGTCACACACCTGCACTGTCCGCTCATATCGATCACGTCACAGGCTGAAGTTTGCTGGAGCTGAATGTCCTTTTCTTTCACAGTCTTTGCGGAGGTTTTTGAAGTCTGAAAAAAGTGCTCCGGATTTTGTATGAAAGAATCCTTCACGTAATCCCTGTGAACGGTATTTAGTGCTTCATTGTTCCTCGTGTTGCAACAAAACTTCCTATTACATTGCAAACATGAAGCAGTCCTTCCTCATTGACTGAAAGCAAATGTTCAGTCTTGTCCTTAGTCCAGTCTTATTATCGACTCAGCAGCGGCCGCCTGGCGCGGGGCCGCGCCACAGGATATGACTCACTACGTTGACAGAAATGTTGAAATTGAATATTACTTATACACATTTTTACAGCATTGAAATACGTTAGGAATGTTTTTCCTCCTACAGAAACCACATACAAACTAGGAATAAAATATAGCCCTCCCACTCCATTTTCAGACATTTTTGAAAAGGCTCCAGGAGCCACTGGAGGAGCACTAAAGGTTGCCGACCCCTGGTTTATACAGTATGTGGAAGCAAATACTGTAGAGGATCAGGATGTCTGTGGTTTCAACAAAAAAATAAAGTGCAATAGTTTACATTACAAGAGAGTAATAAACATGTCTCAGAGTGAGGGAGGTGGACACAGACAATACTATTGTTTGTTACAGGGATGAGAATTGGTCAAAAAAGTCTGAAATGCATATTGTCAGCCATTTGCTGGCTCTAAATCTGTTTAATCTGTTCACAACATTTTACTTTTGGGCTCAAACATGAACTTTTAATGCAATGGAAAATTTAGGTACCCGGGCTTTAATTTAGTCGCACTTCGAGAGGAGAGGGGAGACGCGGACTTTTTCCTGCAGCGGTGTATTTATTGGGTGCACAAATTACGCAAAGACACGCATGGTCCTGTGCGCGTTTATGGTCTTGGGTACATGGTCACGTTGCGGCTACGCTCACCGTGTTGTGTTGTGAGCGGTTCCCGGTGAGCGGTTCCTGCGTCCAGCTCAGAGCCGCTGGATGCGGGAACACTGCGGCCGCTGAGGTGGTGGAATCCCGTTCGAGTACATGCAGCAGGTGCCCCGCGGACACGCGCGCTCCCTCGAACAGTTCTCAACGGATTTACACTTTTCACAAACATTTTTTTTTGTATGAGGCAAACAGACCGGCCCAAATATGGGCATCGGCCCTTCGGGCATTGCCCGGTACGCCCGATGGCCAGTCCAGCCCTGGATAGACCTGAGAGGACATGGTCAGTCTGATAGACCTGAGAGGACATAGTCAGTCTGATAGACCTGAGAGGACATGGTCAGTCTGATAGACCTGAGAGGACATGGTCAGTCTGATAGACCTGAGAGGACATGGTCAGTCTGATAGACCTGAGAGGACATAGTCAGTCTGATAGACCTGAGAGGACATGGTCAGTCTGATAGACCTGAGAGGACATGGTCAGTCTGATAGACCTGAGAGGACATGGTCTCTGTTGATGTGGTTGTGCACCGCTTCTTCAGTTCAATAGCCTCCCGTATCCATCCTTTGTAACTGTCTTCATGTGTTCATGATATGATTTTCCTTTTTACAATGGTAAAATATTGCAGGTATTAGCTTTTGTGTTACACATGTGGACACATAGAACCTGCTGCTCATTTCTGTGAAGCACCAAATGCACATTCTGATAGGAACCTCATCAGGTATGTTATTCAAGCAGCAGATAAAGTAAAGTTTATTGTCAGTGGCCTCCCTGTGAAAGCTCATTGCACAGTTTAGCATTACCCCTGATTACTACAGATTAATGTGCAGGGTCAGCAGAACTTCTCCTTCACACACAGGGTGGATCAGTCTGTCACCTATGCTGCTCTTGAGAGCAGAAAGATGGTGATAGTCTTGCACCATTGCACCGTCTTGGCTCATTCCAAAGGTCCCCCAGGTGCCTCAATGTCAAATAGCACTTTACAATTACATTATATTTCGACCAAAACACCAAAACATAGATGATTTAAGTTGCAAAAAGCAGTGCAGTGCAAATGCTTCAAAGCAATCACTTCAATTTGTCAGGTGGAAAGCCATTTTTCTTTCACATTTTGGGGGTAATTTCTTTTGAATTCATATGTAGCAAACTCCAAATTTGTTTTTCCTAGTTTCCCCCATGTGTCAGGAGCCAACATACGAAATGTTAAGTTGTTAAGTTTCAGCACCTTCACAGTTGGGAGTAGGTCCTACCAACTCGTTATAGCCCAAAGATTAAGACAACATGAAATAATAGTGAAAACATGTTACATGGAGGGGCCTGGCTCCCGGACTATCATACTATGATCATTTCATGTTCATTTTACAGTATTCTTTTTACAGTGTAGAGCATTTGGATGATCCAGAAGATGATTGGGAGAATTAAACCAAAATAGTTTTTTTTTTTGTACAAACTTTGAAGGAGAATGAAGAGTTGCACCCAAAGAACACCATACTTGGTGGAACATGTAAATTTTATTAAACCCTGTGGTTTCCATCACTGAGCCTCAAGTCTTTGGTCCAGTCCTGGGTCAATCCAAGCATCCGGTCTCATTTTGTCCATATAATTAAAACATAGAATCCATATTTTTATTTAACAAAAGTCATTAATTATAAAAAGTCACAAGCCTATAGCCACAGCTTCACTCAGACTCACTCTTCAGACCAGTCTGGGTTTGAGACCTGATTTAGACTCTGCACAGAGTGTCACAAGTCTCTGTCTGTGCTGAAGTTTTAGTCATGTTCATGTGTCAGTCTCACATTAAAGTTGATTTACAGAAGAAACAGGAATCTTGAAGCATATTCTAACCCTGTAGATTTGCTCATTCCCCTGGTGACATGTGTGTCTTGTTTTGAACTGTTTGATACCCCAGATTTAACTTTCTTTGTGACGCATTGGACTCTCGGTGGGATGAAGAAGACAAAAATCAGCACTGCAGACGCTTTTATTTTTATTTGTGCTAAAATAAATTATTGCATAGGATTAATTTGTCCGCTTTAATAAAATGAATCAAGAAGAGCACTTCCGTAACAAAAACACCTGTCATTAAACTGAACTGTCATTTTAAAGGCTCTATAGGTTTGTAAAGGGTCCAGGCGAAGGCACGTTAAGGGCGGTCCGCCACATCCACATCTGAACCAATTTCCTCCTCCTTGGTTTGGTTCTTCTGGGACATGAAAAACCCCAAAGAGCGAGTGCAAGTTGGCACATGGTTGCGCACCGTTACGCACAGTTACGCACAAAGTTTACTCTGTCATGACTGAGGAGCGCGCGCACACCAGCCCGGGGTTATGCGTCACGTTCCACATACGGAGCAGCTCTTGTGCGCTCAGCTTGTGCACCACGATGAGCTGCGTGTAGAAACACGGTTCACGGTTCATTGGGCTGAATCTGCGCCGCGTGACCCCGAACGTTCTGAAGGCTGCGTGGGCCTCCGGGGCCGTGCCCAGCCTCTGCAGACACATGCCCAGAAACACATCATCTATCGGGAACAGGGGTACGGCGTCCGACGCCCGGAGCAGCAGGTGAGCCAGGGGCCCGGACATGAGGAAGCCCCCTCCGCCCGCGTACGGGGGGTACGGGCCCGCGTGCAGCTCTTTGGGGATGAAGTATTTACTCTGACGGTTCCGGATCGGAGCCGCTCTGGAGATGACGTCACCCACAAACAGACGCTCGTGCCGCCGCTCCTCTGTGCGGTAGCGCACGAGCTGCAACAGGTTGCGCGTGTTCACGTACACGTCATCGTCCCCTTTGAAGATGAAGTGCGCGCTTGGACAGTACGTGTGGAACCACTGGAGGAAGTTGAGCTCTTTGAGGGTCAGGTTGTAGAACGTGTCCATGAAGTCCCACTGCAGGATGTCCCCGTGCACGCGGTCCTCGTAGAGCAGCAGCTGCTGCAGGTTCCGGGCGTCTTTCCCGGTGGACGCGGTCCCGAGGAGGAACACGGTGCGCACGCTCCCAGAGTCTGTCTCGTGCTCGCGGCCCCACGTCTGGCGGACCGCCTCCCTGCGCTCGTGCTGCTCGATCACAGACTTGACCACGATGAGCACGTGCACGGGCCCGCGTGCGCACTTCTCCGGGTGGTTGATGCGGAGCGGGAAGAAGCGGCAGTGCCTCCGCAGAACGAACTGATGGAAGCGCGCGTCCAGGCGGCGGAACCAAGCGTGCGCGTGTACGGACGCGTTCTCAGTGCACGTAACCACTCGCGTGTCTCGTAGATCTGCGGGGTCCCGTAGAGCCGTGGTGTTCGGAAGAGCCACGAAGTTCCGAAGAGCCGCGGTGGTGCTCGGTGCGTCCTTCTCCACCGTTAACCTGAGCCGGTGCAGCATGAGGACAGACGCACAGATCAGGGTCAGACTGACCACCGGCTTCAGGGCTCCCCAGAGGAGCCTCCTCCTCCGAACCCACGGAGTCATGGCTCTGCTCCTGCATCAGCGGGAGATCCTCCCGGTGCGCGGTGCAGAGTGAGGAGTGAGGAGAGGAGCGAGGAGAGGAGCGAGAGAGCAGAGGTAGAGGCTGGCCTTTTCCTAGAGGGGGAGGAGCCCCACCCTCTTGACAGCTTCTACAGCCACTTGAATATTAATCCTCCATATAACTTTTCCCAAATTTTAGGAATGAACTGCCCTCTCCACTTTTTGAATAAAACTCTCTGGTCTTATTTAACGAGCACGTATCATCAGAATGATTGACTATTAGGAAGACCAATAATCTTGATGGTCCACCCGGAAGTAGAAAATCCTTCTAGATACCTTTAAACACATATTTAATGTAGTTTGTATTTGCATTTCTTTCTCGAAACCTGCTCAATGATGTGAGCAGCAGAAAGAGTCTTGGTCAAGGACAAAAGGTGCATCCTGAAGTATTTAATACATCACTCGTGTGTTCATTCATTGCGTTTTATGTTGAAATCTCCACAGCGAAGCAGACCCACAGGTCCTGGGTCATTGTTTATGGACATTGGCCTCATGTATTCTGAGACATTCTGGTACATCTTTTCTCTCATTTCTCCATGTTCCAACACTGCCCTCATCAGTTAGACCTGGAGCATTGTTCAGCTTATATTTGGAAAATCTTGTGGCAGAATATTGAAAGTGCAGCAGTCCTTGTGTTTCATACTGACGGTCACAAAAACAGGGAACAAGGCTAAACACTTTGATGGTGAGCCTTTTTCACGGCTGCACTCATTTCATTAGATTTGGCTGAACTTGTGAAAAATGTTGGGTGTGCGGACCAGGAGACAAGTGACACCACTTTCAGAAATGTGCACTGCTGGTTTCCCAAGCCATGTGGTGATGTCACCTCTTGACAGTAAAAGCCATGTGATGAACGAACAGCAGGGATTCAACATGATCATTGTTTAGTTAGTTTTATGAAAATAAATAAAAATCTAAATAATATATAATTTCACAAACATAAACAGTACAAAGGACCACTTTTTTGCACCCTCAGGGTAAATCTGAAACAACACAATATGTGCCTTTTAATATGAGTAAAACATAATTATCTCATTATTCCACTAAACTACAGAACAGTGACCACTGCTCCTCAGCTCTTTAATAAACTCCCAATGCTCCGTGGTGCGCTCTGGTGGTGCACTCCGACACAAATGTCCAGAATTCACAAAATATCACTTATTACATCATAATACACTATGTACACTGCAGTGGAAATATTTACATTTAGCGTCTGTTCATAAAATTATTTTATAACAAATATTTGCACTGTCATAGACATGTTCCTTCAGTAGAAATACACACAAGTGCCAAGACAAGCGCACACCGACATGTTTATGACCACAGGGATTTAGTTTGATTTTGGAAAGACCACAACAAAGTAACGGCTACAGACGTCAAATTACTGCTCTTTTGTGCTGGCCTCAGAGCTTTGAAAAGAGAAGTCACTAACGGGAAACACATCCAACACAAAGAAAATACTCTGGTCATATGATTAAAAAGATGGAACTTTTTGACCTAAATGTACAATGTTACGTAGTGGAAGACTAACACTCATTACTCATTACCTCATTTCTCTTCAGCAGGGACTGAAGTTGGTGAGAAGGTTAATGGTGCAAAACACAGGACATTATTGGACAGAAAACTGCTGAAATCAGATGGAGGCTGAAGTGGGTGCCCTACATCAGGACTTTTAGAACTGATCTGTTTTAGAACAGATCAGAAGTCCAGACGAGAATCTAAGCGACAGTTGTTCATGAAGCAGAATACTGACCTCACATCTCATCACTTTGTTTACACTTCACACTGGTCTGTTGCTTAGTTGTGGCCAGAAAATCAAATATTAAAGTTTGTGATCATAAAATAGTGAAGTTGTACTGGCACTGGTCAGGAGTCCGGCTGGAAGAAGTCCTGTGGTCAGGAGTCCGGCTGGAGGCAGTCCTGTGGTCAGGAGTCCGGCTGGAGGCAGTCCTGTGGTCAGGAGTCCGGCTGGAGGCAGTCCTGTGGTCAGGAGTCCGGCTGGAAGAAGTCCTGTGGTCAGGAGTCCGGCTTGAAGAAGTCCTGTGGTCAGGAGTCCGGCTGGAGGCAGTCCTGTGGTCAGGAGTCCGGCTGGAAGAAGTCCTGTGGTCAGGAGTCCGGCTGGAAGAAGTCCTGTGGTCAGGAGTCCGGCTTGAAGAAGTCCTGTGGTCAGGAGTCCGGCTTGAAGAAGTCCTGTGGTCAGGAGTCCGGCTGGAGGCAGTCCTGTGGTCAGGAGTCCGGCTGGAAGAAGTCCTGTGGTCAGGAGTCCAGCTGGAGGCAGTCCTCGTTCTCAGAAGGGGGCAGCATCAGCTGCTGCTCGTAGTACAGGCTCTTGGCGTAGTTCACTTCTTGGGAGATCTTGATGGCCAGAGTTTCGCACTTGACGTGGACCTGTGAACACAGAGCAGGTTAGTGTCTGGGTCGCTCTCCTGCAGACCGTGGAGCTCGTACCATGGGCTTCTGGTGGGAGGGGCCGGGAATCGCCACGCCGCTGCCGCTGCTTTCCGCCTTCTTGGTGAGCTGCACATAGATCTTGCCGTGGTCCTTGGACACGAGGCAGTGGTACAGGTCATCATACTTCACGTCCAGGAAGATGGCCTCTCTGTCCACGTAGTCCCCCGGCTTGAGGAAGTAGACCACCTTAGAGGAGATGAGCACGCAGTAGCTGTCGATGGGCTCCACGGCAATGAAGCTGTGAGGAGAAGGTCAGAGAGAGAGTCAGAGAGAGAGTCAGAGAGAGAGTCAGAGAGAGAGTCAGAGAGAGAGTCAGAGAGTGGGTCAGAGAGGGTCGCACTCTACTCCAGTTAACAACATGTTTAAGTGAATAGCACAGAGACAACACAGGGCAGTTTAATAGGTCTAAAGCTTAGCGTACATCGGACTGGCAACTGATCATATCCGTCGCCTATGAGTTGCTGCCCCGCACACATTGACAATCTGACGAAAACGGGCAACTCCCAGTATCAGACCAGTCTCGGGAATAACAGCGCGTACATCGACAGCAACTGGCCTCAACTACAGTGTGTTTTCTGACATAAACTGTTGCGGGCTCGCAATACACGCAATACACACACGTTGTCGGAGCAGCGCATGGAGCGTGCACATCGGGTCATATCTCCGAAACTGAGTACAACTAGTTGCCGAAAAGTAGAACACGGGCAACTGACTGAAACTGGAGATCGACTGTTCATCTCCAGTTGTAAGAGCGCGCACATCGACCGATTTCGGCAACTGATCATCTCCCACCATCTCCTCTCAGTTGCCAAAAGCCGCCTTGCAACTAGTTGTCTCCAGTTTCTCTGTCGATGTACGCTAGGCTTAAGGTGGAAGCCGCAGCACAGGATGTGATCGCTCTAAAGACAGAATTAAGTCATTGTCTTTTCACTTATTTACTTCAAGGACATTTATGTATATTCATTAACTTTTGTCATTTGCCTGTGTTTTAACAATTTAAGTCTGTGTTGGCGACTATGTTTCTCAGCCTGGATGAGCCGGAGATGTGTGGGGATAGGGGAGTGGGGTCTCTGCTTAGACTGCTGCACCTGTGACCCGGCAACAGATAAAGCGGAAGAAAATGTATGGAGGGATGGATGTGTGATAGCGAATTGACAACTTTACAAAGATAAGTTCTGTTGTGATAAGGGCAAAGTCCATATAATTGAATTAAGACTGACTTACACAAACACACACACACACAGGCACACACACACACACACACACACAGACAGACACACAGACACACAGAACAGCCTCATGGGAGCAGACACGTACAACTCAGTGTGGATGTTGTCTGTGAGCTGGAAGAGCTGCTCCTGGCCCTCTGCCTGGGTAGAGGAGTAGCGAGGCAGCAGACCCTGGGGGCCCTTACAGCAGCGAGGCTTCCGGACACGCTGCACATTGAGCCTGGAACACAAAACATGTCACACACTCGGCAACAACCTGTTCCAGCAGCACAACACGTGAGACTAACAGAGATTAGGGCAGTCTTGTTATTTTGGTTTCACAGTGGGCTCATATTTCAGTGAAACATTCCACTTCATAATGTGTCCACTGCTCGGCGCTCAGTGGTCAGCGCTCATTTCAAATGGTTTTGCCAGAAATACACACACACACACACACACACACACACACACACACACACACACACACACACACACACACACACACACACACACACACACACACACACACACACACACACACACACACACACACACACACACACACACACACACACACACACACACACACACACACACACACACCTGTGATTGCTGAGGCTGGCCATATCCCGGACCGTCTGTGCCGTCTCTGAGGCGAAGTCCAGCGCTCCAGCCACAGGCTTGGTCACCGTGCCAACCAGGCCCTTCCCCAGGCCAGAGAAGAAGCCGCCGACGCCCCCCTCCGTCTTCACCCCCTCCACTGTGGACGTGATGATGCTCGTCATGCCCCCGATGATCCCTGCACACAAGGACAGGGTGACCACACGTCCACAGTCGCCCAGGACCCAGTGTTTACAGCGGGTCCTAGAACTCATCACCCACATGTTAAATGTTAATGTTATATATGCAGAGAACATGCTGGGGGATTGAGATATCTGGTTTTAAAGTAGAAGAATCTTCTGAAGTTCTAAAGGTGCTCCCTGTGGTGAGCTCTCACAGCTGCTCTGAGATAAGCTCCTGCACAAGAGACAGAAAAAACAGGAAGACCACTTTAACCACAGGAAACACGTTGTTCCCCATTCTTTCATTTTTAATTGAGTGGGTTTAAAAAGGCAGTTAAGATTCTGGAGACTCAGGCTCTGCCAGTTGTGAAAGAACAGAAACAAACGGGAGGGATGTGATTTCATACTCACGATTTCACTGCAAAATAAACCAAATGAAGACAAATTATAATTCTCAATTTAAAATGATAGAGAATTTATGGCACAAAAGCTTTGTGTGCGTCTGTATTTGGCACCAGCTCGTCCATGTTGCTTTGATCCATGAATAATGATAAACCCCACAAATGACCATCAGCAGCGCAGTGATGTCACACATGGAGCACTCACCGTGAGCCAAGCCGTGGATGCCGGCCACCAGGTGTTCCCCACTCGTGGCACCATGGTAGCGGATGTACTCGCGCTCACTCTGGTGTCTGTTGTCCATGGTCTTGCCCAAGCCGTCCGACAGCGTGCCTGCAAACTGACCACAGCACACAGTCAGAGAGCTTCTGTGGGTCTGATCTCTTCATACCAACATTTGAGACTACTAAAAAAATCCACATTACTGCTTAACTTTGGCCTAAAAAATGGATATAGTGAAATGATTATCAAGATGAGGTGGACTCTTCCAAAAATGTGGAGTGATGTTTCGTCTGTCAAAGATGTTCTACCGTGGTTACATACGTAACCTTTGTTATCTGGGAAACCAGAGCATTTGGAGAAATGCTGATTGGTCAGAATTGTTGAGTTCCTATGGTCCTGCAGAAGTACAGTATAACCACTGCTCAAGAGCAGGAGGACGACAGCTCGCCAAAATTCTATACTCATCCAAATGTTTCAGATGGCAGACATTGTTGAGACCCAGGGTGTGATGGGTGTTTGCCTCATCTGTGCATTTTGAAGTATTGATATTAGGTCAAATGAGAAACATCCCTCAGTAACTTCAGTTCATACGTCACAGGGTCAGCTTACTTTGGCGGCAGAGTTGGAGACGCCGTGGGTCACGTTCCGGATGAGGCCGCCCACGTTCCCGTATTTGATGAGCTCGGACATGCCCTCAGTCACATCATTTAGCAGGCCCATGGGGTTCCCCAGGAAGTCCACAGAGCCCAGGATCTGAGCGGCCTGGCTCAGCAGCTCCTGTCACACACACACACACACACACACACACACACACACACACACAGTCAGAGGGTGTACACACACACACAGATCTGAGAGCTGGTGTTGTGGGCCTGGGCAGGAGCGTGGTACCTCTCTGAAGTGCTTGAGGATGTCGTTGATGATGATCTCCTGGGTCTCGTACGGGTGCACCCTGGTGAACGGGTACATGTTGATGACTGCGTCTTCAAACCGGATCAGAGGGAAGCCGAGGGAGCCTTTGAGAGCCTGAGGAGTGACCATTGAAGTGACCACAGCTGGTTACACTACACTGTACAATTCTACACCATCTTCATGATTTATGAATACACTTGTCACACTAGAACTCCCAGAGCAGTCAATTTAGCGGCTTTTAGGAAGAGTACTACTTTCAAACTATTTTTCTGTATTATAGTTATATTAACCAGTTTTGGCGCTAATTAAGAGTTAGTTACATATTTTATTACTTTTTTCCTGAATTGCATTGGTTTGAATGTAAGCAGTCAAAATAACAGCTCTGGGAGTCCTAGTGTTAACCAGAACAGTCCCACCTTGAGATCAGGAGGCAGTTTGTGTGACGTGAAGACGCTGAGTTTGACCTGTGGAAGACTGATCTTCAGGTTCTCAAAGTAGTAGCGTTTGGGCGGCCCAGCGTTCTCGTTGGGTTTCTCGTGGAGATTCTCGTCCAGCCTCTCCAGCTCTGCGGACATACACACAACCCACACGAGATCAGAGACACAACCCACGGACACATAACCCACAGACACACAACCCACAGACACACAACCCAAAGGAGATCAGAGACACAATGTTCAGAGAATATGCAATACAGAATAGACAATACACAGACTGTAGATATGCCCTATCGCACTTTAAGTAAATATGTAAGATTTTTATATCAAGTCATCATTAAATGACCCTAATCTGTCAAAAGGCATTAATAGATCATGCTCTTTTCGAGTACTTCTTTAACTGATAACAATAGTTCAGCAGAGATATTTGAGTTTCAAAATAACTTTTACAGCCCCTAAATCTTGTTATTGTTTTTATTACGATGTCCCGCCCTCCACCGTTTTACCAATCAGAAAGTCTGTGATCCGGGTTGCCAGAACTCACCGCATCGAGCTAATCTCACTGGTAAAGCAACATACGGCCACAGAAAAAGGGTTCGTTATGAATCTCAAATCATTAATGACAAAACAAGGAATTAAACAAGGATTTCTATAGAGGCCTTTGAAAAAGGTGTTGGTTATAGATTTGTTCCCAGCTGGATTCGTCTGCATATCTTGCAACCTGAGCCAGATATGTAGTAATCGGTTTCCATGTTGTGCATCAACATGAAAAAATAAAACATTGTAAAGGGCCTTGGGTGACCATGGTCTATGAAATGCGCTATATAAATAAAGATTACTTACTTTCTCCTCCCCCTACTCTCTCCTCTCATCTCTCCTCTCTACTCTTCTTCTCCCCTTCTCTCCCCTCGTCCTCCACATGTCTCCACCCCTCGCCTTAACCCCCGCCGCTCCCCCTTACCCTCCCCCCCACAGATGTCAGTGTGACAGCTCACCAGCCTGCGTCTCCCCGAAACCGAAGAAGTGCAGCAGTTTGAGCAGCAGCTTCTCCTCCACGATCACAGTGAAGCGCCGAGTGGTGACCATCATGTGCTGCACACAAACACACACTAATATTAGAGACCAGGAACTGAGGACACCAGGACCTGAGGACACCAGGACCTGAGGGCACCAGGACCTGAGGACACCAGGACCAGAGGACACCAGGACCAGAGGACACTAGGACCTGAGGGCACCAGGACCTGAGGACCTGAGGACACCAGGACCTGAGGACACCAGGACCTGAGGACACCAGGACCTGAGGACACCAGGACCTGAGGACACCAGGACCTCAGGACACAATACTTTTGCTATGCTTTATAGTATGAAAGGACTAACAAACACTGCTGAGCTGACCTCATAGGTTAGGGTCATCTGTGCAATAACTTGAACTAATGTCAGAATGTGCAATATGAAACTACATGTGTCCACTTTGTCACTCATCTGTGCGTAAAAACTTAAATAATGTCAGAATGTACAATATAGAATCATACTGTCACTTTAATTTGTACTTAATCCTTGCTTCTTCAATATACTAAAGTTGGCAATGTCATTGTATTTTATTTCATCTAAGTATAGAGTTATTGTTCATTTATCTTGCGTTGTGTGCTCCTCATTCCTACTGTTCTGTAACCGGTGATGAAACACTGACATTTCCCCACTGTGGGAGGAATCTGAGAGGGAATGAGAAACAAGAGGATGAAGTGGGATCCCTGCAGCAGTCCAGTCCTGTCCAGTCCTGTCCAGTCCTGTCCAGTCCTGTCCTGTCCTCACCTTATACAGGTGTGTGAGCTGGAGAGCACTGGGCACTTTCACAGAGTTGACCTGAAGAGCGTCCCCTGTGTCCACTGCACCGCTGTCCACGGAGCTGGGACTCACACACAACAGGACGGGCTGAGTGGAGCCCAGAAGCTGGTTGTCCACCTGAGAGTGAGAGCGATAGAAGGAAAGAGAGAAAGAAAGAGAAATAAAGAGAGAGAGGCCGACACAGACGCACAGAAACATTTAAGTAATTACAAAAACAGTTTTTTCAATACTATTTCTTTGTGCACAGTGGCTGTGCTCTGATATGTCGACAACATTTGACTTTTCTAAGGCTTCTGCTGAGACAGACCCCTCTCACCTGGATGCTCTGGATGCTGAGCTCCAACACTTCGTTGGCTGCTGTCCTGGTGAAGTGGACCTTGATACCAGACAGTGTGGTGAAGACCAGCTCCTCCGGGACCCTGTTGACCAGGGACACCCCCAGGCCATCGTCCAGGGTCACCAGCACCTATGCACACACAAGTATTTATTATTTACTTATTCAATTGAGACCAGAGAGACCTTTGAGAAAACAGAGAAAGGCCAAAGACATACAAGAGAGAGAAACCAGAGAGACCAGAGAGATACACCAAAAAGACACCAGAGTGCCACAAAAGCTCTCTTCTGACTTAAACGGTACTCTGTGTGATTTTTACACTTTCTCCAAATGAAAAAAACATGTTGACTATTAACAAATGTGAGAATATTTACCTCCACCATGTTTTTGAATTGTTGTCATAGGATTAGAATTTGACTTATACAGTACATGCCCATGAGGCTGGTGGACTCCCCATGTCAATGCCCCATCTTGAAATAAAGTGGTTGATAAGGGCCAAAAATGAGTTTGTCCGGGAGTTGGGACATTTTGACGACATATTGTCCTGCGAAGCTACCGTAGTACTGTAGATTACAATATATGATCTCACCGCGTTATCGTGAGGGACCACTGATTCCAAAAAGATTGGTTTTCCACACCTCAATAGGCATGTACAGGTATTAAGGACTCTACAATCAAATTAAAATCAAAGGATACGGTTTTCAAGAGTGCTTTATACAGACTGCAATATTTATTTTAATAGTTTAAAAGTAAATGTTTAATCATCGTTATCTCCACAGACTAAAGACAGCCATAAGCACAACGCAGGATACCTCCAGCTCCTGCTCCAGGTCTTTCGGCTTCTCCTCCTTGTCCGGCTCCAGCTCTGTGGAGGGAGATCCTGACAGGCTGCGACGGAAGTTATCACTGATCTACACACAAAAGAACATACAGCTGATTTCATATGTGCCACCACTATGGAGTATAATCCTGAGGAAAACATCTGCAGATCTCCCTCCATGTCTTTTGTTATGTGTGAGAGTGGGACACAGAGGCCTCAGCGTACCTGCAGGACACGGGTGGGTCCGTCAGGGAGCACTTGCACAGACAGCACCCCAGATCCAGGCCTCATCTTCTGGTTAATGAACTGCTGCTCTGGGCTGGGGGCCTGGAGACCGGAGTCTGGGCCTAGAACCACCTCTGCCCCGTCGTACAGACCTGCCACACCCCCTTTGACCTGAGAAAGGGCAGTCAACATACTTCTGTCAGTAATAATGTGACACTGAAGTCGTGATGCAGCAGATGTCTGTCTTTCTTTTCTACACAGTGGACTCTTTAACATTACTAGTAACTCAGGGCTATTCGAGTTTTAGTTACTTATTTAGATAAAAGGATTTTCTCAGGCACTGGTTCTAACAGAAGCATTAAGTCAAGTAATGCTTTATTTTCCCCATCAATCACCCAAAGACAGGTGATTGAGAACTAGAGCTGTGTGTGTGAGAGGGGGAGAGAAGTTGAGGAAAGAGGAAGGGGATAGGATACAGGAGGGAAGAGGAGGAGAGAGAGGTGGGAGAGTGAAAACAGTTGTGTTGAGGCTCCCTGTTCTATGGCCTTATTTACCAACAATTACTCTCTGTCCTGTGATTCACACATTTGGTCACATGGGGTCCTTGGGTCTACAGCGAGAACCCACCTGAACCACGAGGCGGAGCAGACCACAGGTAAGCATGCCCGAGCTGAAGTACCAGGTCTGAGTGGTGCTGCGGCGCGAGTCTGGTCTCCTCAGCATCAGGGGCTCATAACTGAAACACACACATACAGCTGATGCATTTAAATACTGTTTTAAGAAGTACTAAAGTACGTGTAAGGAGAGAGAGTGATGTCTTTGGCACTGAGCAGGTGTCGGGAGAGAGGTGAGGGCCAGGGGCAGTTTGGGCCTGTGTTTGTGAGTGTTTGTCTTTTGCATGTTCATGTCTCGTTGAATGGGTGAGGGGTTTTATGAGCGTTTACTTGTTTGTTGTCCGTTATTCTGCTATTTTGTGTAATGTTCCTTGGCTTTAACAAGACAGTAATAGAAGTTAAGTGAGACATGCTGCGGTTTGTCTGTAAACATAAAGAAGGCACTTCATTGTAGAGATGATAAAAATTCCGTTTCCGTCCCAAAACATTGGTCAAAAGACTATAACTTCCTCCTGATAGCATCGCCTCAAGGTCTGATACATGCCAATTTATAGGGGCCCATAACCCCCTCTCCATCACAGAGGTCCCGTACCCCCCTCTCCGTCACCTATAGTGGTAAATCTCAGACTGTTGTTTTGGCCCTATCTCTTGTCCAGGTTTTGAAATAAACCTCTTGATTAATGAACTCAAACCTGTTGTCGGTGACTGCTGCCAGTCCTGCGATGTCCAGCACCAGGGAGGAGTCCAGGGGCCGTGGCTGAGCAGGTTTGCTCTGTGGTGGGGAAGAGCCTTCGTGACACAACATGCCTGTACCAGTCATCCTCCAGAGCTGCGAGCGCTTGCCTGGCTCCTGCAAAGCACAGACTGTCAGCACTTTGTGGGCCTGTGTCAGAGAGAAGAAGACTGTACCTTCTGCTTCAGAATGACCCGCTGTGTCTTGGTGTCCACATCTAGCACCAGCTCAGCACAGCTCACCTGGCGCTTCTTTCTGCCATCCACAGTTCTGTCAACAAAGCAGCACTTTAGCCTTTGAACTGAGACAAAACAGTGGTAGCCAACCTGTTCCCCTTGTGTCTACATTAAAACACACAGAGCAGAGATGGACTTCTAATAGTGAATACAAGTAGAGATTAGCATATGGTTAGGAAGGCCTAACTCAGGGAAGACTTAGAAAATACAAAACTTGGTTTGTCAGTCAAGCTGCATATCGAGTCAGTTTGCAGGGAGAAGTATGGTAACTTGAGCACTATCCTCTGCTCCTTCCTACTTTATCGGTCATCATTATGATTTCAGCTGTAGTATGTACATTGCTGTTCACCCGCTGTCTCATTGTCAGTGTCCCACTGTAATGATGGGACTGTCCTGCCCAGTTCGGCTCGTTCGCTGCCCCGTCTAGGAGTTGCTTCAATCCTGCACTGAGTCTGTCCTCGTTCTACAACCTGAATCCTGCGCCGCGTGGCCTTGGTCCTCGTTTTGTAGCTTGAGTCCCGGATCTATAGCCCATCTGTCGGTGGGGTTAGAGGGTCTAACTAAAAGGACTGTGGCGATGATCCAGGACACTCAACTCAACATTTAAGTTGAATTTAATTTAATTTGATTTAATTTAATAGATGTCCCGATATGATATTTGGGTTGATCTCAGACGCCCGTCATCACATTTTTCAGATTCAGTGAAAAGACCAGTGTCCTCAAACGCAGCTCTTCAGCAGACAAAGACAGCAGACATTCAATGAGGTTTCTCACTTTTCTCATCAATGTGAGCTCCTAGAAAAGCTTGTGAGGAGCATGCCGTACCGTGAGAAGGTGTGTGTGGCTGCAATATAGATGAAGTTCTCGTAGTACAGCTTGTTGTACTCCTTGAAGAAGTTCATGTCTGCAGTGACTTCAGAGGAGCCCGCCCCTTTGGCTGTGAGGCTGAGGTAGGGGGGCAGGGTGGGCTCGTCACAGGCGTAGTCCAGCACGGCTCCAGCTTTCACCTCGCTGCGCAGCTTCATGTCTGCTACACCATGCTGCCAGAACTGGACGGGCACCTGACAGGGCCGAGGAAACACTTATTAAAGAAGAATTATTAATTTACATTATTTAACAAAAATTTACATTGTACAAATATATAGTGAAACGAAGGTTACGTATGTAACCACGGTTCTTTTTCCTCCCTCCTGACCGCCAGAGGGCGGTGCATAGCACTGAGTGACAGAGCGCTTCTGGCGGTCAGGAGGGATGAAATAGAACAAAGGTTATGTATGTAACCACGGTTCTATGAATCCTGGATGTTTTAGAACAAGTATGAAGGGTAAATGCAATCAGAGATCCCTGTAACTCCCTTTGCTACCACCAGGGGAAGCTGCAAACACAGACAAGTGATTGCAAAAAAACGTAATTTTACCAGAGATATTACCAAAACGAATATAAACGCAATACCTGTTTTAAAGGTGGAAAACTGAATGGGATGTCATATTGTTACAGGACAAAGAGCAGGAGCTTTTAGACAGAGGGGAGAATTACATGTTTGTACCATAAGTTCCTAAACAAAACTCCGGGTCTGTGACTGATGAGAGAAAATGTTGTAACATGGTTAAAAATCATTTTTGCAGAATGACTCCATTAAAGGCCAAATACAAGTTAACATCTGTGTTGGTCTTGGGTCCAAGCTATAGAATGTACAGAGGACAGTGCTAACCCGCTAGCTCAACGAAGCCCAATATGGAAGTGGTCTGATGAAGTGTTGCTCCAACTCGCTCTGGCTCCCATTGCTGTACATGTAAAAATAAACTCCTCTTGCTCAGTAACTGTTTGTGTCAAACTCACCATTTTGTGCTTCTCTCTGTGATCCTGGTGTTTATACTGTGATATTGTCTTTAGTCAATCCTTATATGACTCATATCTGTATTTACAATCAAATTCACATCTTCTCTCGTTACTGCATGAAGCAAATGCAATAGCCCAAAAGCCCATTTATTATCTCTTTCTGACTGTTGCACTGAGCCAAAGCAATTTCCAAGTCTGTGACTTCCTGTTGCTTACGTGGCAATAAAAATGATTCTGATTCTGATAAGGAAATTGGCAACAGGTAGCTTATGTTCAAATCAGCTTCTTCTGGATGAAGGATAACACTAAGATAATGTCACACTCGGTCAGTTCACTGTTAGGGGTCAAAAAAGAGCAACTAAATCTAAAGTGGCACGATCCAATTGAAGGCAAGATAAATAATAACATAATTTTTTGGCCCATTTTCTTTTCTGAATCTCTAACACGTGGATCAGATGTTACTGCACACCGTCAGTCCTGGATCTACAACCAGCACGTATATTTTCTTGTTCTATTATGTAATCCAAAATGTGCAAATTAAACAAATCAATCAAATCAACCTTAGTCCTGCATCTGCAGCTCCAGAAACACCATTAAAGTGGAGGGTCCAAACCCTCTGCAGTAGTTGGGTTCCAGAGCCCAAGCTGTGTGTGGAGATGAGGTCTCAACCTCCTCTGCCAGCTCAGGCCCCTTCCCCCTTCCCGACAGCCAGATCCTGTGTGCGTGGATTGGGTTGTCGAGGTCTCTGCCTTTGACCACCACCCAGTCCTTTCTGTACCCAATAATAAACTAAATCTATCGCCAACTTTCTCTGTGGCCTGAGCGGAGACTGCAGGGATCTTGATGTGACCACGGTTTCTGATGTGGAGCAAAGTGCAGGCAGGAGTAAAAACAGACGTGCATCCCCTAGAACTGTCTTAGATCGGTGCGAAGGTTTGGAAGTCGGTGTGTGCTGGTCCAGAGGGTGCAGGCGTAGCTCACCTCGGAGGTGTTCTGGATCCGGAACGGTGGGGGCAGCTGGTCTGTGTCGCTGAAGGAGATCTGATATGTGGCTCCTTTAAGGCTGATTTCTGTTCTCAGAAAGAAGCAATTTCCGAGTGTATCTCTGTAACAAGAAGGACAACACTATCACACAGCAGAACACTGCAGGGATGGAAACTGTGAGTGGGTATAGGGAGGCAGGCCTTTTTAGAGGAACAAAACATCACCACAAATATTCACTATTATCATTGTCCTCCCTCGGGAGGTGTTCAGGGCACATAAATCCAGTTTTATCTAACATAGGAGATATTTTTCTTCTTACATACAAAGCCATAATCAGGGGTGGACTGGCCATCGGCATACCGGGCAATGCCTAAAAGGCCGTTGCCCATATTTGGGCCGGGCATTGAGCCTCATACAAAAAGATATTTTTGAGAAAAGTGTAAATATGTTAAGAAATCTTCCAGGGGGGCGCACATGACCGCAGGGCACCTGCTGTTGATTGCTGTATGAACTCGAATGGGATTCCACATCCTCCGTGGCTGCAACCTTTTGGAGCAGCTGCGGCCGCTTTTGACAGCGGTTCCCGTGTCCAGCGGCTGCCTGTGAGCCGCTTTGACAACAACACGGCAGTGCGCAGCCGTAACGTAGCCATGTACCCTAGCCCCACCCACAGACATACTGTGCTTGTTGTATGCGTGTCTTTGCGTGACTAGTTCAAGCAATAAATACAGCGCTGCAAGAAACAATCCGCGTCTTCCTTATGTCTTTTCCCAAAGCGCAACTAAACTCGCTAAATTAAAGCTGGGGTACGTCAATTTTCCTCTTGCATTAACAGTTCATGTTGGTTGTGCCCAAAAATAAAATGTTGTGAACTAATCAAACAGATTTAATGACAGCCATTGGCAAACATGATACATTTCAGACTTCTTTGAAATGTCCCACTCTCATCCCTATTCACTCTGTAGTGACATGTTTATTACTCTCAATGTGGACCATTGCACTTTATTATAATAGTTTAAAGTGCATATATCTTGAGCCTCTACAGTATGTGCTTCCGCATACTGCAAAAATAACCGTAAAAAAGAAACGGCCGGTCTTTCAAGGAGGCAGAAATGCCCGGGCCATTTAATGGTCAAGTCCAGGCCTGACTGTTGTTGTGATTTCGGGCAACAACAAAAATTGAAAATAAAATGGATATTTGTGAGAACACCTGTAGAAAAGCAGTCTGTGCCTGGACGCTAACCTCATGTTGATGTGGAAGGATTTGTTCTTGTTGATCTCAAAGCCCCCAGACCAGGTACAGTTCGGCGTTTCCATGAGGCGCACACACAGCAGCTGGTCATAGTCGTTGCGGGGCCAGTGAAACACCACACTGGAGCCGGGGAGAGTGGAGATGTAGCCGTCTGGGTTCACTGTCCCCTACAAAAACAATATCATATATCATAACAGCTTCTTTCAACTAAACCAGGGCATAAACATTAGGATGTGTAGGGAAGCCTCAGTACTGGATCTACAGCCTCAAGCCTGGATATACAGCCTCAAGGCCTGGATCTACAGCCTCAAGGCCTGGATCTACAGCCTCAAGGCCTGGATATACAGCCTCAAGGCCTGGATCTACAGCCTCAAGGCCTGGATCTACAGCCTCAAGGCCTGGATCTACAGCCTCAAGGCCTGGATCTACAGCCTCAAGGCTGGATCTACTGTACAGCCTCAGGCCTGGATATACAGCCGCAGGTCTGGTTCTACAGCCGCAGGTCTGGATCTACAGCCTCAGTCCTGGATCTAGACCTCTTCTCAAAATGGGCTTCCCAGAGGTTTCACAATCTTTTTCCTGCAGTGTTTTTTTGAGTTGGGGGAGAGGCATCTCTGGATCAGGGCTGGATGGAGCGTGTGATTGAGAGACTAATATTAATCTCAGAAGGAATGCGACTTGTCCATCAGGAAGAGCATAGTCCTCCCACCCTCCCTGATGGACTCCCCCATCACTTCTGTGGAGTCCTTTCGTTTCCTGGGCACCACCATCACCCAGGACCTCAAGTGGGAGCAAACAATCAGCTCCTGGTCGTATCACTGCTGACCCCTTTCACCCTGAACATGGACTATTCCAACCTCTCCCCTCAGGCAGGAGACTACGGTCCAACAGGACCAGAACCTCCCGCCATAAGAACAGTTTCTTCCCCTCTGCTGTTGGACTCTTGAACACTTCATAAACCATCATTGACCTCTGACCTCTGACCTTATGACCGTCACTTTATGCTACTGTCACTTTACAGCACTCCTAACAGTCTATTGTGTGCACCTAGTGCACTTGTATATAGTAAACTAAAGACATTTATGTAGATGTTTATTTATGCATGCCTTTTATTCTGCTAAACTTGTTTGCACCGTGAACCAAAGCAATTTCCTAGTTTGTGACTTCCTGTTACTCACATTGCAATAAAAAGGATTCTGATTCTGATTATAACTCTGTGGAGACCTGGTAGGGATGTGAGAAAGTAGACGGTGTGACGTGTGCAGAGTGTGCAGATGTCAGAGTGCTTACAGTACCTTCCCGCGTGCAAACTCTCTCTGTGCGAAGGCCAGCTTGTGAGTGGAGCGGTTATCCAGAAGGTACCGCGGGGCAAAGGTCACGATGTGGGTGTCCCGATATCGGCCTCTTCCCTTCCTCACACTTATACCTGCAGCAGCACACAAGCACACACACACAAGCTTTAGTTCTCCACCAGCCTACAAGTACTACTCACAGTCGAGAGAGAGACCAGAGAGAGGGACCAGAGAGAAGGACCAGAGAGACACCAGAGAGAGACTAGAGTGAGAGACCAGAAAGAGACCTGAGAGGAACCAGAGAGCGACCTGAGAGAGACGAGAGAGAAATCGCTGCTCTCACCGATGTTGTAGATGAGGCCAGGCCTGTTCCCCGGCTGGATCACCTTCACTGCCCTCACCCCGCTGCCCCCATCCAGGGAGAAGCCTTGGCACCAACCGGGCACGCCCTCAGGGTGGATGCCCTTGCCGATGCGCATGGTGCACCTGTGCAGACAGGACAGGTGAGCTGTGGAGTCCTCAAGGGTTGTGTGTGTTGTGTGGTATTTTGTTGTGTTGTGAGTACACACATGGCAGGCTGCTCCTTGTCAGTGTAACAGAAGAGCAGAGGGCTGAGGCTGCGTGCTAGCTCGTGCTCTTCAAACTGACCCGCAGCGTCGCTTTTCCCATTGTCCTGACGGAAGATCAACGGCAAACCTGCAAACAGAGAGAAGACACATACTGGTCTCGTGAACAGGAAGAGGGCTCTCAGTTTCACAGATTATTCAATCTCTCTCTGGTCACTCTCCGGTCAATTTCTCTGGCCTCTCCCTGATATCTGCTCTCTCTCTTAACCCTTCTCAAGCAAGACTTAGGGTTCGGTGGGACCAAACACCAACATTTTAGTGATCTCCACAATTTTAATTTAAAAAAGGTGTGAATTCTATGCCTGTTACAACCTCACCACTTTAGTTGCAAAGAAAAAAACGTAAACAACAATGGCGGCGGGTATACTAATGCTAACGTGTGCTTCGAGCGCTACACAAAGGAGAATTTTACTTCATCCGTCCGAATGAAACCAAATGAAGCTGTAGTTTCAGTTTCCATTTTTGCTGCTACTGTTAAATGCAGAATTTTGGTGCATTCTGAGGAGGATGTTGTTAAATGGTTATACTGCTGGGGGTCGTATGAGTTGTGTTATTTCACTTCTCACTATTGGCCGGGCACTAGAACTACATTCTGTCGTTGTGTACATGCTGTGCACTTTGAATAAGGAGCCAGTGTCCTTTTTGCAAATTGCAAATGTCTAAACGGGGCCTGAGCTGCGGCAAATAATCAGGTACAGTCTCTGACCCTCCCGCCCGCTCTTACCGGTCTTGTTGATGAGCCAGTAAGGTGCAGAGATGAGGATCTTGAGCGCCCCCTGGGCCCTCAGGATGATGCGGATGGTGAGACACAGCAGGCGTTTGTTACTGTCATACAGCCTCATGCGCACCACGTAGTTCTGTGTTCCCGGGGGGATCAGCAGCTCTTTGCAGACCGAGAAGTTCTCCAGAAGCACTCCTGTACACACCACACCATTTTACCACCACATTTCCATTTCAGCACTCTGACTAGAAGAAGTCATTGTAATTGTAAACGACTCAGCTCATGGGAAAATGTGTATGCATCAGCCCTACTTGGCCCTACTCTGCTCGGCTCTAGTCTTCTCTACCTGGTTGTGCTTCCATTACACTCAATCTACAGCCTCAGTCATGGATCTACAGCCTGCTCCATGGGAGCAGATCCCTCATTCAATGTGGCCCAAGCATTCTCACTTTTTCCCACAAGGATTTTGAGTGATTCCTCTGCAATGCACAGGGGGATCTGGGACCTCTCTGCAGATTTATTAAGATTTCTGGACAGTGGTCAACCTGCTGCCTATGGACCAATGGCTCCAATGTGTTTGATATTATTGCATTTCCTGTGCTCAAACGGTTTCTCTGATCTGCTGTTGAGGAATCCACAACTTTGTTAAGTCCTCCGACGACTGCTATTGTGATTTAGGGTGATACAAAAATGTAATTGGATTGGATGTGTGACCAAGCAGTGCGCACCAAGTTCCATGTTGTGGGAGGTGTCGGCTGAGTGCAGCACGGCCTCCTTCCCCGGCTTCAGACTGCCCTGGATGGAGCTGCTCTTGATGTAGTAGGTGAGGTCTCCTGGCAGCAGGTTGACTAGCACCAATGTGGGGAGCAGGTATATGGTATGTCCAGGCTGCCTGTAGATCTGCTGAGCTCCTCCTCCGCTGGCACGCTTGGCTGGCTGCTGCTCCGGGTAATTCTCCTTCTTGATGACCACAGAGAATCTGTCAGAGGAAGAATATCAGTCAAACATGTCAGTACACTGGTCCCTGGTATATCCACTTTTCGAGGCAGTAAAGTGAAAAAGAGTGTCCTCAATCAGCTAAATTACTTTTACAAAACTCTGTCAGGACAGAAGTATTATCTATAAATTAACAAGTTAGGTACAAGTTGGTGAACTATTTCCTGATATGGAATTCAAGCTAGCTGGTCTATCCATCTATCTACCGTGCCTTGCAAAAGTATTTTATCTATTTTGTTACATTACAGCCTTTAGTTCAATGTTTTTATAATCTGAATTTCATGTAATGGATCAGAAAACAATAGTCTAAGTTGGTGAAGTGAATTGAGAAAAATACATACATAAAACAATTTTTCAGAAATAAAAAACTGGAAATTGGCATGCGCATATGTATTCACCCCCTTTGTTATGAAGTCCATAAAAAGCACTGGTGCAACTAATTACCTTCAGAAGTCACATAATTAGTGAAATGATGCAATCTAAGTGTCACATGATCTGTCTGTACATATACACACCTTTTTTGAAAGGCCTCAGAGGCCGCAACACCGAAGCAAGAGGCAGAGACTCCCAAAATGTATGGAGCAAGGTGCTCTGGTCTGATGAGACTAAAATTGAACTTTTCGGCCATCAAGGAAAATGCTATGTCTGGCGCAAGCCCAAAACATCACATCACCCAAAGAACACCATCCCCACAGTGAAACATGGTGGTGGCAGCATCATGCTGTGGGGATGTTTTTCAGCAGCCGGGACTGGGAAACTGGTCAGAGTTGAGGGAAAGATGGATGGTGCTAAATACAGGGATATTCTTGAGCAAAACCTGTACCACTCTGTGCGTGATTTGAGGCTAGGACCGAGGTTCACCTTCCAGCTGGACAATGACCCCAAACACACTGCTAAAGCAACACTTCAGTGGTGAAACATGTAAATGTGTTGGATTGAGGTCTGGGCTTTGGCTAGGCCATTCCAATAGAAAATCTGTGGTCAGACTTAAAGATTGCTGTTCACAAGCGCAAACTATCCAACTTGAAGGAGCTGGAGCAGTTTTGCAAGGAGGAATGGGCAAACATCCTAGTGGTAAGATGTGGCAAGCTCATAGAGACTTATCCAAAGCGACTTGGAGCTGTGATTGCTGCAAAAGATGGCTCTACAAAGTATTGACTTTAGGGGGGTGAATAGTTATGCACATTGGCCTTTTCTGTCATTTTGTCCTATTTGTTGTTTGCTTCACAATAAAAAAAGACAACATCTTCAAAGTTGTGGGCATGTTCTGTAAATTAACTGATGCAAATCCTCAAACAATCCATGCTAATTCCAGGTTGTGAGGCAACAAAACACACAAAATGCCAAGGGGGGTGAATACTTTTGCAAGGTACTGCATCTACTGTATCTATCCATCTAATTTCATGAATACATCCATAGCTCTCTTAACTCTGAGCTCAAGTTTTTGGGATAGAGTTTTTTATGAAATAACCGCTGTTAGAGATGGTTGCTCTTCTGCATTGAGCAATAACAGTAACATATGGTTTTAGAGACCCCACCCCTGATCCCTCTGAATGTACCACACGTAAAACTGGACAAGGCTATAGTGACCCTTCCACTTGGTGACATCCCACAGGACAAGGGCGTGGTTGAGCTGTACCTGAAGGGTTTCTTATCGGAGCTGTCGTAGTCTGCAGACTGGCACTCCCTGCGGCTGCTGCTCAGCTCTCCTGGACGCTCCACGCTCGTCCAGTGAATGGGGACTTTGCAGAAGAACAGCCCCATGCCTTTAGGCCGCGCCTGCAGACGCCACGAGGTCAGGTGAAGAGGGATGGCCAGCGCCTCACTGGGCAGGATAGGGGGCAGAAGCACAGGCTCTGAAAGAAAAATAAGGCAGTGACATACTGTACCTACTGTATACATACACATACATACCTACACTCACACATTAACTTCACATTAACTTCATTAGCTTTTTTCAAGTTACTTATGGAGAACGTAATCCTATGCTAAACCGTGGAGCACTACTGGGGAAATGGGAGGTTGAGGACTTCAAATCAGAGTCAGAACTTTCTAACCTCATTATCATTTAAAAATGTAAAAGATGTTTCTGTGACAATAAATAGATCTTGCTTCTGCTTGATAAGATAAGATAAACCTTTATTAGTCTCACAATGGAGAAATGTCAGTGTCATCGTTGCGCACATTACAGCAGAGAAATTGCACTCAGATTGCACACATCAAAGTCTATTATTTAAGATAATAGACAATAAATTTAAGATAAAATAAAATAAAATAAGATAAACTCTGGGCTAATAAGATAAACTCTGGCTATGTGTAGACTATGAAGCACAACAGTATATACACGATTCAAAGCTGTAAAAGACTGTTTGGGACAAGGAAAGGCCCAGAGTCCCTATGTTAGTGTGACAGATTAGATTTTATTACTGTCTGGAGCGGAGGGGCTGTCCAGGCGCACTTCCATGGGCACATCCATCCTGTTGTTCACCATCAGGGCTGAGCGCACCGTGATCACCTTCCTGGCGCTGCCTTCCATAGTGATGGCAAACACCACACGCACCGGAGGCAGAGCGGAGAACTGTGGGGAGATGCTGCAGTCATACAGGAAGCAGTGACAAAACACTAAAACGAAGCCATAACTGCTGCACCACAAACGTACACCAAGGCCTGACATCACTGCTCTAGAGAAGAGCTGCAGGGAAGCATGGGGCAAAATACCAACTAGTGACTGTGTGCCAACCTGGTGAAGACCTATTGGAAATGTTTGACCTCTGCCATTAAGTTGTGATTAAATGTGTTATTGTTATTATTGTTATTTACATTGTAAATTATAATTCCCTGGATTGTTTTGTCAGATTGTGTCACAGTTAAGGTGTACCTACTGTATATGATGACGATTAAGGATGGCATGTTTTTAAGTGGGACAACTTTCACAATGGAATGATGCGGCCCACTGTATCTCTTGAGTTTCTGAGATCAGAAGGACTTAAACAGTCGAGACTTACATAGACGTGTGGATGGATGATGTTTGTCCTGCTCAAGGGACTGCCAACCTGTGGACGGGAAATTCAAGGTTGTTCAGAGGCCACTGTGTGACAGAACTAATGAGACTATAGCCCCGTTTTCAGCTACTCTACTTCATCTGTGATACATATCATAACTGTATTTCCTCCATTGTCAAAAACGTAGAACATTGAGTTTTTATCCATTTCACAGTCACTTATCTTTATATATAAATAGCACTCAGACCAAGGTCACACAAAACACTTGTTTTGGAGAAGGCACACAGTGATGACAGTGATCACCATCACTCATTACATTCAGATCTTTTGTACATAATTTTAGTGGTAGTGGTCTCCACGCAGAAAGGCCTGGAGGCAGAATCAAACCTAGGACCCAGGCCACTGTTGTTGTGTCCTTAGGCACAACACTTAACCTACACAGCCAAGTACGAGTCTGGTGTGTGTCTTTGAATGAATTACCAGTGGCTCAGACTGACTCACTTCGCCCAGTCTGCCCCAGGACAGCTGTGGCTACAGAAGTTAATAGACACTTCTGTGGATAGAATTATGTGCTATATAAAATTTACTTGGATACACCAGTTCTGCCAGGAGGAATGGGCCAGATAATACTGAAAAATACTGAAACTGTATGAAGTAAGGGTTAGGGTTAACCCTAACCCTTCCTTCCAAAAGTGTGTGTTAATGTTGCTGGGGGCTCAGCTGGGGGCTCACAGTGTTGGAGGAGCTGTTTCGGTCCGGGGCAGCGTATCTGAAGAAGACTCCCACTTTGTCCACAGACACAGGTTTGATCTGCTCCCAGCCGCAGACGCGCACCAGCAGCTGATGCAGCTTCAGCTCGTGCGTGTGTCTGTGGGCAGAACACACAGGTACGATTAAGACGAAGATGAGAATAACCTTTATTCGTCCCATCTTGTGTTGTCTTGCACACAACACAAGATCAGTGAATATTAAGTTTAGCACAACTATTCTCAACTATACAAATGAAAAAAAAGAGCCATCGCCACGAATATCACACACAGTATGACTAAAAATACTAGTTTTAGTGATGAGATTTGATTTAGTTTTATATTCTCAGCAGGATGATCCAACACTGTATAAACACATCTATTAAGACCCAGTAGCTTGAATACGTTTTTTGTGAACAAACTTTCTAATGTACAAATGCCTTTGTTAGACAAAAGTTTGAGATTTAGAGCAGAACTTTGATAATAACAAATTGGAGAAAGCAGAAATCTCAGGCATTTCCCTTCACTATGGGATTGGGCATATTCCACATTTATTTCAAAGGGTTTATTATTACCTGTCGTCAATACTGCTTTATTAAATCACGGGAAATTCAGTCTGTAATATTAAGGCCCAACACAGGGTATAACCACAGAATCCATTCACTAAATGACAACCCAAATAACACAAGGAATGTAAATATCTCCTTTTCTTACATAAAGTGCAGTACTTTGTGGTCTGATTATGATTTTATGTAATAATGTAGATCCGTGCTTCACAAAGTCATAGTCTTTGTCAATAAAATGAACACTGGTGAATCCTTAGACTGATCTTATTGGCAGAGCAGCATCCTGTTTTTTAAAACAAAAGTATTGCATCCGAACTTTGTAGTGAACATCTCATTTTCTTTACGACGTGTGATTATCTATCCATCTGTTCATCTCAGAAGCTAATGGCTCATTGATGTCATGTCTTTCAGTCAGTCAGACCCAAGCCCAGAAGCTACCTGTGGCGCAGCTTCTCCCTGGCTTCAAACTCGAAGGGTAGCTCAGCCCCGGGCAGCACCTCCTTCCACTGGCTGACGCTGTGCGGGTCATCTGCTCCTGGCCCATGGACCTCTGAGATGGAGTCAGCACTGCTGCTGTGGGACAGGGCCACTCTGCAACAACCACAACCCTCTGTGATACAGATGATGCAGTCATGTCTGTGAAATGTGGACCTCAAAACTAAATTAAGGGTGATGCACAAATACATTGACTTGAGAAGACTCAATGTAACCCATATTGGATTAAAATCTAGGTGACTGTCTGTTCCCCCTTCTACCTCGAGGAGTGCTGCACATTCTATTACTGAGAACTTATTTCTCAAGTTTAACCACATATTTTCTCCTAAATGAATGATTTCACATTCTACAAACAAAATCAAAAGTTCAAATGAAATTATTATTTGTGTTAAAGACTGTTGGGTACCTTGTGGGGCTTGTAGTGAGCGTGGCAAACCACAGCGTGCAGCCTGTGAGGTTTCTCAGCGCGTACGGCACAAAGGGCTGCCTCCTTTTGGACAGCTTCACATCTGTCAAAAGTGACATCACTGGATTATGAGTCAGGAAGTGGGTACCCATACACAGAAGAGCACGAACCTTACACCTAAGAGGACCTAAGTTCAGGCAGCCCCTCAGAGTCCAGACATTGTTCCCTCTGACCGCAGGTGCTCAGTAATCATATGACCCTAATGTAATCTATTATAGACCCCTGGTTTATTGGATACAAAGCCTGGTCCTCCTTCAGTCCAGGTTTTGTCCTGATTCAGACCAGCCCACACCTGTCTCTACTAACTGTATATGGGGAGTATATGTCAAAGTTCTAGTTATAATCAAAGCAGAGGTGCCTGTGTGCACTGCTGCTGATGGACACCTGGAGTCCGTGCCCTGTCTCCATGTACACGGCAGACTGAAGGCTGACCTTCCTGTCTCCATATGAGTGGTGGTAATAATGTCTATGATGTTCCACTGCTTCAGTAGTCACGGTAGTTCTTTTAGCCTCTGTTTGGTGTGGGCAGCATGTTCACCCCTCTCCTTGCTCAATATTTGGTGAATTATTACTGCCGGCATTGGTTGCTTTACAAGTATTGTTCCCTATTCTTTCTGGGGATTTTCACATTTTCACAGACATTTTTAAGGGGAAACATGTAAATGTGTTGGATTAATCTTTACTCTTGTGTGATGGCAGTGTGTACGCATCCTTTGCCAACTTAGGTGCTTGGTTGCCAATGCAATACCAGTAACTGTATTAACAATTTGCTCCTCTGCCTGAGGATAGCTGCATGCATCAAATGAATAAGGATGGGCATGATTTCGCAGGATGTACCTTTGATACCCCACAAAGCGAGCGTGTGGTACCAGAGTTTGAAGTTAGCAGTTAGCAGTTAGCAGCAGTATGCTAGGACAGTGAGGTACCTGTGTGCTGCTCGAGGCAGGACAGGCTGGCTGTGCTCCTAGTTCTAAGGTAAGCAAGAGGAGCACCTGAGAGACAGACATGCAGGAAAAACACACAAGGGTTAGACGCACACACACCCATACAGCAGAGCACACACATATACACAAACAATTATTCTACAGACAGAAAAAAGACAGACACACAGTCAGGCAGACAGTCTGAGTCAGTCTGAAGCAGAGGGAAATCATGTATTTGTAGGAGCTTGGGCCTAACAGCTGTCAATAGAACAAGAATATATCTTTATTTGAAAACTCAAGTAAGAAGTGAACACTGTTATGGGTTTTACCACTGTATACTGTAAACTAAGAGTGGGACACTTAAAACAAAAACTAAAACAAAAGTCTGTCTATACAGTAAACAACTGGATTCTAGAGGTGGTGGGGGTGGTGGGGTCTGCAATTAGGTATATAATTCCTATATTGGCTGAAGTTGGCTGCATGACACTGTGAACTTGTGTTTATGATCTCAATGCCAATTAGGTTAGTGGCACATGGCCTCATAACATGACACAGAGGGCCACAATTGGCTCGCAGGCCTTAGTTTGGACATGCCAAATTAGATTGTTGTTTCAATATTATTTCTGATTAATAATAATACTTTTTGGCTTCATGTTAGCTCATTGCAAAATATAAATGGATGTCACATGTGGTAAATATACTTTCACCCACCTCCAAATGAACAGTGTATGAGGTGTGTGTAGGACGTACTCTTGTCGAAGCAGGGTGGGTCCACAGAGGAGCCCACCCAGGGCAGAGACACAGGGCTCTGGGGACTGGGCTCCTTCTCTTTGCAGTAGTCAGCCATCCATGAGCTCTTTGTCGTCTTGAATTGCTCTGAAAAATAAAATACAAACTTTAGTTCTGTTGCCCATGCGCAGCTGGTGAGATGTACAAATGTGCGTCTTCGTACCCATGAGCACTGAGGTGATGTTGATGTCCAATCTTTGCTTGGCTCTGACTGCCATTTTGAGTCGTGGAGGGTGGAGGCGGCCTGCTGCCTGCTGCTGCCAGGACAAGAAGCATGGCCAGGGCTCAATGAAGGGCTCCCAACCTGCACCAAACAAACACATGGTCCGGGCTCTCATTTAGGAAAGAAACTCTGCCACCTCCATCAACCACCATTCCATCTCCGAGGCACAGAGGAGAGATGAGGAGTGAAGAGGAGGAGAGGAGAAGAGAGCAGAGGGGAAGAGAGAGGAGAGGAGAGAACAGATGAAGAGAGGAGAGGGGAAGAGAGGAGAGAATGGGAGAAAAAAGGAGAAGAGAGGGGCACCGTGTCTGTGAACCTTTGAAACTTTTTTACTTCACTCATAAAACAGAGGGTGTATGTAACTTGTCTGACATAATTCACATCTGTGTGACACAATCACTTTCAATCATGTATCAGATTGTCAGAAGGATGGACGGCTGCGGGAGTCTCTGTAATCACCACGGTGCAGAGGGACCAGAGAGAGGGATCAGAGAGAGACCAGAGAAAGAGACCAGCTAAAGTCACTTTTAATTCAATTGTACATAATACATCTTGCAAAAAAGAGGCTATCTTTTAACTTTTTTAACATGTTGCACATTCCCTGTCTTTTGCACACCCTGAGTGATGTTATTTATGCCAAATGTGACAAGTACATTTCTCCATTGTGAAATCATTAAAGTCTGTCTTATCTTATCTTCAAATAGTAATATTGACAGATAGAGGGAGGTAAATAGTATGTTTACGTTACACTAATATAAACATAGGGTCGTTCTGAAATGGTCTGTGCCTAAAAACGGTATCAGTGATATTCAATATTCAAGATGGCGCCTCGTACGGTCGACATGGCTCTTTGCTGCTCTCTTTTTCTTTTGTTTTTACTTTTTAACTGTGCATCTGGCTGTTCCTACACCCGTGAGGAACTTATGAACATCCGACCCACCGTTCCCATGGACCTATTGCATGTTTTCTTGGCATCTGCGGCTGATTTAGTCCATGTTCTAGCCAAAAAAGTGTGGGCCCGTAAAAGGGGAAAGCGCGGAGGCCTGCTGGTGCGTCTTAGGAGGAGAGGAGCGCGCACGGCTCTCCCCGGCATTTTTCTCTCCAACGTACGCTCACTGGGCAATAAGATGGACGAACTCAGCCTGCTCATGAGAAGAAACAAGGACTTCGCCACATCCTGTGTCCTCTGCTTCACTGAGACCTGGCTAAATGAGCGGATCCCGGACTGTGCTCTGGAGCTGCAGGGCTTTGGGCTGTTCCGCGCGGATCGCCATTGTGCGCTCTCAGGGAAGAGCAGAGGCGGTGGACTGTGTTTCTACGTCAATACAAACTGGTGTAACGATGTGACAGTGATCTCCAAGCACTGCTCTCCTGCTCTGGAATATCTTTTTATTCATTGTAAACCATATTACTCCCCGCGGGAAATTGTTTCATTCATTCTTGCCTCTGTTTACATACCGCCATGCGCGGATGCGCGCGAGGCTCAGCGCGCACTCGCAGAGCAAGTACTGTGTATGGAACGTTTATACCCGGACTCTCTGATTATTATCCTGGGGGATTTTAATAAGGGAAACTTGAGCCAGGAATTACCCAAATACAGACAGTTTATCAAATGCCCGACCAGAGAGGAGAACACTCTGGATCACTGTTACACCACCGTGCGCGAAGCTTTTCGCGCTGTTCCCAAGCCAGCCCTCGGCTTCTCAGATCACTCCATGATACATCTGGTTCCTGCTTACAGACAGAGACTAAAGCTCTCGAAACCTGCAGTGAGGAGCTCCAAAGTGTGGTCTGATGAAGCTGTGGAAGAGCTGCGCGCATGCATGGAATCCACAGACTGGGACCTTTTCAGAGCTGCCACAGACAGTTTGGATGAATACACGGACACTGTCACGTCATACATTCACTTCTGTGAGGATAGCATCATTCCAACAAGGACCAGGGTCATCTATAACAACGACAAACCCTGGTTCACTGCTAAACTCCGGCAGCTCAGGAAAGCAAAGGAGTCTGCTTTCAGGGAGGGGGACCGCAGCGGCTACAAAGCAGCTAAATATCAGTTCAGGAAAGAACTGAAAGCAGCCAAGTCCCGGCACAGAGAACGACTACAGGAGCAGTTTGGTAACAACGATACTGCTTCTGTCTGGAGGGGCCTACGGGAGATCACCAACTACAAACCCAAAGCCCCCCCCTGTGCTGATGACCACAAGCTAGCTGACGAACTGAACTTATTTTTCAGTCGCTTTGATGCTGCCCCTGACACCTCTCCCTCCCCCACCCCCCACTACTCTAACGACCCACCCATCAGCCCTGCCCCCAGCCTAACAATAGCCGCTAAAGAGATTAAACAACTCTTCTTGAGGCTGCACCCCCGCAAAGCTCCTGGCCCGGACCACGTGTCTCCGGCCACTCTGAGACACTGCGCCAGTGAGCTTACTCCTGTGTTCACGGACATTTTCAACACCTCTCTGCAGTCCTGCCATGTCCCGGCCTGCTTCAAATCCTCCATCATTGTCCCCGTCCCGAAGAAGCCCAGGATCACAGGACTCAATGACTACAGACCTGTAGCACTTACGTCTGTCGTCATGAAGTCATTTGAACACCTGGTTCTCTCCCATCTCAAGTCCCTCACCTCCCCCCTCCTGGACCCCCTGCAGTTCGCCTACAGAGCCAACAGATCTGTAGACGACGCCATTAACCTGGCCCTCCACCACATCCTACAGCACCTGGACTCCCCGGGGACCTACGCCAGGGTCCTGTTCGTGGACTTCAGCTCTGCCTTCAACACAATCCTGCCATCCCTGCTCCAGGACAAGCTCTCCCAGCTCAACGTGCCCGATTCCACCTGCAGGTGGATCACTGACTTCCTGACGGACAGGAAGCAGCGAGTGCGTCTGGGGAAGAATGTCTCGGACTCTCGGATTATAAATACAGGAGCCCCACAGGGCTGTGTTCTTTCTCCCCTGCTCTTCTCCCTGTACACCAACCACTGCACCTCCAGCCACGACTCCGTGAAGCTGATCAAGTTCGCGGACGACACCACCCTCATTGGACTCATCTCCAACAGCGATGAGTCCGCCTACAGGAGGGAGGTGGACCGGCTGGTGTCCTGGTGCAGTGGTAACAACCTGGAGCTGAACGCCCAGAAGACAGTGGAGATGATTGTGGACTTCAGGAAGAGCACTGTCCCCCCACCCCCACCCTCCGTGATGGACTCCCCCATCACCTCTGTGGAGTCCTTCCGTTTCCTGGGCACCACCATCACCCAGGACCTCAAGTGGGAGCCGACCATCAGCTCCCTCATCAAGAAGGCCCAGCAGAGGATGTACTTCCTGCGGCAGCTCAGGAAAGCCAAGCTGCCTGCACAGATGTTGGTGCAGTTCTACACGGCCATCATCGAGTCCATCCTCACCTCCTCCGTCACCGTGTGGTTCGCTGGAGCCACAGTCAGGGACAAACAGAGACTACAGCGCATTGTGCGCTCTGCAGAGGAAGTGATCGGCCGCAGCCTTCCATCGCTGCAGGACCTGTACGTCGCCCGAGCTCGAGGCCGGGCTGGTCGTATCACAGCCGACCCCTCTCACCCTGCACATGGACTATTCCAACCACTCCCCTCAGGCAGGAGGCTGCGGTCCATCAGGACTAAAACCTCCCGCCACAAGAACAGTTTCTTCCCCTCTGCTGTTGGACTCTTGAACACTTCTTAACCTGTCCCCCCGCCCTTTATAAAGTCACTTTACTGCCCATCATACGTCACTTTACTTCACTGTACTGCTGTCACCTTACATTGTGTGCACCATGTGCACTTGTATATTGTAAATAGTAACTGTAACTCTATTTTAAATTTAAATTTATTCTTTAGAAGTGTTTTTTATTCTTATTTTTATTATCTCTTTTTGACTGTTGCACTGAGCCAAAGCAATTTCCAAGTCTGTGACCTCCTGTTACTTACGTTGGCAATAAAAATGATTCTGATTCTGATCATTTATTATGAACGTTACCCTCACACTCAATGAACCCTCCACAATGAGCCTCTCATACCTGACAGCTCACGGTTGTAGTAGTCTCCGGACAAAGCGAAGCTAGCCGTGCCCTCCTGAGTGGAGCCGATCCTCTGCAGCACGTACAGCCCTGCCCCACAGAACAACCCGTCAGGACACACAAGAACCAACAGCAACACAACAGGGCATGAACAAGAACCAACATTTCAACACATATCAACATTTTCCTTGATTATTCCATGAATTGAGCACAATCCTCTCCACTCTCACACTTCATCTGTCATACTGTTGACTTCAGCTGTGGTCTGTTGATTCTCTGGGACTTCTGAACCCGGCCTCCGAGACCTGCATCTGTGAACTGGTCGCCCCTGGTCCACACTCATGGGCTGCACCCCGCGTCCTGTCTGGGAGCCTCCTCATTCCTGATCTAGAGCCCTCAGTCCTGGATCTACAGCCTTCTATTCTGGATCTCCAGCCCTCTGTTCTGGATCTCCAGCCCTATATTCTGGATCTCCAGCCCTATATTCTGGATCTCCAGCCCTATATTCTGGACCTACAGCCCTCTGTCATGGACCTACAGCCCTCTGTCATGGACCTACAGCCTTCTGTCATGGATCTACAGCCCTCTGTTCTGGATCTACAGCCCTCTGTTCTGGATCTACAGCCCTCTGTTCTGGATCTACAGCCCTCTGTTCTGGATCTACAGCCCTCTGTTCTGGATCTACAGCCCTCTGTTCTGGATCTATAGCTCTCTGTTCTGGATCTACAGCCCTCTGTTCTGGATCCCTCTGGTAGTGTAGAGTAGTGTAGAGACTAGGAATTGGGGCTTATGTTTTCTGTATCTGTCCCTACTGAAATATACCAAATATAGAAAGAACACTGGTTTAGCCAGAAACTGTGCATATGTGGGACTGACTGGAGAAGGTGACCTCCGCCAGAGGGATGTCACAGTCCAGACAGTCATCAATTAAGCAGATGCACACGCTGTCGGCCTTCAGCTCCAGCCCTGACAACGGGGTGCCATGTCCAGAGCCAGAGTCTGCCCTGGCCCTGCCCCCGCCCACTGCCATGCTCTCCGCATTCTCCAGGAGCCAGGTGGCTGCTTGGTCCAGCTGACCTGCACATGCAAGACAAAGACCAAGTATGTTAATAATAATAATGCATTGGTTATATATTGCGCTTTTTTGGACACTCAAAGATGCTTCACATGTAATTATTAATTCACTCCATACACGGTATGGAGTAACTACTACTGTAGCCACAGCTGTACAAGAGCCAAAACAACATCAACTAATCGATTATTGGAATAACCGTCAAATAATTTTGTCATTGATGAATCGTGTTGTGAACCATACACAGACAAACCATAAACAAACTGACACATGACTCGGCATGTTCTAGAATGGTAGCATAATTAACAAAAATGTGTTTATGGCCTGTGCTCATTGGTGCATACTTGCAGGCATAGGCGCCCTTTACATCAGGAGTGACCAGTAGGGGCGGGTCCCGGTTCAAAAATTTCCAAATTGACGTGCGCTGACATGTTTGCAATACCACCCCGCGCCGATGGCGGTGGACACGGAATAAGAATTATTCAATGCTAATGTACATATCTTCTTACCTCTCAAAAACGCATGCACAGATGCATTTTCACACGTTTTCCAGCCCCCGCGGCCATTTTTAAACTGCCCATAGACGGCGAAAGTGGTGGCTTATTAGTTTGAACGGTGGAGATAAGCGTGACTACGCTGGTTAATATTTATTCAATGGGAGAAACGTGCGCTGAGGCTTTGTTCAATTGTTTTGAAAATTAAAAGAAACTGAGATCAGGAAAATGTGTAGACTTGCTCTTCCACTTACCCTTGCAAAGCATCAGAGCTCGTTTGCAGTCCTCCTTCCTAAAGCCCAGGTCTTGTAAATGGGAGAGCTGAGATGCTGCAAAGAAAGAACAGTGTTAAGAATTTTAATTCACAATTGGAAACCTGAGTGAGTCGTGACTGTTACTTATGAGAGTTTCGGTTTTCCTGGAGAAACTGTCTTTAGGGGGGGCAGGCTCTAGACCCTGGGGCTTCTGGGAGTCCGTCTCCGGGGTCCCCCATGAAGGGAGCGACTTAGCGATATCCAAAAAGAGCTGGATGTCGTTGTAGGAGAGGCGGATTGCAAGGGCAGGGAACTGGATCTACAAACAGAGGAAGAATAATACCATTGCCAGGTGAAACATTTTGGTCGACCCCACCTCACTTTGATCAAACACTGCATTCTTTAGATATCGTTTTTTTTTTATAGCCCCCACGTGAACGCACTGGGGAGACAGTTTGGACACCATTGATTTAGATGGTGTCCAAATTGGACACCATCTAAATAGCTGAAGGCAAGTCATTTAGGGCGGACTTCTGATTGTGTTTTTGCGGTGTGTGTGACTGACCTCCAACAGAGGCGGGATGTCCTCCACATTGAAGGCGTCCAGAAGACCCGAGCTGCTCTGGTAGGTTGGGCTTCCGCACAGCTCCACTTGGACATTCACCGGATCAATAATGGACAAGGCTGTCTCCTGCTCACTGCCCAGACGACAGGAGAACACCTGCAGCAGTCAGACAGACAGGGTGAGGGCCATTCTGAAAATGGATTGGGATCATGGGTCAGGGGTTGTGGGTCACCTCAATTCCAGCCAGACTACCGGAAAAGGGCCGGTCCAGGAGCCGGGGTTTGTAGGTGAGGACTGTTGTGCCCTTGAGGATAATGGCGTTGGTTTCTAAACATGATGAATCTTCCACAACCACAAACTCGGTGCCTGAGAAAAACAATGAGAAATGGAGATTATACACAACAACTACAGGAGTTCTATGACCCAGGGCACTTTCTATACAGAGAACTCGATTCACACAAACTAATCATCTTCTTTTCTTTATTTCTACTATTGATTTTTGTTTTCCTCTATCTCTCAGATTCACATCACATCTCTGGAAAAATAAAACCTCTAAAGAGTCAACAATGGCACTCTAAGATGCTTCACAGCATGATTCATTCACTCATACACATTGGTGATAAACTACTACTGTAGCCACAGCTGACCTGTAAAAGGCGGACAGAAAATGTCTTGCCAAAGAACAGAAAAACAGTTTGGCGCTTTATACACATGAACACACACAGGACTGAGGCTGCACTGGACTGCCTCCGTCTTACATCTACAGTCTTGGATCTATAGCCTCAGTCCTCAGTCTTGGATCTACAGCCACTGGACTTGTACCTGTGACGTTGATCTTGACCTCCAGGCAGCGGTCCTGGCTCACAGGCACTGTGGACCTCTTGGTGACCACTCCGCTCTTCACCGTCTTGGGCATGGTGATGGAGGAGCCAGAATCGGTGCTGTTGTTGCTGGGCCAGCGCTGCCTGCTCTGACCCCCACACGGGTCTTTCTCTGCAGGCATGCGCAGGAAGTCCTGAACCAGCAGCAGCCAGTCAAAGATCAAGAAGACCCTCAGGTTGTTCAGGACCACAGTGAAAGACGATGACTCTTTAGTGGATCTACGGGACCAAAGATTGTTAGCTTTACAAGAACACTTTTGACAGGGACCTAAACTAGAACGTGACGTTACGTCACATCTGTCTTCTGGAAGTATTCTGAAGGCACAGATGTGCGTGAAGTGTAGGCACAGAAGATGATGGGTCCTATACAGTGCTCGTGTACTATAGTTCTGGATTTGGCAATAAGTGAAATCCTTGAAGTAGCAGATATATACTTTTAAGGCTGTAAAACCCCTCAACACACACTTTATACACTTTTCTAACCATGACTGCTGAAGTACGATTGCGGACCAGAGAGTGAGAGACCAGACACAGACCAGAGAGAAACCAGAGAGAGAACATAGAGGGAGTGTTGTGTTTTGGCTTCTTTGTGTAGTTTTGCTTTTGTTTTATGCATCAGCCTTGGCTCCTGTTGGGTGTGGTCTTCAAGCAGGCACAGCTGACTCCAGTTCCCTCATCACTGCAATACTCTAAGCTGATCTCCGCTCATCATCAGATTGTTCCGTCTTCAACCGTGATGACAAGACTATCAAATTTTATCCAAGAGCCATTTTGATTTTATGACATATCTTTTGAATTTTTTCAGTTTCATTGCTTGTCCAGAGCCCCCCACAAGACCATGCCTCATCGTAAGTTTCTTCAGCCAAGCCTGCTGCACTTTTTGTTCATCACATATTTTCATTGCCCTTTTTTGGTGATTGTTTTGTGGTCTAAACATCTGCCCTTTAAAAGAGAGTCCAGCGAGAGACCATAGAGAGTCCACTGTAGGGAACTAATCACCGCGGTACACACAAGTCACAAAGGTTTCTTTTGACTTTTTAAATACTAGCGGTTATAGGGACATTGTATATAATAGTGTTTGAGTATTCATGCGGCGCATGTGACACATGTGACTAATTGTTAAGCTCTGAATCGTCCGAATACACGTTTGTATTGGGTTAAGATTGACTGAATGGGGGCTGGGACATCCAATGATTAAGAATAAAATACACTCACCTGTAGTGCAGCTCCAGTTGCAGCGAAGCCCGGTTGGAGCCAGTCTTGGAGGGCTGGAGGATGCAGTCAAACACGTTATGCTTGTGGCCCGCTCTCACACGTGCGCAGGGGTCAGCTGTGCGAGTGTCAAATGCCAGCAGCGAGTGGGACACCAAGTTCACCGACTTTGAACCATTGGAGAAACTTTCGAAGAGCAGCTTGGATTTCATGAAGTCAAATCTGTAAAGAAAAATATGAATCTGATGATGCATCACTTGCCTCCAGATGAGAGCCTATAGTTTACATGTGGTGATGTAACACCTCTCACCTGGCTAAAGAAGAGTGCTGTTCAGGGGTCTTAGGGCAGTCCATGATCTCCAGACTCACATCCATCATGTCCACCAGGAAGGAGAAGGTGGTGTACACATCTCCACTGAGTACCGTCTGGAAGGAGCCACACAAACATCACATGCAGTGGACATGACTTTTGTCATCAACTTTTACCCGCTGCACTGTCAGTGATCATCCATCACTCAGTGGAGACCAGATCGGACCAGATGAGATTGACTTGAAGAAAACAAAGGCTTGCGTACACTGACTGGCCAAGTATTTTAATATAATGATTTCTTTTCTTGAGACAATTGTCTTTAAAATTAGGTATAACACGCCATTGTTTCTCAGACCAGTTAACCATAAACATTCATCATCTCAGGGTCCACTCACTGGCTCGTGTTTAACACCTGTGGTCTATAATGTAACAGATCAACGAGATTATGTGAGAAATTATTGAGAAATCAAGAAAGATTTGACGAAAATGAGCAACACTCCTGTCTTGTTGCGAAAGTAGGGAAATATATTCCACTAGATTAAAGCCCTAAATTGGGAGCGTTTCCACCGGCCCTGTTTAACTGGAACCAGGTCTCTATTTAGTTCCTCTTGGCCCTGGTTCTATACAGGCGGAGCTGGTACTAAAGAGTTCTAACTGATACTCATTGGCCAGCAACTGGAAGCCATGGTTACCAAGGAGTTTCCCCCGATACTGGTATGTTGAGTGTTGGTTGTCAGGATGAGGTACCAGATACTAAAGTGTAAAAACACAACCAGGTAGAGTAGAGTGGAAAAGAGTAAAGTAAAGCATAGTTGAGAAGAGCAAGTCTGGTGGAAAAGAGGATTAGACCGTTGGAGTGGGGGTTCACAGTTGCATCACGAGTAAACATTGGTGGAGGTCGTACATAGATGCTGGGGTCCTGCAGGTTATACGGCCGCAGGAACTCCTCAACCGGCTCCCCGAGGTTGTTCTCCAGGAGGCCCCTGATGAGCCGGTAGTTGTCCTGGTCCAGGGTGCAGTGCACTGAAGACAGGCTGCCATGGATGGTCAGGTCGGGCACCGCATGGTTCAACTCCCTGCACAATCACACCATAGTTATTAACCGGCTAAGGCACAATGAGACGATATCAAAAAGCATTCTCTTCATAAAAACAAAGGTTTCATCTCAGTCAGATCTTATAACTTATGACTCATAATAATCCTAGAAACATTGTATTAAATATTATTATTGTCAGTTTCATGCCATGATGATGAGACACCGGAAGCCTGCCTCTTCGACCTGCACCTGTGAACTGGTCGCCCCCGACCCAGACCCATGGGACGGAGTCTGTACATCTAGGAGCTGTATCCCCTTCCTGGCTTCCCAGATGTACAACCTCAGTCCTGGGATCTGCAGTCTCCAAAATGTCCAGCTTCAGTCCTGGGATCTGTAGCCTCAGCCCTGGCTTTACAGCCTTAATCCCGAACACCGGCCTTGTAATATAAAACTACATTTAATTCTCATGGATATTTGTTTGCACAAGTTCCCCATGTTTGTTTGCACATGTTGTTTGATCCCATTTCAACAACATTTCAAAAGGAATAGAAGAGTTTACTCACCGGTCCAGATTGCGCTCCACTTTGAGCTTGAGGCGGCAGCAGTCCTTGAGCATATTGGCCCCGACTCTGCGGATCAGGAAGGAGGGGAACTGCAGCTCAGAAGAATCTACAGCCTGAGCACCGCCGTCCAGAGGCACCCGTGCCGCCGCAAAGATGTCCATCTCCTCCAGGTCGAGAGCGATACAATCCAGCAGACACACAACAGAGATATAGTCCAGCAGACACACACGCACCTCTGGACACACAACAGAGATACAGTCCAGGCAAAAAACACGCTCCTCTGGACACACAAACTAAAGTATGTAAACACTGTTGGGATACTAAATTTTTAAGAGACGTGTCCAGTAGGTCCACTGGGTTGAAGTGAGAAGAATGCGTTGGATCTTTACCTGGCACCTGGTCGGAGGTCGGGGCGGAGCTGGCAGCCAGCGGACGGCCCAGGCTGAATCCTGAAGGGCCCGTGATGACACTGGGGGCCCTCTGCTCTTCACTGCTTCTGTCTGTAGCCTTCTGAAGTGGCTCCTTCACAAACACACAACAAACAAGCAGATAAACACTGGCCCAAAACATTATCTTCAACAAGCTACTTTGCTTACAGTAGTTTACACTCATACACCTGATCTAGTGTATGTACAGTATGTAGAAGAGATGTGCTATCACCATCTACTGGAATTACAAACAACTGACTATAAGCTCACAGTAGTAATGACCTCAATCGAACAGGAGAATCGCTCTGAACTCATTTGAAGATAAACTATATTTCGGAAAAGAAAGAATAGGTCGTGGAAAAGGCCTATAGTGTTTTTTTAACGCTAGAATTCCAAGAGTGTCGTTTTGATCCATCTATACCTAGAGCAAAAAATGATAAATATCACTGAAATACAGCAAAAACCAGTCCAGGACCAGCACCTTAGGACAATGGGCTTTAATTGCCATAAATTGTTGGTGCTTTCAAAAATAGTTAAATTGGAAGTCAAAATGACTGTTCTGAGAGATAGTTTCATAGATAATGACATAGAACGAAAATCAAGTCACAGGGTTATAAAGCGTAACTACACTTCCAAAAAGAAAAGCGGTCAAATTGACAACATTCCGCACGGCAAACAACAAAGCCATAGTGTGATTAAAATTGTACAGTGGATATCTACAATGAGCAGTAGCACAGACTGTTGGGAGCATGGGTGCTCCCAACAGTCTGGCACACATGGCACAACACTGCACACTTGGCTCAGGATAACACAGAGCAGGGCATTCACCCCTCACGTCAACAAGACGAAGAAGGAGCTGGTCATCCTTTTGAGCTTCTCAGAGTCAGACTGCATTAAAGCTGCATGTGGCTTGCAGTATAATATGAAGTGCATTGATTCATCGGTTTATATATATTGCTTTTTTCAACACTCAAAGACGCTTCGCTTCACATGTTAGCATTCTTTCACTCTATACATGGTGGATATAAACTACTATTGTAGCTACAGCTGCCCTGGGCCACACTGACAGAGGTGAGGCAACCAGTATGTGCCATCGGCCCTTCTGACCACAACCAAAAACACACACCCGACTCATTTTAGGCAATGTGGATGAAGTGTCTTGCCTAAGCACAAAACGTCAATTCGCCTCTTTAACTCTTTCCTCCTTGGACGCCTATTAGGAACTACACATACATGCATTACTAGGGCTACCCATAGAGCATAACTGTATAAAAGAAAACGAATGTCCACAAGTGATTATAAATCATTTCACACTCTGAAATTTATTGAAACATAGACATATTTGGTATCTCTGTAAACCTTAGAGCTTGAACTATCCATTTATGTATGCTTAAATGTAATTAAACTAAATTACAGGTATGTAACAGCTTATTGAACATTTTATTTTACCTAGTCAGGTGCAAATTCGAAAATAAAAAATGAACTCTGCATCTGATATATACATATTCTGAACACTGTATTCATAAAAAAATGTAAAGATATATTTGTCAAAGTATTGAGACAGGCTTCATATTACCAGATACAGTGTGAGCAAGTGTATACCTGTTTCTACCTGTTATACACCTGTGTGTACCTGACTCGTTTTTTTACATTTAGCTTATTCAACTCATTACATTTAGCTTATTCAACACATTACATTTTCAACTCATAAAGGAACTCTGAAGTGATTGTCTTTTTGGAATATAATAAAAATATAATAACAATGTAATACCAACAATATAATAACAACTGAAAAGTCTGAAAAGCCAGATTTTCAGATCTGAACCTGGTGTGACTCAGTCCTCAGGTGGATGCAACTCCCGGAAACAGTCATTGCACATGTGTGTATTACATGTTGAACACCCATATACAGTTTCATGGCGACGTTCCTTTTTGTAGCAGCTTTTACACCTGCGGTGTTTTCCTGGTAGTCGGTCAAAGGAGTGCATCATCTTGCGTTTATGCGTATCGATGAATGGAGGAGATCCACACTCATGAATGGCAGCTCTCTTTCTGCTGGAGAATTCATTGATCAACTCTTTTCCCAGCTCCAAGATGAAGTCCTTCTGGGCATAGCGCTTCTTCCTTCCCATTTGCCTGGTCGATGCCAGCTTGTAAAGAATCCAGGCATTTACACGGCAGCAGTCAACCACAAACCATAATATGTACTTCCAGTACTTTTTGCTGGCACGTGATGCTGCATACTTTTTCCTCAGCTGATCATGAACATCAACACCATTCATGTGTTGGTTGTACCTGTTGATAGCCTGGGGTTGTGGCACAGTTAATTTCGGTCTGCCCACCTGCCGTTCACAGGTAACCATTTCACTTGGATGAGCAAGGCAACTGTGAGCAACAATTACAATGCTGTTGTCATTCCAAGCTGTCACGGTGACATTGTTTCTTTGAAAGGTCATGGTGTCACCTCTCTTTGGCAGCTTTTTTTTTAGCTGCTTCTTTTGTTTCAGAGCAGGTGGGGAATATTTTCTTGTTGTCAACATTGTCCCACAAGCATATATGTGGTCTGACAGGAGATGCTCCAGCAATGAAACGGAAGAGAAAAAACGGTCAAAGTAAACACAGTGATTTAGGCCAATTAAGTCCCGTGTCATTTCGTGAATTACTCAGTATCCTAGTCCATGACGCTGCTGAAGACGGGTCTGATCACGCTTGCCTGAATATAGTTGAAAGTCAGACATGTAAGCTGTCCGGCCATCACACCTTGCCCAAAATTTTATGCCAAATTTCTCTGGCTTTTGGGGCATGTACATGCGTAGCTCTGTTCTTCCTTTGAAGCCCTTCATAGCTTCATCAATGGAGATGTCACGATCATGCTTGTAGTACATTTTGAATTTCTCACGTGCCATGTCCACTACAGGAGCCACTTTTGCGATGGGATGGTAATCAGGATGGTTTCGACCAATACGCGCTGCCGCGTGATTACAGTGCAAGTACTGAGACAGTTTCTCGTACCTGTTCACGGTCATCACGCGCTGAAACCCGCTGACACCGAGGAATGGATCTCCACACCAATAGTCCGCGTATTCATGCATGGGATTTGCACCCATGAGTATTGCCAATCCAAAAAACGCTCTAATTTCTTCCCCATCAGTCGGCATCCAGTGCTTGTCAGCGCCACTCTCTCTCGCACATAGCGCCGCGTAAGCGTTAGTTTCTGTGGCAAGTTTATCAAACATCTCATCCGGGAAGAAAAGACTGAAGTATTTCAAGGGACTAGCCTCAGAAACATCCATATTTCGTGGCAATTTTGGTTCACAATCCAGAGTAAAGTCCCCAATAGTTTGCTCACATATGACGGGACTCCAGGCAGACGCGTCTCGCAGATTCTCCTCCTCGTCAATTTCACTCGCGTCGCTGTCACTGTTTTCCACAATGTAATCCGGGTCATCCAAGTCATCACCACTCGAAAATCCATGAAACTCGGAGCCAGAGTCACTTTCTCCAAAGTAATCCTCTAAAAATTGCCGCGCCTCAGTCACTCGAAAACTTTCTCCCGCTGCCATCTTTAAAGTCCCGCTGACAGCTCGGTTCCCGAAGCTAGAGCTGTCACTACTTCGGCAAACTTCGGAGAAAAAGTTTCCTTTAATCCTATTGGTCAGACTAGTATGGGCTCTGGTAGCCCCCACCAATCACAGCTCTGTTACTAGGGGAAAACCGCAGCCTTTCCATAGGGTCGTCAAATAGCGTCTTTATTGATATAGCGGAGGTGTCAAAACACGTCATTAAGGGTACCGGGGGGGGGCGTCAAATAACGTCATTATGGGGGAAAGAGTTAAAGCCGCAGCCTGTGTCACCTGGTGTTCCTAGAGGTATCCCATCACAGTACTAACCAGACCCTGCCCTGCTTAGTTTCAGAGGTTTGACAGGATCTTGCTTTCACATTCAGGTATGGCCACCTGACCTTTTAGGCCAGTTGGGTAGATGCAAGATACACTATTGTGAATAGTGCAATAGAAAAGCACTTCAAGGCCATATAGGGAATGTGCAATAATGTTGTGTATTTGGTGGATGTGCAAGACGGTCAGCGACATTGGCTCAGTTGGTAGAGCATTGGCCTTTGGGCCTGAAGGTCATGGGTTCAAGCCCACCACAATACCTACTTCACGACTCCCACTGATGTCTGCTATCATTGTGCCCTTGGGCAAGACATTTAACCCCACTTTGCCTGAAGCCCCCACTGAAAGATCAAGGCTCCTGTGGACTCACCACTTGCAGGAGGATCAGTGTGGCGCTGGTGCTCTGTGTACTGGGTGCAGCTCTGATTGCAACCCCCCGACCCAGACATGGGTTGATGGGAAGAAAATAGATGGATGGATGGTTGATGTGCTAAAGCCATAGATCTATAAAAATAACTGGATAGGGTATTACTAGCTTATAGCTGTCCCACCTATGGGCACAGCGGGCGCCCATGGTACTGCAGACTAAATTCACGTGGGCTACCCAGAAAAAAATAGAACTCAATGTAAATTAAAACAGCTCGACCTCAGCTGACAGAGAACCTACGGCTTTCATTTCTTCTTAAATCCTTCGGTTTTCTTTAAATCCACACTTTACTGCAACAAACTCTGCTCCTTTCCTTCCCGCTCTGACTCCGCTCTACCGCTGCTCTGATCAGCAGTTCTGATCTGTGTGCATGAGAGCCACACACGCCTATTTGGCGCTTAGCATCATGGGAGCTCCTCCACTGCGCAGAACCGGAAGGACCAGACAATGCCCAAATATAGGCGAGTTCTGCTAATCTCCCAGTCCCCGTGAAGTCCCATGCGGTACCGAGCACAAGCCATTTATTTGAATGGTACGCCATCTTGGATCACTGGGGCTTGGCTAAAGCCCATGAGGATGTATGTGCTATGCCCCTTTTTATTTATCTCAGTTCTCTGAATGTGTCTGTGGTGTTCTCTTGTACCTCTGATGCCCAATACAAATCTCCATCTAAAGACAATATGGCTTCTTATCAGGAAAAAAACACTTTTGAGAAGACATGGTGGTTGAGCACATAGTAACTCTGCTGAGATAACTGTATGACACATACGTTGGTTATATACTAAGAGCAGCCGCAGTGGACCAGGTCTGTGGAGGAGTCTGTGAATGCCCTCTCAGTGCTCCCTCTGCCGCACAGCAAGAGCCCAGTACCTTGTAATGGGAAGGGTCCCTGTACGAGTTTGCATGCAGTATTAAGTTCTTCAAAAGACACAAACGAAACAAAAACGCCTTTTACATTTACCATGAGAACACATCAGGCATAAAGCTGCTGATTTTAACACAGTGACATAATGTACATAATCCTTTTTCTGGTCGGTCTTTCTCTCCCTGGTGGTGTCTCTCTCTCTGGGTGGTGTCTCTCCCTGGTCGGTCTCTCTCTGGTCGGTGTCTCTCTGGTCGGTGTCTCTCTGGTCGGTGTCTCTCTGGTCGGTGTCTCTCTGGTCGGTCTCTCTCTCTTTGGGTGGTCTCTCTCTCTGGGTGGTGTCTCTCTCTGGGTGGTGTCTCTCTCTCTGGGTGGTGTCTCTCTCTCTGGGTGGTGTCTCTCTCTCTGGGTGGTGTCACTCTCTCTGGGTGGTGTCACTCTCTCTGCGTGGTGTCTCTCTCTTTGGGTGGTGTCTCTCTCTTTGGGTGGTCTCTCTCTCTGGGTGGTGTCTCTCTCTGGTTGGTGTCTCTCTTTCTCTCTGATCTAGGTATTGTTACTTATTTTGTACTATCATATGTGTAAAAAAAGGACACAAATCAACTATTTCTGTCTGAAAAACTGGCAATTTAACAAAATATTTGCATCATCCAAAACCTTAGCAATGTTAGTGTGACATCACTTCCAAGCGTTAGTCCGAGCCACACATGCTCATGCTCGACGGGAGCACAGACTCACCAGACGTGGCAGAAACGTATGTGCCATGGTCAGTTTCTCTACCTTGTCCCGCAGAGAGAAGGTTCCCTGGGCTCCCGCAGGGAGGAAGCAGTTCTGCACTTTGAGCTGGCCCAGGTTCAACACAATCACCCTGGGGGAACGCGAGCTCTCTGGGATCACAATGACAGGAGCCCCGGCCTCGATGTCCAGGAGAACTCTGGAACCTCGCTGGGGCTGGTCTCGCACCTGCACACAGCCAACAAAAGAGGTTAAAAGCGATGTACTACATTTCCCATGATGCACCGATTCATATTGTAGTTTAATTTCAGAGCTGGTTGATCTGTGTGTGGGCATCATGCCATCCCTTCTCAGTCCTGTGCGTGTCTGTGAGACGTCTCAGCCCTGTGAGTGTCTATATCTGACATGTCCAAACTCAGGCCCATGGGCCAAATGTGGCCCTCTGTGTAATTTGAAGTGGCCTTCTACTACTAGCGTGTGGTACTCACTGCCTGGCCCTCCATGGCGGCCCTCTGGCGGCCCAGCACGTCCTGCAGCTGGAGGAAGTGCTGTATGAAGGCCACAACCTCGGCCTGGAAGCGCTGTGTGTGAACGTACTGCACTGAGGCCATCTGCAGACACACACGTACGTCACAGTCCCGCTGGAGCCAGGGGTCCGGCTGACCGTACCTGACACACACACAGAGAGATAGACACAGAGACATACACACAAAGTGAGAAACACAGAAAGACAGGCACACACAAAGAAACAAACACACAGCGTGAGAGAGGTAATACACTCCGCTTTTTCACACCTGGATAAAGGGGGAGCCCTATTGTCCCTGGATTACAGCTCAACATTCAATACAATTGTCTCACTGTATACTGTAACTCAAGCCCTGTTTATACTGAGACGCTGCGCAGACGTTTCCAGGCTACTAACAGAAACGACCTGGCTCCTAATGCAAATTTCTCAGCGTTCACATGAGGTTGAAAAACGATGTAATTCTAGCGCCCGGCCAGTAGTGGGCAGAGAAACTTTACAACACTCACACGACCCCCAGCCCCGTGCCCAGCCCCCCTCCCGGCAGTATACTCACTTCCTGTACCAGACCCTCAGAACGCACCAACATCATTCTGCATTTTAACAGCAGCTGTGTAAATGGAAACTGAACCTAGAGCTTCGCGTGGTCTCGTTTGGACGAACGAAGGTGTAGAATTATCCTCTGTGCAGCGCTGGAAGCCCACGAAGCTAGTTAGTGTGACCGCCGCCATTGTTGTTTATGTTTGTTCTCCGCTACTGCGTATGTCCAAATTTACGTGTGGGGAGCAGCGCGGAGGTGGGGGTCAGAACAGAGGGGGATTTCACAACTTTTCCCCTCTCGCGGGTGTGAAAGAGCTCCCCGCTGTGCAGCGTATCTGAATTGTCCCACTCTGCAGGCTGGATCTGAACACTTACGTTTTCACCCCCTTGGAATCCAGTCTTCGTATGAACGCTTGGTAGCAACCGACATCCAACTATACCGTTTTACTGCCACATTGTCTCCGTGTAAACTCAGCCTCAGGTCCAGCTGGTGTTGCTACTTCTTACACCGGCAACTCCCTCTAGGTCTAGGCGGGCTTTGGTGCTAACAATTTTAACCTAGCGGCTTTTGTGTAAAGTTCTCATCCACGAGCATCCCTGTCCCAAAATCCTCCAGAGAGGTCATAAAACAGGAGTATCTTCTCACAAAGCTGTTATATATTATTAACCGGTACTACCATATTGGCGAACAGGTTAGCAGCACTTGTATCCTGTGACAGTAGAATGCCAAGAAATATGTCCCCCATTGTCAGCCCTGGTTTAATCCTGGTTTAGCTCCTGTTTTGGCTGTTTCCAAGTGTCATCGTCTTCCTTCCGGCTTGTGTCCCTGTAACCACTTTGCTGCTCTCTGATTGGTTACTGCACGTGTATGAGAGGATGTTCATGTGTTTGCCGCATGCATCGAGTCACCATATCATAGACCTATTATAATAACTGAAGTAATACCCTATATTTCTAGCATATAGCTCAGTGGTGTCCAAACCGGTCCAGAAAGGGCCGCTGTGGTTGCAGGTTTTCCATCAGACCCAGCAGGAGCAGCGCAGACTCCACCCATTTCATCAAAACTTCAGGTTAAGACTGAACTCACTTGAGGAAATGGGCGGAGTCTGCGCTGCTCCTGCTGGGTCTGAAAACCTGCAGCCACAGCAGCTCTTTCTGGACCGGTTCACCACAGGCTCAGGGGCTTCCCACGGTAGTGCAGACTAAATTTAGATGCACTACCCAGAAACGTTCTCCATAGAACTCAATGTAGACTATAAAACAGCTCGATTTCAGCTGACAGGGAACGTACAACTTTCAAAATGGTCGGATTTTGTGGGGATTCTAGTGTTCCTTGTCCCAAAACTCTGCTCGTTTTGTATGCACGTGGGCGCAGCAGGAAGATGTAATACAATGTCCAATATCACGTCTGTCACAAGCTGCCTGACAGTGTTGTACAGGAGTGCCACAGAGCGGAACAAGAAGCGCTCAGGAGGGTGGTGCGGGGCGCATCACAAGGACAACAATGCTTCAGCCCGAGGAGCTGCACATGAAGAGCTGTGTGAGGAGGGCTCAGAAGATCATGGCAGACATTCACCATCCCCATCATGAGCTGTTCCAGTGGCTCTCCCCTGCAAGGAGGCTACGCTCTATTAGGGCAAGAACTGAGAGATTACACTACATGACTATGGATTGTGTTGTTAACATTGTATGTGACAAAAACATTTCTATCTATCTATCTAAAAACTTGATGACACGTCTTGTGCTCTGATTTTACAAAAACCTGTTTAGTGCATTTGAAATAAAAAAAAGGGCCTTACTTATGAATATTAAAAACTAATGCTTCTGCTCCTCGGGTTGTGAAGCGTTCTTGATAAAGATTCCCGTGTGGCGTGAGGTCACTCAGAGACAAACTTCCCAAACTGCCTTGCAACGCCAAATCACCATCTGTCAACATCAAACAGAAACCAGCATTACACACATGCAGAAAAACAAACAGAACACAGCATTATACTGGCTTCATGAAAAGAACTTTAGTGTTTTGAATGTGTCATACCCAACATGTCCACATGAGCAGACAGCTTCGACACGCTAGCCCGGGCGAGTTCATTGGACTTCTTATTGAGGACGAGAGACAGAGAGTGCACCTGAAGACAGCATATCAAAGAGAAGAGTCATACAACACATCACAGACAAGCTACGAGGAAACATGCGTCATTTTAGAAACATTCTGACACATTCTTTTGAGACATTTAAAAAAAAAAGATATACACCATAAAGCAAGGGGTGTGTTTCTGGGTCAATCAATCTTTTTTTGTAAAGCACATTTAAAAGCAGCCTAGAATTACCAAAGTGCTGTACAGACAAGGTGGGACCACTGCAGGTCTGGGTTTGATACGGACATACAGACGTGACAGGGTTATAATATTTCCTATACAAGATAAGATATTCCTATATTTGTCCCACAGTGGGGAAACTTCAGTGTCATCGTTGGGCACATTACAGCAGAGAAAGATAAAAATAAGAGCACTCAGATTGCACACATCAAACAGAGTCAGTGACCTAAACGTTACCTTTAGGTCTACTTTGGTGTTCACCGCTTGCCCCTCTCTCTCTTCTCCATCATATGCCTCACACGGAGGCAGGGGCGACGTGGCTTGAACTTTCACCGCATGATTATTGGCTGTTGAGCCGATGCCAAAGAAGTCCAGGATGACCACCCACGTCTGCAGTGTAATCAGGACGTCCAGGCAGTTAAAGTCCACGTCCACGCTGCGCCCCACCCCTCCATACCGTGTCCTGAACTCCGGGTGAGCCTGGTCCACCAGGAGGATGTTGATGTGCACCAGAGAGTCGTCAAAGTCAGGGGCCGCCTTCGGGACCGGGCTGGATTTGAAGGTGGGGGAGGGGGGTGGCGTGCTGGGACAGTCAGTGTCCTCTTTGGCTTTGCTGCGGGTGGCGGAAGGCGTGCTGGGGTGTCTCTGATACAGCTGGAAGACATTCTGAGCGGCTTCCACGTGGGCTGGGAGGGACCGTGGCATTTCTGGGTACTGAGGAGAATATGGAAATGAATGAGACCGCAGTCATTTTCAACAGGGATAGTCTCTCGGGTTGACCAGAGACCAGATTCAGATTCAGATTCAGTTTATATTTAAAGAGAGAGAAACCAGAGAAAGCAGAGAGAGAAAAAACAGAGAAAGAGAGTCCAGAGAGAGAAAAGAGAGAAATAAACCAGAGACAGAGATCAGAGACAGAGACCAGAGAAAGAGACCAGAGAAAGAATCTCATCCATAACTAATGGTAAAAAAATCCTTTTTTTAAAAAGTCTTCTTTTATGTTAAGGCTTAGAAGGTTCTTTTAATACGACAATAATGTAAAGAAGCTTTTACTGCTTAATTACTAGATCAGCGGGAGACTTGTGATGTTGTGACGTGTCTCTTATCAGTGGTTGTTACTGGATGCGGTCAGTCTGATAGATCGATCTGATCCATCAGACTGACCTGCCCCCCTTTGACGAAGGCAGAAGTCGAATCATCTTTACATTTTTGTCTTATCAAATCAACCTTCTAAGTCTCATCCTAGCTGTCATAGAAGTGACAACACATGCTATTGATGTACAACATTAGAGGTGGCAGGCCTACCTGGTCCTGGACATTGGAGGTAGACGGACAGCTCTGTGATAAGTACTCTCTGGTGCAGAATGTGGATGGCTTGGGGGCGCCCCTGGACACTATCAGATGTTTGTACTTGGACTCTGGGTTGTGTTCCAGGAGGTCCTCCATCAGCACAGAGCGCAGGGCCAGCTGCACAGCAAGGAGCTGAGGGTGCTCTTTGCTGATGTCTCCTTCCAAATCATGGAAGCACAGACTGACCAGCCCCTGAGAGCCCTGCACACACATGACACGGACTAGTAAGAGAGGGAATAGAGAAAGGGCTGGTGTAAACAGGTCTTAAAGGAATAGTTCACCGTTTTTACATACTGACATATGTTCTTACTAGGGCTGTCCAAAATAGCGCGTTATTAACGCGTTAACGCAAATCAATATTAACGCCGTCATTTTTTTTATCGCGCGATAAAAAAAAAAAAAAAAAATTTTTTTTTTTTTTTTTTTACTTTTTATTGCAGACAAACACATATACAGAAAAAAAATAGAAACAAAGAAAAGGACTAGTTCAGATACATTGTAGACAGAGATTACAAACAATATGTAGTTGGAGATATAGGGGGCCAAAGAAGAAACCCAGAAGGGCACATAGGAGGGGAGGGGGGGGGGGGGGGGGGGATGAAGTGGGAGATGGGGGGAGGGGTTAATAAAAAAGGCAATACAAGCAAACAGTTTACAGTCATAGATATACCGAAGGTAAACAGAGAAACAGCATAGAGTATTTACATGAACAAATTTACAAAATATTTACAGATTGTTTATCATCATCATAATGACACCATGATGTTTCTATACAGTCTATGGTCTATACCCACACATACACACACACACCCACACACACACATTGAAGGGGCTTTTTGTTACCAATTATTTATTTTGTCATCCATTTATTGATGATTTTGCATCAAATGTTAGTGTGTAATATAACACTACACATTGTTTTCAATAAAAAAAGCAATTGCACACAGCACGCAAATGTGTGACTAATTTGCGATTAATCGCGAGTTAACTATGAAATTCATGCGATTAATCGCGATTAAATATTTTAATCGTTGGACAGCACTAGTTCTTACCTTACCTTAGACTAGTTAATACGTACCTGTCTGGTCTTAGTCCGTGCGCTCTGTCATGCAAACGGAGCAAAAACGGGAGCACAAATGCAGCCTCCTCTGTATATTTTGTAGCACCAAAAGGTAGCTCCCGCTAGAAGCTACCAAACTCTTCCAAGTGTTCCCTATTAAATGTATATAGTTACGTGACGTGTTACACTGCAAAGTATAGTAACACAGAAATGTAACAGTCGATTTTCTCAGCGGATAAAACGGGTACTATATTGTGAGGCGTAGTAATCTGAGGGGCGCTACGTCCGCGCACTAACTTCTCTCTGTACTACAAGTCACGCTGCTTCTATTGACGGAAGTGAGCGAGAGAGAAGTCTCCGGAGAGAAGTTAGTGCGCGGACGTAGCGCTCCTCAGATTACTACGCCTCACAATATAGTACCCGTTTTATCCGCTGAGAAAATCAACTGTTACAATTCTGTGTTACTATACTTTGCAGTGTAACACGTCACGTAACTATATACATTTAATAGGGAACACTTGGAAGAGTTTGGTAGCTTCTAGCGGGAGCTACCTTTTGGTGCTACAAAATATACAGAGGAGGCTGCATTTGTGCTCCCGTTTTTGCTCCGTTTGCATGACAGAGCGCACGGACTAAGACCAGACAGGTACGTATTAACTAGTCTAAGGTAAGGTAAGAACATATGTCAGTATGTAAAAACGGTGAACTATTCCTTTAAGATGTAGGTGGCCCTACCTGAGTGAGGTCTGTGTAGAGCTGCACTTGGAGCTCGGGCACGTGCAGTGTGACTTTGAGCTGAGTGAAGGGCAGCGTGCGGGGCTCGGGTTGTTGGGCCTGCAGAGACCGCGGGGAAGACAGACTGATGTGGGGAGGGTCTCGGGCGAACAAACCCCCCGGAGGTTTAGGGAAGCGATGTGGACGAGTACTGGAAGGGGTGGGCGGGGGTGGGCTAGGGGGTTGACTGGGAGTCACCCTCTGTTCCTCCATCAGAGACAGGCTGTCTAGCGTCTGCATGACCTGCTCATACACAGGTTTGCACAAGAACACCTGGAATACATGGGAAACGCACACACACACACACACACACACACACAGAGAGAACTATCCAGTTATCCAGTAGATATAACAATAACAAATGACATTATTTTGCAAATAAGCCGAAGCCTGACACCATGTGCATCTCCCTGTATCTGCGTAGGTTTTTTCTTACCACTAATAACATGCACAATAGCTCCAGTTGGGGTCCAGAAAAACATCGACATCTGGTAAGCTTTTACCTGTACAGGAGTCACAAACTTCCCCTGGACTTTGAGCAGCCCAGTGCTGTTGCAGGGTTCCTCTGTGCTCAGGAAGACCAGGGGGTCGTTCTCATCAGCTGGGATCTTCTCCATGGTGAACTGGATGGTCGTGTTTTTGAGGATATGGTAAGCTAAAACAGAGCCAGAAAAGTGTTGTTTAAAGGGTCTGAACTAGATTATTACTTTGTCAATTAAGCTTGTAAGCAATTGGCCAAGCAGACATGATGTGATCTCTGTCTAATAAGAAGAGCTGATTTTACAACATATCTGTACAGGGGCTGAGCTAAAGTGCGATAGATGTGGATTTTCTGATTTATCCAAACTTTGACTGGACAATGGCCATTTATTTATTTTTTCAAACAAAATAGAGATAGAGGCTAATGTTAATAATGCAAATGGGACATGTTTTCATTTTTTTTCATAATGCCTTTATGAATGGCAGGTATTTTGAAACGGAATATAGAAACCATTGCTTGGTTCTTAATTAATTAAGACCATGTTTAAAACATTTCCATAAAAACAGATAAGATGACCGGCTCTAGGAGTCACTCGGGTGACCCACCTGGATGACCTGACCAGCACGCGTCAAAACTGTTGAAATGAAATATCTTTTTCTATTATTAACAATAGTAATATAAAATATATTTTCTCTTGTTGGCTAAAAGGCTTGAAATAAATGTGGTGTAACTTCAGAAGCAAAATACCTTTCCCACAGACAAGCGACTGGAAGAAGTCGTGGCGCGTGAACTGAACCGTGTTGTGGCTGAGTCCATCCCAGAAGGTGGAGCCCGCCTCCTCATCGGCGGGCCTCTTCTTCAGATCCAGGTGGTTGAGGTTGAGCGAATACAGCCGTATGTCTCTGACCAGCACCTGCAGCTGCTCCTCCTCACAGCCCTGGCCTGTGACAAAGTTCTGGATGGAGATTCTCCCCAGGTGCCCCACCAGCAGCTCTGTATGACCGGGTCTGCGGGGGATGGAGACCACGGGAGATTCTATTTCAATGTTTAGAGTTAGCTTTACTAAGAATGTGTCCACGCTGCTTTGGGCCTCCTCCAGTAGGTCCTCCTCTGCCTCGTCCAAGGGAAACGCCCAGCTCTGGCTCTGTGTGCGTGTTCTCCGTGAGGGTGTCTCAAACAGCGACACCATCCCGCTGTACTCCGCAGTCTTCGTCGCCAAAACCGTGGAAACTTTTGAAGCCGCGCTTTTCAGCATGGAGCGGAAGTTATCCTCCACCTCGTTGGCCGAAAGCGTCAGCTCCTTCAGGAACTTTGCAGAGTGGTTATAATGCAGCGACGCCATCTCCAGCTGCAAGAAGCACTCTCCTTGTGATCTTTCAGAAAACTGGAAATTCAAGGCCTCAGAAGGAGAGCTCGACATGCCTCCCTCAACATTGACTTCTTCAGAGTTGGAGCAGTCCTCCACGTTCCCGATGCTGACCACAAACTGGCTCTGTACGGTGTCATGAGTGAGATCGACAAGCTGCAGCGAGCCCAGGGAGCCGTGCACATCCATGCGTCCCCCCAGGGACACGTTGACCTTGGTCCCGGCCACACTGGCTGTAGCAATCTTCAGGCACTTCTTCTCGGCTCCCAGCATGCAGCCCGTGGACACCGTGCGAAGGAGGAGCACGTTCAGACGCTGGATCTCCACGGTCAGCTCGGCGTGCTGGTCGTACGTGACCTGGTACGTACCGCTGCTGTATTCATCAGGGTGAGGAGAGGGCTGGTGTGCCACGTAGCCCAGGTCGGTGTCTTCTTTGGGGAATGATTTCTGGAGAAACTTAAAGTGGATATGACAAGTTAGATCAGTGAGAATGTTGTATGGGGGAACAAAGATTACCTATTTTTCCCAGGCTGACTGTTTATAATGTATATTTACCAACAAATCACCACTTGGATCATAAATAACAATTAGAAATATATGGACAGGTTTTTTTTTTTTTTCAAATACTTACTTTAAGTAGCTCCACCATAGTCTCAGGATTGAGGATGATGTCCAAGTTGTTGACCTGCATGGTGGTGACCTGGAGGGAGCTGTTCAAGTTCATGGAGGGGCAGTCGGAGCTGACAAACTGATACTCAAGTTTAATTAATGCGTTCTGATCTTTGAGATGTCCGGCGCCATCCAGCCCGAATCCTGCGGACAAGTCCTTGGGGAGACCATGCTCTTCTTGGGACTTGTGTTGAGCGGACACCGGAGATGAAGGCTGGCTCTCCCGCAGGCTCCCTGTGGGGACGTCGAAGCTGAGGTGTTTGTGCGAGGCCACGAGCAAGTCAAAGTCCGAGCCATAGGTTTGGAGCGTGTCCACGAGCAGGAGGCCGTGGACTGTCAGGGAGACCTCGGAGTCGTACGGTCTTTTGACAAAGTGCGCGTTGGTGCCGAAGACTTTGAGAACGGAGATGTAGCGGCCATCAGCCTCCACCCCCAGCTGCATGTAGTTGATGTTGAACTGAGCGAGCAGGAGGCGGGACTCCACCAGGACCTCCCGCGTGTGCTGCTCCAGGGTCATTACGCTCTGAGTCAGGTTCTTGGCCGAGCCGTGCAGCTTCCACGAGCTGTTATCACGTTTGAAGATGTTCTGGCGTCGGAATGGCTCGGCAGGCTTGGATTTGGTACTTTTCTCCGGGAAGCTCCTCTCTTCTCCTGTTGTGAGAATGGGAAACAGTCTCATTATAGGTTCAGAGGATTAATAATCATTTGAGTTCAGGAAATTTTTCTTCATGTCAGTAGTATTTGACTGCGCAGTTGTATTCTACAACTACACTTCTCCCTCTCCTCTCCTGACATGCCCTTCCCTTCTCCTATAGATGTGAAATATTTTAGGTCACATAAGAAAACCTTTCTTCGTCATAAATACTACATCTAGAACGGTAACTTGAGGTCGATCCATTTTTGAGCTGTGCTGCAACATTGAAATGTAGGCAATGTTTGGCCCTGGGCCAAAAGTTTAAAAAATAATCTTCAAAATGAGGCATAACACTCCATGTGAGGCTGTGTGAGGATGTGAGGGACATTCATCCATTTTCTGATTTCCTGTGAACGTTGTTTAACTGGTCATCTTTTTTGAAAAATGACTTAGATCACATGTGTAAGTTTGTAAATGGTCAGTTCTTGGAGAAGACTGCTGTTGTGACTGGTGGGTGGTACCTTGGAGTCGTGCCAGGCAGCTCCTCAGCGCTGACATCTTCTCAAAATTGATGTGCACTTTGAGGTCAGGGAGTGTACCAGACAGGACTGCTCCAGGCAGCTGTGGGTCAGACGTGTAGCGCAGTCTCTGTTCCAGCTGGAGCAGGACGTTAAACTTCTCCACCACGTGAGTGGGCCCCACCTCACTCTCCTGAAGGTGCTTCCAGTTGTCTTTGCAGTGGCCCACCATTATCTGCAGATCCTGAAGGAACAAATATTTACCCTGTTTATTACCAAACATTTACCATCATGTGACTGCTGTTTAATGCGAGCAGAGTTTAGGAACTTATCATTTTGACACCATCAAGTTTTAGCTAAAGGACATGTAGGAGTACCGTCAGAGTACCGGCAGTTAACAGTTAAGCTGTTAAACATCTCATAATTAAATCATGTTGTGACCAGATAAAACAGTTGTCCATCTGCTACATTACAACATGAAAATATGCAACTTGCCCCTCCCTGACTCCTCTGACCACACAAAGTTTTACTTTATTTGTCCAGTTTGATTTCTGCAGAAACTGGACAAACAGCCTGCCCACTTATTGCACAGTGAATAAGAGCTTTTGCCCTGAGGGATGCACGAACCAATTGTTCATAATCAATGAATTGTCCACTGTCCGTCAAAGTGAGATAAAAGCAGATCACTTCAGATTAGTCTTACTGTGCAGTGTTCCATTAAGTAAGTGGGTAAGTAATCTATATTTATATACCACCGTTCACAGACCAGAGTCACAAAGCAGTTTACAGTTGTGGGCATTTGTCTCTCACTCCACACAGAGGTGGGAGCGGGGTCGCCAGTACAGGAGGCGCATGCCAGAACTATTGTACATGTTTTTAGTGGTGAGGGAAACTGGAGCACCCGGAGGAAACCTACAGAGATACAGGGAGAACATGCAAACTCCACTCAGCCACGCCCTGGTCCAACCGGTATTAGAACCCAGGACCATTTTTCTGAGAAGCGAGAGTGCTATCCACTCAGCCACGTGCCACCCATTACTCTCTTTTCTTTATTCTTTATTATCTCTCCCTGACTCTTGCACTGAGCCAAAGCAATTTCGAAGTCTGTGACTTCCTGTTACTTATGTGGCAATAAAAATTATTCTGATTCTGATTCTGATTCTCTCACGCTTTTCTGTACACAGCACTAGCTGTTTGTATAGGCATGTGCAATGTACTCTCTTCACCTACACCACACTAGCACTTTCGACAATGTACTGTGTTGTAGATTTTAAATACAGCACATGGCGATACACTTCTATTTTCCGTCATCCATCTATGAAAATATGAATTTCTATATTTAAACAATGAAATGTCTCCATAAAATGTTTTTATACTAATGATTAATCAAATATTTTTATAAAGTTTTCTTATATTAATCATTAAGTGTTTGCATAAAAGGCCTTTTGTATTATAGGAAGATTCAAGGACAAGGTTGGTTTCTTTGCCATAGTATCTGGTTAGGAACGGAGTATGCCCCTCTTATCGTCAGGACAAGGGATGAGACCCAAAACTAGACGCGACCAGATCTTCTGAGGAGGCGTCCTCCTCTTCTACACATTTTCATAAAACTGTTTTGTACGACATTGTGAGTTAGTTTGGGCCAGGGACAGAGAAAGGTCTTCACAGAGCGCCTGCTGACCTCCATACTTTAGGCCCATAGGGACAGTTCATTTTGGCTAAGCTCATAGGGTTAGATAGGGAAATATAGGAGCCTTTTGTATTAATATTTAATTAAAACTTCTTTTCTGGTCAAATTCTGAATCACATCCTATGACATCAACTGTATGTACGTGTCGCTTTTTTCTAAACTGCAATCTTTTACTGGTATGTTAATTTGTATCCTGGCACTTTCTGCACAAGCACTGGGGAGTGTAATATTGTACAGAGAAGCCAATTGTCCTGATTTTGTGAGTGTCTTGTGTGTTTGTTACTAAGACAAATGTCCCTTCAGAGACAATAAAGTGTAACTTAAAACCTGTGATCATTTCTAATCAAGCCAATCTAAATATATGGTGAGTATCTGAATGAATAGATCAATACTGACAGAAGAGACACATGCCTCCCACAGCAAACGGACACACTCCAACACACAGACAGAAAGTCACACGCACTTTGAAGGACAGGGAGTACTTCTCGTAAAGCTTCTTCCGGCAGGCCAGAGCGCTCTCGGGAGAGTGGAGGTTGAGGATGGTGGGGCTTTTCGGTGGGGCTTTCAGTTCTGGAGCAGGAGACTCGGGCGGAGTTCCCAGCGGCGTCTGGAAGTCGTCGTCGCTCATGTCCTCCAGATCATGATCCGCTTTGGAATGAGTCTTATAATCATCTGCAGAATCAGAGACATGAGTTTACAGGAGATTATTATGAGGGATCTGTGGAGTACAGGGGAAATATCTTATCACACTTGCTTTCATCTGAATTCATGTTAACCCCATTTCTACCAGCTCGACTCGAGATTAGAGTAGAGTAGAGTAGAAGGAGAAGGAGCCGGAGCAGGAGTAAAGTAGAATAGAGTAGAGTTGGGCTGGTGGAAACAGGACTTAAGATGTTATATTAGAGTCAGACCCATATGAGTATATGGGTCTGACTCTAAGATTAGCTTGACTTTAAGTGACACTATATAACTGTAAAATAGCGTTGGATCCATAGAAAAGCACTGTGCAGACTGAGATGAGTCTGCTGTTTCTTTTAGACTGAGAAAACAGAAAAACACATTGCTAACCCGCTAACTTAATAGCTCATTAGGAAAGAATTCATGGTGAAGTTTGGCTCCAACACGCTCTGGCTCCTATAGATTTACATGTAAACTCCTCTAGCTCAGTAACTGTTTGTGCCACACTCACCATTGTGGGCTTAAACATTTAAGTGTTCTCTGATCCTGGTGTTTTATGCTGTGACATTTTCCTTGTATATACAGATAGGAGCCGTAGACGCTAACCAATCAGATGGGCAGGTACACCCATCACCTCCTCTGGCAACAAATTGGAGCTGCGACCCCCTTGCAACAACTCCCTCCAATGAGAAATAGAGCGACCCTCCCCTCTGGTTGTCATGCTCTCTTTGGCTTCCTTGAACATTGTACACGCTTAATAAAGTCAGCAGTGAAAATTGACACAATCTTTAGCTTGTTCCAGAGTTCCCAAAGTGGTTCTTCCATTCTAAAAATCCCCATAATTTACACCTTTACAACCACAAAACTGGTTATATATATATATATATATATATATATATATATAAGGAGGAGGAAACATGCGGTTTTTACCTAAGGAGTTTGTGAGTAAAATCCTGCCCAAATCCACAACAACAAGCATGGGATCTTCAGACTGGAAGTTATCCGGGAAGATGACCTGTGGAGCACTGATGTCCAGCTTCATGGTCCAACGCTTACTATTCTCCTGGAAACACATCAACATATTGACACTTGTGCTTTCTTATACTTGTATTTGGAAGTTTCCAAAAAGAAAACATGTGTTAGGAGATGTGTAATGTTACTTTGCCCAAAAGGTTTTGGTCTTTCAGCCCAACTACTGTGTCCACAAAAGTAAAAGAAGGCATCTACGCACCAAGGAGAGGCTTGGGCACCAGACCAGGACTGGCCGGTGTCCCTGGGACCAGACCAGGACACACCGGTGTCACTGGGACCAGACCAGGACTCGCCGGTGTCACTGGGACCAGACAATCACTCGCCGGTGTCACTGGGACCAGACAAGGACTCGCCGGTGTCACTGGGATCAGACCAGGACTCGCCAGTGGCACTGGGATCAGACCAGGACTCGCCAGTGGCACTGGGATCAGACCAGGACTCGCCGGTGGCACTGGGATCAGACCAGGACTCGCCGGTGTCACTGAGATCAGAGAGTCAGGGCCACAGGCGTAATAGCACCCTCGCAAATCCCCCAAGCACCCTCTCAGCTCCCTCAAACTCTTAACATCTGTGCACATGATTTTAATGAGCTCCAAGCACAGAGCTGTGGTGCGTTAATGCAGCAGCACCTCCATCCTGGTGTAAGTGGTATAGTTGAAGACATTTATAGTAGTTGTAAAGAACATTGTAAAGCACCTCTGACCACAATGTCATAGTCTGAGAATTGGTCGTAGACTCAGAAGTTTGAAAAAGAGGGTTCTTGATACGAGTGTAGCACAACTCCAGGCGTGGTTTTGAGAGAGTTAAAAAAAAAAAAAAAAAAAAAGGTTAAAAACATAAGCATCTCACAATGAACTCCCCCACAAGGAGCTGGTCAATGGTCTGCCGGATCTCTGCCTTGGTCTGCATCTTCAGCTTGTTGTACTGTCTTCGTGCGGCCTCAGCCACCCGCAGCTCCAGCTCTGACTGGTAACCGAAGCCTGTAGGAGTCAAGACTTTGTCAGTGATCAAATAACTATTGTAATCCTAAAGCCCTGTTCCCACCAGACCGAGCGCCACGCCAGGTTTGTCATGGTGCGGAAGAAGCTTTTCTCGCAATGGAGCAAGGGTCACAGGGTCATAGCAGGAGAAAAAGACACTTGAAAACAGCAAAAAGAAGAGCTAAACCAGGAGAATGCCAGGAATAAACCAGGACGAAACCAGGTCTAAAACAGAATTATACCAAAAGGCAGCAGCAGCGGTGGGAAAGGGGCTTAAAAGAACTACTCAGAAGAAACAGACCGACCTGAAGTATGGACGCGGCCCTTGTAGAAGAACTCTGTGACCTTTTTGATGGCCTGGGGGTTGTAGATGATGTTGAGTGGACTCGTGTGCACTTCCAGTCTCCTCTCAAACTTACATCTCACAGGGTTACGCTCGTAGATCATTTCAAAGACAGGAGACGAGGAACTCTGAGCACTGCCCCCTGTTGTACACCAGAAGTACGAGTTTTTAAATCACATTTGATCTATTCAACTGTGGTGTGGAAAAGAAGGACTTCAAACCTGAGCTCCCCATTGGTCCAGCTGCAGACGACTGGTTCATGGCAACGAGCACTTTGTCCTGAAGAGAGACTCTGTTAATCTGTAGTCCTATAGTACATTCACATGAACAGGAGAGAAGTAGAGCAGACGTACAGTTTTGGGGGAGACCAGGACAGGGAAGATGGTTCCCTGGGTGCTCAGGTCCCTCAAGAACAGGCCGCCCAGCTTCACAGAGAGCAGAGAGGACTCGGACCGAGGGAGGGACTCCAGGACCACCTTCACCTCTGTGGAAAGGCACATGAACACACGTATCAGAGACCAGAGACCAGAGAGAGAGACCAGAGAAAGAAAATAGTTAGACCATAGTTGATATGAGCAAGATGTGGAACAGTTTTAGTTTCATGTGGATTGTTAATCAAACAAGAAAAACAAATTCACTATAAAGACTTTTACAAGTCTGAGTTGTACTGGGTAGCAAAAAGCCCTGTCTCAGCTATTGAGTAACTGTCACAAACTCCTATCTGGGGGCTCTAAGGAAATAGTTTGAAGAGAGAAACAAGACTTGCCACTAAAATAATGTAGGGGTGTTTTTGTGTGAGATTGGTCTCCTGTATTTGTTGTTGAAGTTGGTACCTGAGAGCTCCAGCTGGATGACTCCGCTCTCCTGCACTGGTGTGCGTGTACCGCTCTGCTCTCCTCGCTCCTCATGGTACAGGGTCACTGAGGCCTTCTCCAGCTGAAACTCCAGCCGGGCAAACAGGTGGTCCCTCCTCGTGAAGGTGTTCAACGTGTGCGAGTCCTCCATGGGGTCAAACAGGTCCTCACTCTCTGCTGCACAGGTCACACAGGTCAGCCACACATTCAGACTCCAACTGATTGAGAACCACTTGAACTGACAAATGACTACAGAGCCCCAGGTCTTCAAGATACAACTGGAGCACTCAGGGGAGGAGTCACATCTCAGGGTAGGGGTCATACTGTATGTGCATACTGACAGTGCCAACACCAGAGCTCACTGATGCCATAAAGCAGGATGTCAGTCCAAATGCCACAGCTGTTCATCTTTCATGTGTACAAACAGTTTGCTCAAAAAAGGTTGGTTTATTCCAATGCTTCTCAATTATTTTCTGCCAGGTATGGTAGATAGATAACTATGGCCTACGCAGGTGGACAAAAGCAAGACTCGACAAGGACTCGGATTGTGTATCCATGTTATGACTCTGATATGTTCTGATTGTCTCTGGATGCGACACGTATGCCTTTCCATGACGTATCTGTGATGTAACAATGACTATTTTTTGTCTTTGTTCTGTCTGAAACAACTGAAAACTGAAGGAAACTGAATAAACTTCCAAGAGCATCCAAGTGTTGTGGTTTTTAAGGAAAAAATGTCCCCTTTCTCTAAATCTCAGCATCTCCTCTGGGTCCAATTACACCATCTCTGGTGATGTTGCTGAGCTCTCTGGTCAGTTCTTTCTTTGCAGAAGATTCCTTTGGATACATCTAAAGAGTGCTCATCTCTCTGTTAAGTGGTAAGGGTTGGAAAAGCTTACAAAAGCTGTTCCCCCAGGTTGAGTAGAATTTCACACCTGGACCAGACTGAATTAGAAAACAACAACAAGCTGAACTTGAATACTGTACCCAGAAGGTCCCAGGAGGATGGGCTGGGCAGCAAATGTTCAGCAGCTGGGTCCTGGGACACTCCATACCAGCCTCCCCACCCAGGGAACCAGGACTGCAGGTACTGGACCATCCCGGAGCTGCCACTTTTGGGTAGAGAAGAGGTGGACTCAGAGGGCTGGGGGTCCATGCTGGGCTCCAGCACATTCTAAAAGAGATAACATTCAGGGATCAGTCTGATGGGGTTGTGGTCACATGCTCTTCAAAATGACTTTATAATAATAATAATAATAATAATAATAATAATACATTTTATTTCTTAGGCGCCTTTCTTGACACTCAAGGTCGCCTTACATACAAGTAAAAAAGTGCATTTTAAAAACAGTTACAATACAAAGTTAACAGCATCATGGACAGAGGAGAGTGTGGTTATGTTAGTGAGTAGGCTTGTCTAAACAGATGAGTTTTGAGGTGGATTTGAAGAATGTGAGTGAGTCGGTGTTACGGAGATCAGGGGGGAGAGTGTTCCAGAGCTGGGGAGCAGAGCGGCTGAAGGCTCTACTCCCCATGGTGACGAGGCGGGCAGGAGGGACCAGGAGCTGGAGAGAGGAGGAGGAGCGGAGGGAGCGGGCAGGTGTGGAGTTCTGGAGGAGGTCAGTCAGGCATGGAGGAGCAAGGTTGTGGATGGCTTTGAATGTGAGGAGCAGGATTTTGTATTGGATACGGTGAGTGATGGGGAGCCAGTGGAGCTGTTGGAGGACAGGAGTGATGTGGTTGATGGAGGGGGTGTGTGTGATAAGACGGGCAGCAGTATTTTGGACCAGTTGGAGTTTATGGAGGGTTTTTTGAGGGAGACCGAACAGGAGGGAGTTACAATAGTCAAGGCGGGAGGTGACGAGGCTGTGTATGAGTATGGATTTATAAGTTCTAACCCTGCTACAAAATTGTTCCTTATAGAAGGTTATGTTTTTTGTCTCTGAGTCTCTGAGGTCCACAGACTGTCCAGGAGCTGGTGCTGAGGTCCGCAGACTGTCCAGGCGCTGGTGCTGAGGTCTGCAGACTGTCCAGGAGCAGGTGCTGAGGTCTGCAGACGGTCCAGGAGCTGGTGCTGAGGTCTGCAGACGGTCCAGGAGCTGGTGCTGAGGTCTGCAGACTGTCCAGGAGCTGGTGCTGAGGTCTGCAGACGGTCCAGGAGCTGGTGCTGAGGTCCACAGACTGTCCAGGAGCTGGTGCTGAGGTCCTCAGACTGTCCAGGAGCTGGTGCTGAGGTCTGCAGACGGACCAGGAGCTGGTGCTGAGGTCTGCAGACAGTCCAGGAGCTGGTGCTGAGGTCTGCAGACTGTCCTGGAGCTGGTGAGGTCTGCAGACTGTTCTGGAGCTGGTGCCGAGGTCCACAGACTGTCCAGGAGCTGGTGCTGAGGTCCAGAGTCTGTCCAGGAGCTGGTGCTGAGGTCTGCAGACGGTCCAGGAGCTGGTGCTGAGGTCTGCAGACGGTCCAGGAGCTGATGGTCTGAGGTCCACAGACTGTCCAGGAGAATGTCCAGGCGTTGTAGCAAGTGTATAGAGACACATAGAGGTCACACCCACTACTGAGCTCACCCAGAAGTTGGATCAGCCTGTGAACCATTTTCTACTTTCGACCTCCATATGAGACAAGGATTTTTCAGGCCTCTTTTATCTACCACCGACCCAGACACGTGGGAGACACCCCCCTCCCCTCTACAGCATCAGTCCTAGGTCTACAGTCAATAGATCCAAAGGAGCGGATTGGATTCTCAATATGGGTCTCCCATATTGTTGTTCCTTGTCAATGCCGGAGGTTTTCTTTAAAATTTCTGGACAATTGTCATTCTGCACCCAATGGACCAATGGCTCCTATGTGTTTGTTACTATTGCTGTGTTCATGCTCTTTGATTCTCTGATTTGTGGTTTGCCAATCCACAACTTTGTAAAGACCTACAACTGCTGTTGCAATTTAGGGCAATACACAAATATATTGATTTGAATTTTTGAGCAGTATTTCAGTTGCTGATTATTCCCCAAGAAAAGGACATACCTCTACAATTTCTTGCTGTTTTCTAAACCAGTCGTAGACCACTTCTCGGAGGCTCTGCAGCTCCTCCACGCTCTGCTCCTCCTCTACTCTCTGCAGCTGGTCCTCCTCCTGCAGGCTCAAAGCCACTCCCTTGAGCTTCCGGAAGTACAGGCTGGTGTAGGTCTGTGCGTCGCGGGCCCTCTGGAGAGCGAAGTCCCAGTTACAGCGGTGCCTCTGCTTTCGGATCTCCTGCAAGTTTGCCTGGATAGCAAAACTCCACCAGGCCCGGCAGCTGAACCAAAACACATCCAAAAAATTCATTGTTTAGGGACAAAAAAAATCATCTTAATAAGACAGAATTAACATGTAGATTGAGGACCGTGTATTTCATCTTTATTTATATAACAAATTTCACAGACCAAGGTCATCCAAAGAGTTTTACAGTGTGTTTTGGAGAGTATTCAAACAGGCCGACACTGGCCTTTACTGTAGACTAGAGCCTTCATGTCTTCCATTTGTTTACATTCATTAAAGAAAGCCCTGGTGTTGGTAAAGCCCCCCACACCCACAGACCCCTCTCCAGGCCATAAAGAAACCGTTTCTAGTCTTGCTTTTGGTTTCAAGTGTTGTTGTTAGCTTAGCAGTGTTGCAAAAAATCCTAACAAGTCGCTTGAGTGTGCTACGCTTGTGGACTTAAACAAAAGGAGCACAGACACTGGCAGAAGTGGATCCGTGAGTGGTGGCGTCTGGAACATGGTGGTGATGGACGTACTTTTTGGTGATAGGCTCAGTGGGCCTCCATCTCTGATAGCGCAGCTCCCTCTCTCTGCGCTCCAACTCTTTGAGAAACAACATCATCTGTTGGTACTGGACCTGAGGACAGAAATTGAAATGGTTTCTATGGATCAACACCAGTTTGTTGAATACCCCTGTAGGCGACTATAAGTACTCCATACGTAAAGCATGTTTACTATTGTTGTAGTGACAAGGAAGGAACTAGCCGGTTTCTTCACCTTTGAACCCCACCTACATACTTTGTATTTCAATATCTGCAGACACACAACTTGATCTTGAATCCCCCTTAAAACAAAACTGAAGTGTCACGTGATACAAAATAGTTTAACCCAACTGATACTTTGCATGAGTAGCATTGAACCTGTAATTCTATGTGATTCCTGGGTGATATGAGCCAGTAAATCCTCTTATTTCATCTTTTGAAAAGCCTGATCAGGATATGGGTTTAAGAGATGTCGGAGAGCTGATCCACAATTCAATCCTGTGTGGGTGCATCCCCACTAAAGACATCTGAGAATAGATTATCCTTCACTGTTGGTTTAAGATTCTGATGCTAACTGTTATTCCGTCACTGTTGGTTTGAAATAACTGATGCTAACATAGGAGGCCCTCTCCCCATGGACCCTGTTGTATTTGTGTTTATTTTGGGTTTGTCTCTGTATGGATCATAATAACTATGTTTAGTCTTTTGTATCTATTTTTTCTTTTCCGAACCCTCACAACTATTACTTTCACCAAAAACACCATTGATTCTTTCTTCAACTAATCCCCTAAAAAAAAAGACTAAGGGAGCTTTGACAATTACTGGTCTACAGTGCAGTGGTCTACAACCCCCGGTACTGGGCTGTGGGTCGATTGGAACCGGGCAGCAAGGAAAGAATAAATAAGTTAAATTTTTATTATCAAAGTCAAAAGTAAATCCATAATTTAAAAAATGCCCAGATTATTTCCTTACACATTGGTCACGTGACACAATCTCGATGAAATGTAAACAGAAATGTCCCACCCCAGCTGGACAGAGGCTTGTAATGAAGAGTGGAGACAAGAGAGGGATTGAATTTAGGATGAAACCCTCAGATTACCAGAGGAGCCAGGACCAAGACAGGGGCATCCCCTGAGGCCAAAGGCTGAGGCAAAAAGCAGATGGAAATGAAAGTTTATCTAAAAGCAAACCTCCAGAGTTAGACTTATAAAAAATACAGTGCTGTTTATGGAGTGTGTGGAGCACCAAAAAGCTGGCAGCTCTTGTTACTACACAAGCAGACACAAATGAAATATATTTAATGTGATCACCAACCTATACATAAATAATGCTGTGAATGAGGTGTGGCTGTGCAGACCTGGGACAGGCGCAAGGACAGGGGCTCCAGCTGAATCAGGCCCTCGATGCGGGGCGTGTGAGGGGAGCGCAGAGGCTCCTTTGACGTGTTCCTCCTCAGCAGGACAGAGGCCCACACCGGCTCAAACATGTACTGGTGCTCCCGGCTCTGCATGCACGCTGCCATGGCTTCCTGCACACAGAACCACAGGATGCATGTCTTTCATTTGGCACTACTGTAAACACTTTTGTTAGAATATTTACTCTTTTAGAAGAGTACAAAATATAAGAACAAGCACGAACAATAGTGAGTGAGTTTTGAAACGCCTTGATCCTTCACTCAATCCTACTATAGCGTACTATTTTTTTTTTGAGGGGTTCCTTGCCAAGACAGGACAATGATGATCTGGGATATTTCTGCTAATTTATTATTTCTGGACAGTGGTCATCCCGCTCCCTTTGAACCAATGGCTTCAATGTCTTTGTTATTATTGCATTATCTGTGTTTGAACTGTTAGATTCTCTGATCTGCTGTTGAGGACTCAACAACGTTATAAAGTCCTCCTCGATGACTACTGTTATGAATTAGGGAGACACAAATATATTGAATTGAATTGAATTAAGAGATCAAAGTACTATATTCCAGGAATGTGTAAAGTCAATTACAGGTTCAGACTTCAGAATGCGCCAAGAAGAATAGAAAGAGTAAATAAAATTAAAGCCGCAAGCGGCGTTGAACGGCCCTTGCCACACCGCGCAACTTCCTGCACCCGCTCCCCGCAACGCGCCGCCCTGCGACATGCCCCCCCGCGACACGCCGCACCACAACGCCCCGCACTGGCCCGCAATGCACCACGCCGCACCAAACCATGCCGCACTGCGCATCTGCGCCATGTGTTTTTCCCGTAGCCATAGAAGAATTTTTGTGAAATTGTAATGAATATGATCAGTTGAGTTGGTTTGGCTCCCCATGTTAAATTTTGCCTCAGTCTGTAGGGGGCGCTAATGGGTCAATTTAAAATATTTCACTTTCACCTGACCTAAACCCTCGAGTTGAACAATGGATTCAAGTGTTGTGCAAATCAGACTTTGTTTGTACAAACGGGAGCCAATTTGCTAATGTCAAAAATAGCACACAAAAAATCTACTGTTTGCCGCTCTGCTGCTCGAACAACGTTTCACTGATAAAAAATCCCTGGGGTCATTTTTGATGGTTCATGTGTTGAGATGATGTGGACCAATATTGAGGCAAATCGGTGAAACGGCCGAGGACCAGCTGCTTTCCAACCGACATGTGTCAAAATGATTGTTTTTCATTTTTTCATTTTGCAATAAAATGTATGGGCTTCCTGTTTGTCAGGGGGCGTGGCCATAATAACTTTGTTTTCATGTCTTGAATTGAGGAACATGTGTACCAAATTACATGGTTCTACGGTCAAAGATCAGTTAGAGGCAGTAGAGACCAGTAAGAATCGTTCATTGGGTTTGGAGAGGGAGCGATTGCAGCAGTGGATGGAAGCCCATCAACAGCTGCAGCTCCAGTTATCAGAGAAAGATTCCCGGTCTGTAGCAAGACAGAAAGAGACCGAGACTCAACTGAGGATAACAGATGAACAGATCTTGGCTCTACAGCAGGAAGTAACTGAGGTAAAAGATCAGTTAAAGGCAGTAGAGACCAGTAGGAGGTGTTCATTGGATTTGGCGTGGGAGCAAGTGGAGCAGTGGAAGGAGGCCCAACAACAGAAGCCTCTACCAAAGAAAGAGCGTCACCTCGAGACTCTGATGGAGGGTGATGGACTCATGACGTCTGATAATTAGACAGAGACTGGGCCACAGGTACCACTAAATCAGCCAGCCCATTTAGAGACTAGAGCTGAAACAACTAATCGATTTAATCGATTAAAATCGATTATTAAAATAGTTGTCAACTAATTTAGTCATCGATTAGTTGCTAAATAACTTTTATTTTGCCGTAAGCGGCTCATTTCGTGCATATTTTAACTCTGCGGTGACCAAATGGTGGCAGTAATGAGCCACCGGAGGTTTTACAGCAGGAGAAGTAGCGAATAGCCAATAGCTGGCCTCCTTTTATGTCACATGCTTCGCGCACAGCTTCTCTTCAGCATACAGCAAGATGGCGGAGGCAAGCGGAGTAAGCTCGAGAAAAAAAAGGAAAAAAGCAGAAGACAAACCTAATCGAACGAAGTCATCCAAAGTGTGGGAGCACTTTACTTTGAACCTTCAAAAAAGAAGAGTAACCTGTAAACTCTGCGCTACTGACTTGGCCTGGCACGGGAGTACTACGTCTCTGCGTGAGCACCTTAAACCATCTCTCTGCAGTACTGACTGTTTGCAAAAGATGGCGCCACACTCACTGTTTTAGGCATAAAGTTGATCTTTCAAATAATTTGCACAAAGATGTAAAAAAAAAAAAACATTTATCAGTTTATCAACTTAAATAAGCCTTGTTCGGGATTTTAAACTACTTCAGAAGCCCTAAGGATTTTCATGGTGAAAACATTATTGGAAATCTCCTTGTGAAATTTGCTAGAGTATGTAACGGTCAGTGTTTTGTTTTGATGGTCAACATTGAGTTCACTAAAGGATTACAAAGACATAATAAACAGCTCCAGTTAAGTTTTTGATGTGGATATGAATATGTAAAATGGTTAAAATCTCTAAAAAGTCTATGTTGAATGATGAAGGCCCTTTGTTAACAATTTACTTGGAAAAAAATGGGCAAAACTAAAATATAAGTACATAAACCGATTAATCGATTAATCGTAAAAATAATCGCCTGATTAATCGATTATCTAAATAATCGTTAGTTGCAGCCCTATTAGAGACAGAGATAGAAAGCGAGATAGAGAGCGAGACAGAGATGGAGACTGAGGTAGAAAAAGAGGTAGAGGGCAAGGTAGAGAGCGAGACAGAGACAGAGGTAGAGGCAACAGTTAGCAATACAAGTGTGTTTGAAAATCAGCCAGATTGCACACACTATAGACAGGTGCGCAGGGAGCTCGGTGAGAACATTAGGACGCTGGTCCAAATGTTCTCCCAGAAAGACCAGGCCGTTCAAGGGGAAATAAAGCAAAACAGGGGGCCCGGTGAGAACGTTAGAACGCTGGTCCAAACGTTCTTCCAGAATGACCAGGCCGTTAAAGAGGAGAAACAGCGAGTGGAAGAATTACGAGAGAAAACTCAATGCAAGGACTCAGTGGCAAACTCCAGGTGTAAAAGAATTTAAGTTCATCACTACAGGCGGTACGGTTTCTCAAGAAAGTCCTAGGTTCGAATCCTGTTCGAAACAGGGCTTTTCTGAGAACAGTTTTCACGTTCTCTCCGTGCATGCTCTGGTTTCCTCCGCGTGCTCCGGTTTCCTCCGGGTGCTCCTCCTACCGCTAAAAACGTGGACAAAAGCCCCCCTCTTTGAGGGGCCAGGACTTCCCTGAAAAAGAGATGCTGAAGTCTCAGTGGGTCGTTCCTGGTTTAATAAATAACTTAAATTTGAGCGTTCCATTTGCTAAGAGTGTCAGCAAATGGAACGCCATGAGGGTTGCCAGGTTGGGTTTGGGTCGTCCACAATAAGCTTTAAGAAGATGCAAATCAGCAGAATGTACTGGAGAGTTTGTTCGGCTGTTTGTGCTTCTGGAGCTTTGAGGTGGGCAACACAAACACCTGCAGATGTTGTAGATTCTTCACACACAAAAAAAGCAACAGCCTCAGTTTGTGCGTTTGACTTTGGATCTGTTCTGGCGTGTGAGCTGTAAGATGGTTCAGATCCGTGTGGTGGATCTAAACTAGAGGTTTAGACAAATGTTGTACTAATGCACTTGTGTTTGACAAACATCTCTGGACTCCAGCAGATTCCAAATAAAGACAATAAATAAAAATAAAAAATGACTCAGATAGTTTTTCCTGGTCTATTTTGCAAATGTTTGATCATTAGGTTCTAAATGCTTTCTTTCTCTTCTCTCTCAAGTCTCTCTGGTCTCTCTCTTTATGATGTTTTCAAAGTCGCACCGCTACAACTCCCCGCACCGCGCGACTCCCTGCACCGCGCGACAGAGGTGGCGCCGCCGCGCCATAATTTGCTCCCGTAGCCTTAGAGCAATGTTCGTGAAAATGTAATGAATATGATCCGTTGGTTTGGCTCCCTATGTAAAGCTTTAGCTCAGTATGTAGGGGGCACTAAAGAGTCAATGTAATATTTCACACCTTCAGGTAAACCAGGCCCAGGAGTAGAACAACCGAGTCAAGTTTAGTACAAATCAGACTTTGTATGTGCAAATGAGAGCTATTTTTCTTTCGTCAAAAAAGACAACAAAAGTCAATTTTTGTCGCTACACTGCACAAACAACGTTTCACTGATCAAAATTCCCTGAAGTCATTTTAATGGTCAATGTGTTGAGATGATGTGAAGCGATTTTGAGGCGAATCGGTGAAATGGCCAAGGAGGAGTCGCTTTCCAACCGACATGTATGAAATCTATTGCTTTTCATTTTTCCATTTTGCAGTGAAATTTATGGGCTTCCTGTTTGTCAAAGGGCGGGGTAATAATAACATTTTTTTCATGTCTCGACTTGAGGAACATGTGTACCGGATTTCATGGCTCTACGACAAACTTGACCTCCGAAACTCACAAAGGGGTATTAAATTGGCTGTTGTAGGTGTTGTTCTGGAATTTTTTGAGTCCCATAAAAATAAACACCAAAATGTTTCACCAGGTCTGATTTTTGGGCAAAATGTTACAACTTTTCATGCATGTTCAGGGGGTCAAATTAAGGCTCAAAGTGCAAAATTTGACATCTCTTGAGCAAAAACAATAGGCCCCTACCCCGTTCGGGGCTCGGGCCTAATAAGTCAAAAATCATGTGAACAGAGGTGGTGGGAGGAGATGCAGACCTGGATTTGACTGAGAGGCAGCTGTCCCAACATCGTACTGTGAGAGTCCCAGTATACACTGAAGTCCTGGATCTCCAGCTGCTTCTGCCGCAGCTGTTTCTTCCCCTGCACAGAAATTCAAAGTAAGATCTGAGTGGAGCAGCGGCAGGACCTCACAGACCTACCATCTCTCTGGACGGGTTTTGAGCATACACATTGTTGATGCACACTCCGAACGAGAAGGGCTTCTCAGAATCAGAAGAGTCATCCTCAAACCTCAGGTGGACATCCTGGATGTTCAGCTGCAGATACAAAGCAGTGAGATCAGAAGAACCAATGAGGCCAGACACTGTTCCTTAATCAGAACACGCTGAGTAAAGACATACCTCAATGTTCTCCACTATCCTGGTGACCACGGAGGCGGTGACAGAGTACCAGTAAGACTCCCCCCTCTGCTCACACTCGCTCTGGCCAAACACAAGGCACACAGTATGTTTCAGTCAGATATTAGGCCTTGTAGTGAATAAACATGACACGTTCTGAATATGCTCTCGCACAATGCACAAAGGGTTAGTACAGCTTTTGAAGAGTAAAATTCAAGCATTTATCAAGCACTTTCAAGGTAAAAATGGAACTTTTTAAAGGAACCAACGATTCAAACAATATAATCAATAATAGACATACATAAATTAAATTGGATGTGCTTTGGCCCAAGAAAGTGTCGCAAAGAACTCGCCGATATAACATGCTGTGGCCCTGACTGAGTGCACATCAGTCTCCCAGTCTTCACTCTAAAACAACTTCAACGTTCTAGATAGCTTATCAAAGGAAACGCATCCTGTCGCATCAGTTTATGTATCACCACCGACCATAGACCTACAAGCCAGGGATTATAGATCTCCCACCCTAAAAAATCCACTCTCAGTTCTAGGAGTCAAATAATGACGCACAGGGTTCTTTCTTAAGTATGCAAACAAACAAAAGCATGATAAGATAGCCTGTTGTGGTCTGATTATTTTACTTTTGGGCACAATCAAAATGCATAGTTAATGCAAGGGAAAATTTAGGTACCCAAGCTTTAACTTAGAGTTTTAGTTTCAGTGCTTCATGAGGAGACCTAGCGGAGACATGGTCACATCCTGTTTCTTACAGCTGTGTATTTGTCATGCATACAGGTTACGCACTTGCAACGAGCAAAGAATGCTCCTGTCTGCGCTGGGTAAAATAAATGACCATGTAACAGCTGAGCACTGTTGTCGAAGCGGCTCACAGTCGCTGGAGGCGAGAGCCCCTGTCTAAACTAAAGAGCGCCTCCAGGGTCAAAACGCGGAACACTGTAAAGTATGGAGGACCGTGGCTGCCAAAACAATATATATAGAAATAATTAAATAAATAAATAAATTTAAAAAAGATAAAATTTGCTAAGAAATGCATGCAATTATGAGAATAAGTGCATTTATTTCTGTATTTATATATTTATTTATTTATATATTTATTTATTTATTTTTGTATTTATTCATACATTTATTTCTGCATTTATACATTTATTTCTCTATTTCTGTATTTATTTATTTCTCTATTTATTTATTTATTTTTGCATGTATTTATTTATAGGCGCTCGTTCTACATGCCCAGAGTCCGTCGTTTTCCACACTCAGAAACGTGTTTTCGTTGCAGCGGCGCAGTATTCTTCACAGACTTCTTCATACTGCCTCTCACGAGCCGGACAAAAAAAACACACACACACACACACACACACAATGCAATTGTTGCATATGGAAGAATGCTTGAGATTTTTATCTTTATTTTTTCGTTCTGACATGGCTATAGCGAGAACACAGTGATCTCAACATGACCGCCTATGCTGGACAAGCTATGGAGCAAGGAAAAAGATTAACCAATGAGCTTACAGCAGAGAAATACAGAAATAATTAAAGAAATACAGAAAAAAAAAATGGAGACAAAATAAATAAAGAGAAATAAATAAATAAATGCAAAAATAAATAAATAAATAGAGAAATAAATAAATACAAAAATAAATACAGAAAGAGAAATAAATGTATAAATACAGAAATAAATAAATATATAAATAAATAAATATATAAATAAATAAATATATAAATAAATAAATACAGAAATAAATGCACTTATTCTCATAATTGCGTGCATTTCTTTGCAAATTTTATCTTTTTCAAATGTATTTATTTATTTCTGTATATATTTATTGTTTTGGCAGCCACGGTCCTCCATAGTAAAGTTTGAGAAATTCAAGCATTATCAAGCACACTGTTCAACATGATTGAAATTCAAGCATTTTCCTGACTTTCAACGATCTGTACGAACCCTGTGCACCTAATAATACAGTGAGTAGGAGGCCAAAACCCGATCAAAATAACAGGGGGGGTGTTGGTCCGCGAATTTAATGTAGTGGTTACTCGTGTGACTAGTCCTGCCCTTTCCATGTCTGAGGAGACATGGAAAGAGCAGAGTGTGTGAAGGCCTCACGTACCCGGAACCGGTCCTCCAGAGCCTGCAGCAGGCGAGTCTTGCGCTCCTGCTCCTCCTCAGCCTCTGCCTGGGCATCGTACTCCTGCATGGGGCTGGGGCCGATGATCAGGTTGAGCTGGGACATGGAGATCACCCATGGCTCACTGTGCGGCTTGTAAAACGGGATCTGCAGCGTGATCTTGCCAATGAAACCTGAGAGACATCGCCACACGTCACTCACACACTCTTACTGCAGGCATTGGGGCCGTTGACCACATTTCAGGAGTGACATCATTAGTCTAAAATATGATGACTAAAAAAAATTGTATTTATAACATGGACTAAATACCGGGCATGCTTCTACTACTTTTGCCATTTAATGTCCTTCAAGATTAAGATTAGATTGTGGTCACCTTCAATGGGTTCAACGTTCAAATCATCTGAACAGCAAAGTACAGAGGGCTACAGGAAGACCAGAGAGACACCAGAGAGACATCAGAGAGACACCAGAGAGACATCAGAGAGACACCAGAGAGACACCAGAGAGACACCAGAAAGACACCAGAAAGACACCAGAAAGACACCAGAAAGACACCAGAGAGCAAGAGCGAGAGAGACCAGAAAGACCAGAGAGAGACTCTTCTGAACTAATCACTGAGGGGCACACAAGCCACAAAAGTTTTATTCTGACACTAAATAAATGGTAACTGTCATGGTATACTAGCGGTTATATAAAGTTGTTGGAGTATACATGCGGCGGATGAGGTAAGCATGCTGGAGGGAAAAAACACAATTGCACACACAAGGCCTCGAAAGGTGAACCAGTATATAGTGAGGGACCACTGAATCACAATATCTGTATTTTGGCACACCGCTTTTACAGACATTTTCATTCGTTAGACTAGGAACACAGGAGATTCGCATTATAATTCACCTCAAGTTACTGAATAAAACGAATTATTCAACATGCCAACAACAACTACCCCCTCAATCTGTCAGAGGAGACAGCTCTCACCAGCTTTGACTTCAAACGGCAGCTCCAACTCCCTCAGAGCGTCTTTTCTGAGTGGCAGGTTCTCCAGCTCCACCGCTCCTGTGACACACACAAACACACACATTGAGTACTTGAACTAGGAACTGATATAGTGCTTTTCAGAATAAGGGAACAATCATACAGACAATTAAAACCATAAGTCGTCTGCTCAGCTCAAAGGAAGAGGTGAGCTGGTCCCAGTTTCCTGAAGGTGTGGAGGGAGCACAGGGACTGACCTTTAAGCAGGGCGATGGAGAGCTGGTCCGTGTTCAGGTTACTGACATATTTGCCCAGGTATGTGTTCAGGACCCAGGCCACCAGGCCCTCCAACATCTTCTCTGCTCAGGCTGCACACGCCGCCCCTGACCCGGAGACACAGGTCACACACAGGTCACACACACATGCAGACAAAGAAAGGCTCATTTTGGTCCTTCAACATTTCATGGTTTTAGATTAGATATTATACCTTCTACTCAATTAAATGCATTTCGCCCAGTCATCTCTAAGGAGAATCAAACAGTTCGAACACAGGAAATGCAATAATAACAAACACATATGAGCCATTGGTCCATTGAGTGCGGGACAACCACTGACCAGAAATGTTAATATATATGCTATCTGCATATTTACTGCACATTCACTGTCCTTAAACCCTCCTGCATCGGTAAGGAACCACTCAAAAACCCAGAGATCCAGGACTGAGGATGGGTAACAATGAGACAATTTTGTTTTTAGAAAATATATGGATAAATTGTGGAATACTCCCTCTAGTGGTCAAAGGAGAATCAACAACTTAACGACAGAACAATTTGTAAAAAGTAAGTTAAATCGATTAATCACAGCGACCGACTTCAACTAATGTAGTAATCAATTAACACTTTTTGACCCTTCCATAGACTTAAACAGACTGTGAATAGGGTTTATCGCTGGACTATTCAGTGCCCCTCTGCACAAACCGCCCCAGCCTCAGTTAAGAGAAAGTACATGTTGTCCATGGTCACACTTGAATATAGGCAGCAGGTTGTAATGTAACACTAATAATGTAATAATTATACAGCTCTTGGACACTCTGGACGTTTAAAGACGCTTCACAGCATTATTCATTCACTCCAGTCCAAACACAGTGGTCATAAACTACTACCACCACATCTGCGCTGGGGCACATTGACAGAGGCAAGGCTACCAGTATTTGCCATCACCAATCATTCACGCTAGGGCTGCACAATTTATCGAAAAAATATGGCAATATTGGTGCGTGCAACATCCATATCAAAAATATGCGCGATTAAAAAAAATATATATATATTTTTTATCTTTTTATTATTATTTTTTTCCTTAATTAAAGACAACAAAACATATACAATACATCAACATTCAACAAGAACAACAAACAGACAAAAAATATATAAATATATACATTTGAATTTAATGTAGTGCTTATTTTTTGTTATTTGTCTCTTGCGTTTCAATGTAGATGCAACTTTAGGTGAAAGACAAAAATATCGCAATAATTTATTATCTTCAACACTAATTTCCAATATCGTGCAGCCCTAATTCACACACACGCCAGACTAATTCTAATGTGGGAGAAGTGACATATCCAAGGACACAATGGCAGTTTGCCAGTTTACCGCCAGAGCTGCCCCACTGTGGCACCTGGCGTTCCCAGAGGTCTCTAATCTCTGTACTAAGAAGGATTCAGAGGTCTGACAGGATCTGGCCTTCATCTTTGTACATGTTTTTAGTTGTAGGGGAAACCAGAGAACCTGGAGGAAAGGCCAGGTTCCACCAGAGACAGAGAGCAGAGGTTTCATCACTAGTTTTCACATTGTGTTCTTTTGGCCTCTGTCACATCTTTAGATCAGCTGTTCCTGAGAGAAAAGTGGAAAAGAGAGGACCACCCTCACTCAGTCAATCAGCTCTTTTTCTTACAAGTATGTAAAAGGGAACTTGTTTTCTAAAATGACCATTTATTCATCCTTTATTAAACCAAAAAGTAAAGTCCCCTTTCCATCTGCTATACTCGGCATCAGTATAAGTGGAAATCTCCATGTTTTCCATTCTGGCCAATCGCTGTCAGAACACTTTAGAACCACAACGGCCTGGATAGAACCAGGGCCCAGCTGCAAGAAAGACCTGCTACCGGTTAAACAGGCAGGGTAGAAATACTCCCAATCAGGATAGAATAGAGTAGAGCAGAGTACAGTAGAGTAGGGCTGGAGGAAACGAGCCTTTAAGCAATCTGAGTTCTAACTTGAGTTGCTGCAAAAGTAACCCAACTGGTTATCAAGTGTATTTGTAGTACACTATGTTTTGATCGAGAATTGCAATAACTAAAACCACAAACATAAATTGGATTGATTGCATAACTGTCATGCCCTGCAACTGTGGCGATGCCCTGGTTTGACATAGGGGCATCGCGACACCACACTTGACCCCATGACAGCTCACACACTCTCCTGTTTAAGAACATTTATTGACATTTCTGAACAGTAGTCACATCAGTCCCCGAGGATCAATGCTATGTGTTTGTTATTGTTGCATTTCCTGTGGTCGAACTGTTTGTTATCTGATCTGCTGATGGCGAATCCACAACTTTGTAAAGCACTCCGAGAGGTCTGCTGTTGTGATTTAGGGCTATACCCAAAAACATTGAATTAAAAGATATCCGCGGTCGCTGCTCACCGTGTTTCAGCGCTTCAGCTCCACACGGCCCATGGTGCTCGTCTCCCCGGGGCACAGACACTATCGCACGGGGAGCATGTTTAGCTGTTAGCCTGGAGTTAGCTTTAGCAGTCAGCGTATGGGACAAGCTGAGTCGCATGCAAGGCAGACTACCAGGGCCGGGGTGTGGAGGGCAGACCGGACCGGGGGCTCGGTGTGGTCCCGTGGGTCCGGAGCAGCGGTCAGAAGACGGTAAACCAGGGGGACGTGCTTTAGGAGCAAGTGTCACTTTCGTAAATAAAGAGACTTCCGGTTCTGGCTGCGGGACACTGCGCACTTCTGGTCACGTGACAAAAACAACTTTTTTATTTTTTTTATGATTACGTTATTTTTATAACAAATTAATAAATATAAAAAACAACCCTACGCACTTCTGGTCACGTGACAAAAACTAATCTTTTTTTTTCTTTTTTTTACGATAAAATTATTTTTTTGAGAACAAATTAATTAATATTTTCTTAAAAACGAATTATAATGTCAAATTAAATAGCTGGCCTACCCAACATTCAGACCACCAAAACGAAATAATTTACTTCTATTAATAGTTTTCAGATAATTTGCTTTTGGCCTCTGTCACGTCTCTAGATCAGCTTTTTCAGATAGAGAAGTCAGCTCTTAGCCCAAAAAGAAAAATAGTGACTCACATGGCTCTGGCTTACACTACTGATGAAATGTTGAAATAAAATGATGACATTTTATACAGCACTTTTCTGGACACTCAAAGCTTCTTCACACCATTATTCATTCACTCGGTGGTGTAAACTACTGCAGTAGCCACAGCTGTCCTGGGGCTCATTGACAGAAGTGCGGAAACCAGTAGGCAAGGCAAGGCAAGTTTATTTATATAGCACAATTCATACACAAGGCAATTCAAAGTGCTGAATAAATAATCACAGAACATTAAAAAGAAAGCTAAAAATGTAAAATCCCTCAGTTGTATGCTCAGCTAAACAGAACTGTCTTTAACCTGGTTTTAAACATTGTCATTGAGGAGACCTGTCTCACATCTTCAGGAAGACTGTTCCAGATTTTGGCAAGAAAGAATCTGAAATGCAGCCTCCCCATGTTTAGTTCTCACTCTGGGCACTAACAGGAGTCCAGTCCCTGTGCTCCTCAGAGTCCGGGCTGGTTCATATGGGACTAACATGTCACTAATATATTTTGGTGCGAGGCCATTGAGAGACTTGTACACAAGCAGAGCTGTTTTAAAGTCTATTCTCTGAGCCACAGGAAGCCAGTGCAGAGACCTGAGGACTGGACTAATGTGGTCGTACTTCCTGGTTCTTGTCAGTACTTGAGCTGCTGCATTTTGAATGTACTGCAGCTGTTTTACAGCCTGTGGACTTACTTTAAATCAATATTTCTCAATATTTCTACAGTAAAAGTTCCTGGTCTTTGGTACAGTGGTAGAGGGCAGTGTTGAGGTCATGAATCCAGTGAAATTAGTCGCACACCTTTTTACAGTAAGAAGATACAGTAGATCAAAAGTGACATGTTTTGACCATTTTTAGGCTATTTTGGACCAAAATGGCTACTTTAACTCCATATTTCTCAATATTTCTACAGTAAAAGTTTCTGGTCTTTGGTACAGTGGTAGAGGGCAATGTTGAGGTCATGAATCCAGTGAAATTAGTCGCACACCTTTTTACAGTAAGAAGATACAGTAGATCAAAAGTGACATGTTTTGACCATTTTTAGGCTATTTTGGATCAAAATGGCTAATTTAACTCCATATTTCTCCAAATTTCTACAGTAAAAGTTTCTGGTCTTTGGTACAGTGGTAGAGGGCAATCATGAGGTCATGAATCCAGTGAAATTAGTCGCACACCTTTTTACAGTAATAAGTTACAGTAGATCAAAAGTGACATGTTTTGACCATTTTTAGGCTATTTTGGACCAAAATGACTACTTTAAATCAATATTTCTCCAAATTTCTACAGTAAAAGTTCCTGTTCTTTGGTACAGTGGTAGAGGGCAATGTTGAGGTCATGAATCCAGTGAAATTAGTCGCACACCTTTTTACAGTAAGAAGATACAGTAGATCAAAAGTGACATGTTTTGACCATTTTTAGGCTATTTTGGATCAAAATGGCTACTTTAAATCAATATTTCTCAATATTTCTACAGTAAAAGTTCCTGTTCTTTGGTACAGTGGTAGAGGGCAATCATGAGGTCATGAATCCAGTGAAATTAGTCGCACACCTTTTTACAGTAAGAAGATACAGTAGATCAAAAGTGACATGTTTTGACAATTTTTAGGCTATTTTGGATCAAAATGGCTAATTTAACTCCATATTTCTCCAAATTTCTACAGTAAAAGTTTCTGGTCTTTGGTACAGTGGTAGAGGGCAATCATGAGGTCATGAATCCAGTGAAATTAGTCGCACACCTTTTTACAGTAATAAGTTACAGTAGATCAAAAGTGACATGTTTTGACCATTTTTAGGCTATTTTGGACCAAAATGACTACTTTAAATCAATATTTCTCAATATTTCTACAGTAAAAGTTCCTGTTCTTTGGTACAGTGGTAGAGGGCAATCATGAGGTCATGAATCCAGTGAAATTAGTCGCACACCTTTTTACAGTAAGAAGATACAGTAGATCAAAAGTGACATGTTTTGACCATTTTTAGGCTATTTTGGACCAAAATGGCTACTTTAACTCCATATTTCTCCAGATTTCTACAGTAAAAGTTCCTGTTCTTTGGTACAGTGGTAGAGGGCAATCATGAGGTCATGAATCCAGTGAAATTAGTCGCACACCTTTTTACAGTAAGAAGATACAGTAGATCAAAAGTGACATGTTTTGACAATTTTTAGGCTATTTTGGATCAAAATGGCTAATTTAACTCCATATTTCTCCAAATTTCTACAGTAAAAGTTTCTGGTCTTTGGTACAGTGGTAGAGGGCAATCATGAGGTCATGAATCCAGTGAAATTAGTCGCACACCTTTTTACAGTAAAAAGTTACAGTAGATCAAAAGTGACATGTTTTGACAATTTTTAGGCTATTTTGGATCAAAATGGCTACTTTAACTCCATATTTCTCAATATTTCTACAGTAAAAGTTTCTGGTCTTTGGTACAGTGGTAGAGGGCAATGTTGAGGTCATGAATACAGTGAAATTAGTCGCACACCTTTTTACAGTAAAAAGTTACAGTAGATCAAAAGTGACATGTTTTGACCATTTTTAGGCTATTTTGGATCAAAATGGCTACTTTAAATCAATATTTCTCAATATTTCTACAGTAAAAGTTCCTGGTCTTTGGTACAGTGGTAGAGGGCAATCATGAGGTCATGAATCCAGTGAAATTAGTCGCACACCTTTTTACAGTAAGAAGATACAGTAGATCAAAAGTGACATGTTTTGACCATTTTTAGGCTATTTTGGATCAAAATGGCTAATTTAACTCCATATTTCTTCAAATTTCTACAGTAAAAGTTTCTGGTCTTTGGTACAGTGGTAGAGGGAAATCATGAGGTCATGAATCCAGTGAAATTAGTCGCACACCTTTTTACAGTAATAAGTTACAGTAGATCAAAAGTGACATGTTTTGACAATTTTTAGGCTATTTTGGATCAAAATGGCTACTTTAACTCCATATTTCTCAATATTTCTACAGTAAAAGTTTCTGGTCTTTGGTACAGTGGTAGAGGGCAATAATAAGGTCATGAGTCAAGTGAAATTAGTCGCACACCTTATTCCAGTAAATAGTTACAATACTTGAAAATTGCACTAGCGGACCAAATTGTGTACTTTATATATGTAAACAATAGAGTGGCTATCCTCCTGAGGACTCACAATCTGCCGGAGGAATCGTAGGGGGCTGGTGCTATGTGTGCCGGGTGGCATCTCTATAAGGTTTTAATCACAAAAACGTGTCTCCCTGACCCCAGCGCGCTTTCTGTTCGATAAAAATGGGTGACTCCGAAAGGACGTTCCGCTGTTACCGTAAGTTCTCAACAAAACGCGCACCGTCTTTTCCCCGATGCGGCCCGCATGTTCATAGAGCTGAAAGATGCGGGCCACTTTACCGCGGTGTAAGATTGCTGCCCCTGTGATCCGGCAATGGAGAAAGCAGAAGAAAATGAATGGATGTAAGTCTTTTACACATCACAACTGAGGAAGCTATGAACCCCTAATTCAGTTCCCATTCATGTCCTTTCCACTCTCAATAAACCACTCTTTATACTTTATTATTGTCAATTGTCATTGTTTTGTGGTCAAGATGACAAAAGCAACACACATCATTTTCCAGTTTCTTTTATTGAGGAAGATTGAGGTAGAAGGCACACCTCTGCATGACCTCACAACAGACTGATGTTCAAAACAAACAGATCTTCTCCTGAGATGAACGTTTTTGTTCCACAGGAGAATGCATAGTGTGAGCTCACTGTATGTACGGGATGTACATAGGAAAGCTGAGAGAGGAGGCTCCAAACTAGACCCCCATAGAGCTAAAGGAGAGAAAGCAGAGAGCATTCTTTTTATGCTATCTGTAAGTAAGGGAAAGGAATGATATAACATTGTTTTGGCTGTTTGTAGCCACCGCAGAACTTCCGTTCACTCGAATCGGGGGACCAGCGATGAGGATGGTCAAATGAACTTCAGATTGTGCACATACAATGGACTGGGCATACCCGGTTCATAACATTTGGTCATTGGTTTGTCGACCATGAATTTTATATATTTGTATATACATGTTTTCCCTTTTCATTTACACACTCATTTGTTTTTAGAATGATTCATCTATCTATTATAATCTCTTACACAAGAGACACCACTGCTCCCCTGGCTCCTCCCCTTTGGCCCCACCTCTTGGCTCCATCCTCTTTGTTCATCGCCCTGGCTCCTCCCATTTAGGCATAGCATTGCAGCAAATATTTACTGTCTATGGGCAGGACTGATGTGCTTTCATGCAATCTCGAAAACTCAGAAGTTCATCTTCTCACTGTGAAAAATTGGAATTAATGCTGCTAAAGTCTAGCCTGGTCGTAACACACCATAGTACAAATTACATTTCATACTGAGGTCTGGAGTCACTCCATTGAGCTCCGTGAACAGGTGGGAGGGGTTAAATCCTTTTGCAGATTGAAACGATTGGATCTGAGTTTACCGTGACGTATGTGATGCACCCGAGTGAGTTGTTAGCATTTAGCATTTAGCCTAGCCATCTCCTTTGCTGCTAACGGAGCCCGTGGGGAGTAGCGCCACGATTTTTTCCAGCGATTACATTTGCTAAACATTCCTCTTGCTCCGGCTTCAATTTCTTGATAGAACCAGACCAGAATACTTTACTATCGCATTTTTTGCCATTGCCAAACTACAACCTGCCCGTTCGATGCAAACTCTTGACATCACCCACAACTAACCTCAACACCCACCTCCCACACTCACTGATTTGTCGGTCGAAATTCAACCGATTGTAATCGCTAATATGGGGACCAGACCCAGACGTTACATGCAGGGAAATGATGATTGAGCGGAGTGTATGGATGGCTAATGCCAGGCTAGCTAAAGTCAGAAACTCGGGCTGGGACAATGGTCCCAGACTTTCAGAGTTCGCGTCATTGTGACATGTATCAGATTGTGATCGGATGAAAGAACAGCGGCAAAGTGAGAGGGATGGTTTTTATAGCACACTGATGAGTTTACTGCAAAATAAACATACAGTGAAGGAATTTCCGAGATCGCCTGAAAGTGGCCTGAACACGGAGGTGTGCTGGCCTGCTCCAATCAGAGCGAGAGGCGGGGTCTCTCTGCACCAAAATATTAAAGATGGCGTGAGGAGCAATTGATCCACTAATTTCTTCTGCTCATTTGTCTGTTTGAAATCATTTGGACAATTTAAAATCCCTAAAACTGGAGCAGGAAACAGTGTGGAAGTGCCCAATCCAGGGTTTATCTCATTATTCCTGTTCCACCAGCCTTCTTTACTCTGCCTCAACTCTACTCTGCTCCTACTTCTCCTTGGTAGGATACGGCACTTGATACCGGAACATAATGGTAATACAACCAAGTAGTGTAGAGTAGGGCCAAATAGAGTGGAGAAGAGTAGAGTAGGGCTGGTGGAAACAGGGCTATTGGTTTCTCCCTTCTGTCACTTGTAAACCAAGACTGCCAGGTGTGCAGTCTCATTCCTCTTAAAGCACGGAGCGAGATCAATTGAGATCCACAAATGTCAGATTAAATGATGTCTTTAAGAGTTTACACGCCCAGATAGAAAAGCACGAATCTACTGTCCATTTTTCTTGTAAATTCCTGGGCCTTAGTGTGATCGATTTTACTAATATCCCCAAAATATGAACATGAGAGGAGAATGACATCATCAGTAACACATAACAGACAGATCAAGATCCACGTCGTGATGCAAAATTATTCAGAGAAATATCCTTTTCTCTTTCATATTTTTTACTAAATACCATAGACAAAAGAGATGATAAATGACTCTTTGTATTAGTTGCTTTTGGTTTCTCTTTCACTGCGGCCCTTACAGTTAGAGAGGGTTCTGGTTTGGGGGCTAGACAACTTTGACATTAAAGAAAACAGTGACATGACTGTTGAGGGCTAGCATCATGGACTTTAGTCAGAGGAAACTCGTACATGAACGTCTCTCTGGCTGTGCACTTGCTCCTTCTATGTAAAAAAGCAAAATCAAACACTATCAAAAACTGTAGAAAAGGTGGAGGTGGGGGAGGAAGTCCACTCAGGCCACTGTGTCCCGGGACAGCCGCCAGTTCATCAAAAGTCCACAACAAATGTGCAACACTCAATTTGTGCAAAATGAACAACGCGTAAAAAGCACAGACAGTAAAAACACACAGACTCGGCTTCGGCAAAGAACAGCGAGATCACTGAAATACATGTGTTTCAATGTGACAAGAAAATAAAGACAATACTGAGTTCTGAAAGGGATCCCTCAGTCCGAAGCTAATGTACAAGCACATCATTTTGGATCCATGGAGTGAAACCAATTTGAATTCATACTTTGACAAACGCCTTTACTCATCCTAGGGCTTGGAACCAGAGAGGCGTCAGTGGCATTTTGGTCCAACATGAGTTCTATAACTAAAGGTCTTCATTTGCTCTACACAGTGAAGACGCATCAGAAATCAACCTGTGCTGAATAAAGCAACAACAAGACAAAGCCCGAACACAACCGTGAGAGCAGTGGTTGTAGCCTGAGGGCCGGGTATGAACACTTACGCACCTCTAAAAAATTGTGACACACAAGAACAATATGGTGGCTTTGTAAATCTAATCACTGTCAAATATGAGTGTACAGTATATTATGAGGTATGTGAACATATCAGGCCTTATATGGACTATATCGACAACATGATTAGACTGAACCAAAACTTGACCAAAAGTAAAAAGGCATGTCTGTCTGAACAATTATCATTATAATTATTATTATTGGGTTCTGGGTTCAAGGTTTATAATAGAATAACATATGTGGTTGTTTCCTAAGAAATAGTATTCATAACAAGCCATAGTAGCCCCTATAGCTACGTATTCATGTTTAGAAGTTTTGAAATGTATTTCTGATGTAATACCTGTGTGTTCCTCTAGGGGTCCATGTGCTTCATGTAGTACCATTGTGTTCCTCTAGTGGTCTGTGTAACTCTGGTTCCAAACCTTTGCATTGTACAGTATACCCATTTGATGCTATTGGTTGATCTTCCAAGACAAATGTTGTGACATGGGTTTATATAATTATTTTTTTAGAAATTTTAGTCCTGTGTGTTCAAATCCATACATCCACATTCATCTATGCATTTTACCCAGTCAGAACCACACCATTTGACAAAAATAGACATTATTTTCACATGTGTGAGGGCCTGGATTTCTTCTGAATAAATAAATGATGTATTAATGTTGTAGATTACTTTACCTATCTGCAGGTCAAGTCCAACCTTCTAAAAGAGTACCACATTTTTCAAAACAGGCAAAAGTGTAAATCAGGCAAAATTTAAATCTTGAGTTTTAGTTAAATGTGTCCATCCTCTCGTAAGCACGTGTGGGTGAACCAAGCACATTCAGACCTCTGTAAAGCTGACATACCACACTTTTTCCCATTGTGAGTAACCTCAGTGTATCGAGTCAGCTCCATATTGTGTTCACATGTAGTACTTGTGAAAGAGAGCCATGGACATCTAACTGAGAGAGTTAGGTGCATTTAACATAAAAATTAGGTACATTAGCTTTAAAATGGAAACTTTCTGACCATAGAGTTCACACTTTAGCGTGTGGGAGGCAAATTTCTAAAGCCCCTATTACCGGTGGAAGATAACTCAGGGCCCTCACTATCCAATCACACTTCATACTGAGGAATATGGCATGGACAATAACAATACAATAGAATGCATTACATCAAAATATGTGTAGAATTGCATAACATGCTACTGGCTGGTTGTGTGGACAACCTTTGGGGGACCCCTTCAGTGCCTCGGAGGCCCCCAGGAGACTCGGACCCCACTTTGGGAAGCACTGATCTCAATGAAGACATGATGTAAACAAAAAAAGAAAGATTACAGTGAAATTGTTGAAGTAGCAGCAGGAACATGTGTAGAAGTGGAAGTGTCTACCCTGTTACAGTTTACTCTCATTTTTGTACTTGCACACATTTTGTCTGGCTCTCCACATTCTGGGTGTTCAACTGATCACCATTCTCCAACACACTGGTCCCTTACTATAACACAGTTCACCTTTCAGTAGCCACTCACTGTTTTGCAGATTGTTGCGTGTGGGCTTTTGTGGATTGTGCACATTAGTCAATAGTTCAGAGAACTCTCTTTTCTATGTGGTCTCTCTTCCTGTAGTCCTCAATCCTGCTCGTCCCCCTCAGTGCGGTGCTTTCTTCAGCTGTATGTTACAGTGTATGCACGGCTTTTGACAGCTGCAGCAGTGCTCATACTGTTCCTACAACTCTTGTTTCTCACTTTACATTTTTGTCATTATGAATATCTGCCTGTTTTTTGGCGTCTGGTCCCACGTGTGGTCCTCTCATGCTCTCGTCTCCCATCCAGCCTCTGAGCATGTGCGACTGTGCTTAATACTATTTTTGTGCCAACATCAACATCATATTTGCCCTCAGAACAGGGTGTGGCTCGGGTCTCGGAGTGGACTGAGGCCCTCTCATAAGGAACTTCAGAAGGCACACTCCTACCTGGGCGCCGGCACGGGTCAGTCACTAACACATGGGAAAAGCACGAAAGAAGTGCACGGTGGGAATCAGGTCGACATTGTCTGAATCATTGATCCAGCAGAGTTGCACTGGGATTTTATTAAAAGTAAAAATAAATCTGTGGCTACAAGTGTCACAGTTTTAACTTTTCTTCACGTGTGTTGTTGAAATTATATTTTGTTAAATGGGAAATATAAGTACATGTTCAAGATAATAAGTGATTAGAGTCCTGGATCTACTGCCTGGGCGTCCATGGGAGTGGATCCCTTTCGATATATGGGCCTCCCTGAGATTTCTCACATTTTTCCCACAGGGTTTTTAAGTTGTTCCTTGCAGATTCAGGAGGTTCAAAGAAAAGTGGTGATCCGTTCCCAATGGAACAATGCCTCCTATGTGTTTGTTATTATTTGCATTACCTGTGTTCAAACGATTTGAGGAATCAACAACTTTGCAAAGTCCTCCAAGATGACTGCTGTTGTGATTTAGGACGATATACAAATATGTCAAAGTGAAGTGAACTGACAGGTTTAAATGAGTACTTTTGCTTTGATCGTGTACAAGGCATCTTTTCTTTTCTGATCCTTTTAGATACTTTAGATACAAATTTTAAAATGCATTAGATTTAAAATAATATCTAAATCTGTTTGTGATTGTCAAAGTAGGATTTTGCAGGGATCATGTTATGGCTCTACCCGTGCCAAAGCGTCCGCTCCGTTCCCCAGCACCCTGCGAACAGGCCGCCTGTGCACTCCCTGCACAGGGAACAGCACGTCACAACTGTTTCTATGTCCATTACAAAAGAGACTGTTCCAGCACAACTGAGGCCACTTTCAGTCCTGTGTCCCGCAGCGTGCCCGTCTTGAGGTCCACCAGTCACCTATAGGTTCCATTTCCACACTCGGCTTGTCCCATGATGACTGTCTCAGCTGGTTCTCACACCTCCACAGATGTGATCTGATTCATCTGGGCTCTCATGGTCTGGATGCTGTTCAGGATCTTCTTCTGATGGCCCGCCAGCGTCACGCCCACTCGCAGTATGTCACTACAAAAACAACAACAGCATTATTTGTGTTGGACAGTGTGTGTGTTTAACCACACACACTGTCGCCCAGAGCGCCGAGGCTCCATTTTGCATTTTTAAGTGAGTAGGAGTCCCTTTGTATTTGCTACCATGGCCTGTTATACCTCATTTAAAAGAATATATCTAAAAAAAAAAACAACCTTATGGGGACTCCGACACAGTGATTCTGACTTGTGGGTACTCACTCTTTGGCCATAAATAGTGACCCCTGACTTGTTGGGACTCAACATGGGGTCATACACAGTGACCCTGACTTTTCAGGACTCACTCTATGATAATACACTGTGATTCTAACTTGTGGGGATTCACTCTGTGGTCATACACAGTGACCCTGACACTTGTGGACACTCACTCTGTGGTCATCTGAGAGACTGTGTTGAAGCTGCTGAAGCCCTCGTTGGCAAAGTTCTCCTTGTACTGGCCCATTTTGATGGCATCCAACCACTCGTCCACCGAGGTGAAGGAAGAGAAGTCTGGAGTGCTGCGGTCCAGCAGAGGTAGATGCACACTGCACAGGAACAGGCAAAGAACACATACAGTGTTCACATCAAAGGGAAGGGCTTCAGGCCGAGGGGCTCTTGAAAACACATGTACAGTATTCAGAACAAAAGGGAGGCCAAGGCCGATTTGAAGAGCTGTTAACAACATTTCTAATGTGGCAACAAGAAGATATACAGTAAAAGCGATTTTCTAATGAACATCAATTAACATTGTTAGTTATACACATGATTACCTGCGTTAAGGCAAACCCATTTTACCCACGTAACCTTTTTTAAATTGCTTGTTTAACATGAAGGAGGTCCATCAGTAATCAACCAAGCAACTATTTTCATGTCACAACCCAAAAGTTGAAGCTCTAGTTATTTCCACTGCACCTGATATACACTGTAAAAATTGTTGCTTTAATCAGAAACAAAAAAAAATCTGTAAGAGGTTCCATCGGCCTTTTTGAGTACTATCAACTTTAGCTCTTTATTAAGTAATAAAGAATAAATTCAATTTGAAAGAAAACAAAACTATTACTTTGAAGTGATTGATTTACTTAAAATGTGTGTGTCCTTTCAAAGCAAAACTAACTTGGAGAGGATCAATATACTCAATATTTTTGTGTTCATTCAAAATGATACTTTCTTCCACCTGGAGAAAGTTTGGTAGTTTTTGTAATCCTTACATTGTGCTTTTGAACTCTGTAACTCTCATGCTGGGGAGTAAATGTGATCACGTTTAGGACTTGTTTTTAAGCAAGCATCATGACCATGTTGTAGTATCTAATGTCTGATTTGAACCCAGGGAGTATAGGGCTAGTTTGGCTTGACCTTGTCGATCACGGTTGGTAAAAATAAATACAATGACTTATTTGATCAAATTATGTTTTTTCAAAATGTTGCTCAAGTATTTTGCTTTAGGACTTGCTTTATATTCATTCTTAAAATGAATGGTCAAATGTAGAATTTTTAAGAAGTTTATATTTTGCTCTGCAATGCATTCTGGGTAGCATCACTGCTTCGCCACATTTTGTTTTCAATCAACACAATATATTTGTTTTGTCATTAATGGACCACCGGGATTATAGAAGAAATATTTAAAGTACTTTCACTTAAAGCAATAAAATCAGTATTGTACAGGGTGCTATGATAATTCTTATACAGTACTTATTTGTCAACCAAAAATATAAAATAGTGGAAAATGAAGTATATAGTAATTACTTAAAATATTTTACATCAAAGTTTGGTCTGATTCACTTATTACAGTGTACAGTGATAGTCATATACACTGTAAGAAAACACACAAAACTGACTTGAAAACATAAACAAGGGAGTAGCCTTTATTACAAAAGCATGCAGAGATTGGGTAGCCGATTATAGACAATCCAAATGCTTTCTTTATGGAGGGGACAAGATTAATCAAAGTTTAGATTAGATTTAAATTGTTCAAACCAAATCAAGGAACATGTAGAACAGGGAAAAGGGTGACTAATTGCGGTTAATCAAGATTTAATTGCATTTTTTTTTTTCGTTTAACAGCACTATTATTAATCCTATCACTATCATTAATATGTTGCAGCGTTGTCTAGATCAGTTTTGCCCCTCTGCTACAAACACAAAGGAATCTTTCACAGTGTCATCCAGCCAACTTCATTTCAGCCAGTACAGACATATTATATCTCTTATAAGGTACAACCATATATGAACCTGACATTTTTTATTAACTGTGTCACCAAAATTCCAAATGCTGACTGGAAAAGTGTCTTTGGACACCCCTGATACCATTGGGCTAAACATCTCCACACTAGTGCAGTAGTACCTGGAGGACAGCGGCGTCATGGCCTTCAGGGTCCCCGGGTTACGGATCATCTTGTCCAGAGTGTTGACAATCTGGCTGAACTTTGGTCTGTTGTTGCGGTCTTTCTGCCAGCAGTCCAGCATCAGCTGGTGCAGTGCACTGGGGCAGTCCATAGGGGGTGGCAACCGGTAGTCCTGCTCTATGGCATTAATGACCTGCACAAGAGCATGACTTTTACAAAGTATTTTTTAAAGGAGTCCACATTTGAGAGATTAGCAGCTATAAATGGATTGAAATGTAACTTAACAAAATAAGATTAAACCCACATATTTCATATCTCTCACAGACGAGAGACCAGAGAAACCGGGAAGAAAGACCAGAGAGAGAGAGACCAGAGAGAGACCAGAGAGAGACCAGAGAGGGATCAGAGAGGGACCATAGAAGGACCATAGAGGGAAACTAGAGAAGGAGAAGAGAGAGACCAGAGAAAGATAGGTCGGGAACTTCTTGTGCCAGAAGTTTTCAATATTAGGGTGGACAGATCCAAGAACAACTCAACATCTGTGGCTGATGAGGAACAGTGTTGTAACATGACTAGAAGGTAAAAATCAATGTTACAAAACAAGAGCCTCAAATTAATAATATTGATCAACGTAGTTTAAAACCTAGTAAAAATGCCTGTTCCAAACGGACGGGTTTTTATCTATCCATTGATGCTCACAAGTTTATGTGAGTCTTGTTTTATCAGTTTTTATCAGTGCTTTGTAAAAGCCCTCCTTGGTCATCTCCATATCTGGACTGGACACAGTGTACACTCACGTCCTGGTTGCTCATGTCCCAGTAGGGCCGCTCTCCGTAGGACATGACCTCCCACATGACGATGCCGTAGCTCCAGCAGTCACTGGACGATGTAAACTTCCGGTACTGGATGGCCTCGGGGGCAGTCCAACGGATGGGTATCTTACCCCCCTGACAGGCACACACATACACAGACACACAATGAGCCCACACTTAGAATCTATGACACGCAAAGACCCAGTGAAGCCAAAAGTGTGTGTGAATCAAAACAGCTTTGGCCGACATAAAGAAATCCCTTACAAAACAGACACGATGCTTCATATATCTCCGTGTTGGTCCTTTAAAGTACAGGAGGATTTCCCCGAGTTTTGGGAAAGAACTGGCCTCTCCACTTTTTCTAAAAAATGCACAACACCTAGGTTAAAATCCTCCAGCTCCAGTAGTCCTGACCAAGCCGAGCATCAACATCTGGAGATGGGTTCCCGGGCGCTGTTACTATGGCGACCACTGCTCCTGACGTAAGCCTTAGTGGCATCAGGATGGGTCAAATGCAGAGGATTGAATTGCCCTACGGGGATCAATAAAGTGCACCTTTACCTTTACCTACTACCTCCCAGTTCTCCTCGTGCACACTCCGTTTTCGAGTGACTGGCAGCATCGCTCACACAAGCTCACTTTCCAAAAAGATTTCCACTTTTCCACTATGTCAGACAATTTTGACGTAGATAACCTTTACTGGAAGTGATTTGCAATGGATTTCTCCAAACAGAATGCCAAACTTTACCTGTTGAGTAGAAACTTCGCAACTGAAGCATCCGTTGAAAGCTCAACCTGGGCTTTCAACGTACGCCGTCTAGTTTGAGCACATACTACGACCTTACGTCACATATCACCAGAATAATTGACCAATAGTCTTGATGATCCACCCGGAAAAACTAAATCCTCCTATATACAGTACCTTTAAATAGGATCTCACAACTATCTGCTCCTCAACCCGGAAATAACTGAAATAATCGTACTTGGCTCCAAACGTTTGTGTGACTCCCTCGCTGGTGAGATATGGGCCCTAACCAGTGTTCCCTCTAATTTTTCATGGGTCTGAGCAAAAACACAAACCCTCTGAGAGGCACGTGGAGCACTCTGAGCAAGAGATCACTGTTGAAAACTATTCACATACTTTACCAACGATGATTCGGTTCAATATTCACCTGATCATGATGCATCCTGATTCAAAGGCTGAGTCTTTTATATCCAGTGAATTGATGTAGATTTAGGAATATATTTGGTGAGTTGCACTAAAAAAAACAAATTATTCAAAGAGGATTTAGCCTATTCATATTTATAATCTACACTAATTAGAGTCTTAATGAATAAATAATATACATTGTTCTTTTTAGTCAAATGGCAAAATAACACAAAACACACAGATCAATGACTATTATTATCTTAATAATGATAGTCATTGTCATTGTGTTTTGTGTTATGATGCCGTTTAACAATAGTCATATTGTCATTGTTTATATTTATTTCCTGTTTTAGTTTGTAGTTTGTTTAATCCCTGTGTCTCATTTGGTTGTACTTCCTGTTTGATTACCTGCCCTGCCCTCATGTGTCTCACCTGTGTCCCGTTAGTCTTGTATTTAGTACTGTGTGTTCCTTCACTCCCTGTTCCGTCATTGTCATTCCTTGTCTGTTTTAGTTCTGTCCTCGGTCCCTGTGTTTTTGGTAGGTCTTGATTTGCATTACTTTTTATTAAATCTATCATTTTGCAGTTTTTACATTTTGGGTCTCCTTGTTTTTCATCCACGTGACACATATTGCTACAAAACCAACTTAACTTTACTCAGCAATAGGCGACTCTGCTGAACTGAGGGGGGCTCTGGTCTTACCAACAAAGTTACTTCGTAATATCAGTGAAAAGATAAGTGCTAACAACAATAATTTGGGCAAAGAGCAGGAATGTGTGCGCGTAAGGTGTGTGTGTGTAGCTCCAAGGGAGAGCTTTCAGCTCTGAATTTTTCTGGTCAGAGAATGAAGCCGATGCATGCAGATCCACCTTGGTCCATACACTGTAGTAATACGCGGCCATGTCGTTTAAGCTGGCAACACAGGACGCTGGATTTTTATTTTGTTCGCAGGACAGAGTTTTCTGTTCTTAGAGGGAACACTGGCCCTAACACAATACATGGCGTGAGGATAGGACCCCTGAACCTGGCCTCTTTTATCTGCACCTGTGGACTGGTCTCTCCTAACCCAAACTCACAGGCAGCACCACACCCAAACTTGTGTTACACTTTTTGTATGAAAAGCGCTTTATAAATAAAATGTGATTGATTGATTGACCCGCCCAGTGTGGGGGCCACCTGCACAGCCTCAGTCCTGCATTTACAACTTCAGTCCTGGATCTACAGCCTCAGTCTACATCAAGGGTTGGGTAGCCCCAGCCTTGCCGACCACAGTACTAAATCAAGGGTTGGGCAGCCCCAGCCTTGCCTACCATAGTTGTACTGGGTCTGTGAAGGGAGCAGATATGAGTGCCCTGGCCCCTCCCTACAGAGTGGCTCGGGCACAGACCCACCAGGGCACTAGTGTAGGTGGGGTCCGAGGTGTCTTCCTCCAGGAAGCGGGACAGGCCGAAGTCAGACACCTTGCACACCAGGTTGCTGTTAACCAGGATGTTGCGCGCCGCCAGGTCTCGGTGCACATAGTTCATCTCACACAGATACTTCATTCCGGCGGCCATCCCCCGCAGCATGCCCACCAGCTGGATGACCGTGAACTGACCGTCATTTTGCTGCAGACAGAAACATGTTATAGGCCACACAAGAGACAGCCCCATTCCAGTGTGAGAATCTGAATTGTGGAGATGGCCTGTTTAATGTTGTTAAATTAAAGAGTCTTTTAAAGGTCAATGTTAATGTTATGTGAATATGTGTGTGTATGTTTACTGTTGGAACAGGCCGAAAATACATACATGTGAACCCTAGGGATGGAAGAAAACTGTTTTGAGAGCGTTAAACTATATAAATGTGTTTTTGTGATTTGAGTTAGGTATTTCAGCTTTGATATACTGCCCATCATTTACTGACTTGACATTCACATTAGTACAACACTACACAGACACAGGCGCACACACACGCACACACACACACACACATACACCCTCACACACACAGGCACACACTCGGTGTAGTAAAAAATGACTACTAATTACAATAATAACATAAGAAATGGAAAAAATATTCTACTTAAATTTAACAGAGAGTCTTTGTGTTCATCCAGACACACTGGCACAATTTCCCTGAAAAGAAACCAGGTTTGTGTGGGGGGAGGGCTGTATGTATGTAACTTTTGTCCAGGACTCCCTTGAAAAAGAGGTTCTTAATCTCAATGGGACTTTCCTGGTTAAATATAGGTGAAATAAAAAAATCAGAAGAGAACTTGCACCTCGGTAGCCACCCTTCCCCAGTCTGGGAAAACTGCAGACTGGGGTTTAACGGGCCTTCAGCAGAGGTTAGGCTGAGCTCTTCTCCACAGCTTGGATTCTCTTAATGCAATTATCAAGTATGTATTTCATTACTTTAATGAAACACACAAAGACACTTGTTGGCCTCTGATTATTGAAATTTCGGCCATAACAGGGTCCTCTCTCTTTCCTATATGTATAGCTTTGTTTGCATTTTAAATAGTTTTAATTATTTCCAAACATTTCCAAACGTTAACCTAATGCACAAGAAAGTTGTTTTAGATGTAGGCACATATCATCTTGTGGATATACTATTATCTATTGTAAATTTGTAGTGCATTAGGAGGCAAAGATGTGGCCCCAGAGCTGACCCTGAGGAAGGAATCCAGGGAGCCGTTCTCCATGAACTCTGTGATGATCATGACGGGGCTGCTCTTGGTGACCACACCCTCCAGGTGGATGATGTTGGGGTGGTCAAACTGGCCCATGATTGACGCCTCGCTTAGGAAGTCCCTCCTCTGCCGCTCAGTGTAGCCCGTCTTCAGGGTCTTGATAGCCACGAGAATCTCCCTCTTCCCAGGCTGCCGGAGGTTCCCACTGCACACCTCCCCGAACTCCCCTGAGCACAAACAACAGCAATGTGGAGATGGTATTCATGAGGCACAAGCTTCAGAGTCACAGACATCATCAACAGAACGGGGTTATGTCCCTGTTGTTTTGGGGGGAATGCAGGGATCAAGAGTTCCGAGCTTCCGGCTCGACCGCACGGCATTGTGGGTAGTCTTCTCAAAAAAGTGGGCATGAAATCGCGCTCTCCTTTTAGATTACCTGTTGCGAGCGTGATCTGTCTCTCTTTTTTCCAGGCCATCGATTGTTTTAATCGCTACAAAAATCCCCAATTTCAGACATTTAGAAGGTAAGGTAAAGATTTTTCCATGTAACTTGTGGTTTTAGATATAAACACAACCGACTGACTATAGAGCTACATGTAGCTTATGACGATGAATAACATTTCTGATCAGAGCATTCAGAGTGGGGACATTATTAAGAACAAACAGTGAGCTGGCAGTATAGAGAGGTGTGCAGTACGCTTTAAACAAAGTTATTTTCACTTTATTTGTACACATGTGAAATCTCCGTGCTTAAGCGTTAGCCTGTCCATACAGCTAACAGTACTGCCTCTGAATGTCATCGTCTTCACTGAGGTCACTCCTGATTAAGTGCCCCAGGTATTTGGCCTTCTCTACATTCAGAAGCTCCACACCAGACAAATATGTCCAAAGTACAGCTTTGGGCAAGTTTATAAAGCTCGCGTGTAAGCATTTGCTCCTCGTAAGTAGCATAAACTGCGTGTAGCTCTATAGTCAGTCGGTTGTGTTTATATCTAAAACCACAAGAAAAAAAATGCATTGCTTTTTTGTTACATGAAAAAATCTTTACCTTACCTTCTAATTGTCTGAAATTGGTGATTTTTGTGGCGATTAAAACAATCGATGGGCTGGAAAAAAGAGAGACAGATCACGCTCGCAACAGGTAATCTTAAAGGAGAGCATGATTTCATGCCCACTTTTATGAGAAAACTACCCACAATGCCGTGCGGTCGAGCTGGAAGCTCGGAACTCTTGATCCCTGTATTTTCTGAGAAGGCTCCTGTTTTCCTGGGGAGTCCATCTTTGTTCCACGGCATCAGTCCTGGTTCATGTCTAACATTAAAGCTTGATTACCTCACTTTATTTTGTATTAATTACGAAAATTCAATCCATGTCCATGCAGTGAATTGGGTTACACGTCCTTTTGAAGAAAAAGTAGCGCTGGTTTGTGCTGTCGTGTAATTTGATTTTAGATTGAGTTTTTGTGCAACAAGGAAGAGAATTTGTTTTGGGACCACAATCACAGCGGACCACTGGCCCCCAATTTCTTGAGAAAAGCAAAAGCATATCAATAATCGATTGCGTGAGAAAGTATCCCGATACATCACCACATTGATATATTGTCACACTCCTAGTACAATACCACCACACAAACACACATACACAGACAGAGAGTACGATGACCTCTGGGAGACAGAGGCTCATACCTGCTCCAATGACCTGCTCGATCTTCACACAGGCAATTTCAATCTCTTTGGCAAACTCCCGGACCGCCTCGTTGGGGTCCTCGTAGGTGAAAGGGTCAATGTAGATCTTCATCCCGGGAGACGCTTCATGTGGACAAAGCAGAGAGAGCGACAGACCAGGTTTTCTCACACACTGCTCCTCACACACATGTCCTCAAACACAGGTCCTCACACACAGGTCTTCACACCTACTGTTACACACAGGTCTTCACACCTGCTGTCACACACAAGTCTTCACACCCGCCCTCACAGGTCTTCACACCCGCTTTCACACACAGGTCTTCGCACCCGCTCTCACACACAGGACTTCACACACGCTCTCACACACAGGTCTTCACACCCGCTCTCACACACAGGCCTTCACACCCGCTCTCACACACAGGCCTTCACACCCGCTCTCACACACAGGTCCTCACACCCACTCTCACACACAGGTCTTCACACCTGCTGTCACACACACAGGTCTTCACACCCGCTGTCACACACAGGTCTTCACACCTGCTGTCACACACAGGTCTTCACACACAGGCTTTACAGCTCCAGTGTGACCGAAGCCAGGCAGCATAACCTTTATTCTACTTTTCATTGTACTGATGACATTTTGGTCCTTAAAAATGACCTGGAGGAGTGAGACTGAAGGGGCAAGTGTGGTAAGTGTTGACAAATCAGTGCTGAGCCCTGAGAGATGGAACATTATCATGAAGAGACGTGTTTTAATCTCTGGGACTGCAGTGTGTGTGTGTGTGTCTGTATGTGAGTACACAGGATGTGTGTATATGGGCGTATACAGGATGTGTATATGTGTCTATACAGTATGTGTGTATGAGAATACATGTGTATGTGTGTGTATGTAGACTTACTGTGGCCACTCGTGTAGTGCTGCAGTTTGTCCGTGTACTCAGACTGAGGGCGCTCTGAGCTCCTTCTGTACAAACAGAAATACTGATGAAATACTGGTTTACCACAGACCCACACTGTCACTGTCACAGTCTGAAGCATTACTTGTTAGTGAAATGTAAAAGGTCAAGATATAGAATGGGGAACATTGCTAACACTGAGGCAAAAAATAAGTAAGAACAAACTTTATTGAGTCCCCTTTCTTCTGAGAGCAAATGACTGTGGAAGTGGCCTGACGACTGACGTCAAGCATGTATCTAAACTTAAGTGACTACCTAAGTACCTACAGTGTGTATTAAGTGTGATGTAATCTCTGTAAAGTTACACCCGTTCTCGGGGGTGTGGTTCATGGAATCCATCAGTTTGAAGCATAGTTAGAATAGACTTTTTCTTAGATTATTTCATCTTGAATTTGATTTTTTAGGTGTTGCTCAAATGGATTGCCCCTGGTGGGATAAATAAAGGTGTCTGATTCATAAATTGAGATCAAGCTTTGAGCACCTACCAGCGCACTCTTCTGTCCATCATCTGGGAAAGGAAAGATTATGGCACAACTGACTCATACTTAAAGAAGGACAACACTGCTTGGCCGTGGCTTGTTAGTGTGCCTTGAGATGGAGTTTGGTGCCTTTGGAAATTATCCAATGTCACCTGATAGGTAAAAATAATGTGAGAAGATCAGAAAGACTGTTTTGCGCTTGTTTGATTGTCTATCTATATAATACACTTTGATGAGAGGTGATTGTTACAGGAGGTGATCGTTTTCAATGACAAAGATGTGCCATGCCTCAAAAAGGTTTGCGGAACACTGCACTACACAGATCCGGCCTTTATTTACGAGTGGTAAGAAGACAGTGTTTAAATAAAGCCACAAGAAGCTAACCAAGACCAAAGCTGCTTCAGTCCGATGAGACCAGAATGTAACTTTTGGTCTAAATGTAAAACGTTATGTGGCGGAAAAACAACACTGTTCATCACCCTCAGTGCACCTTCTCCGTATATATCAGACCTGGGGGTGGTAGCATCATGCTGTGGGCCAGCTCTTCTCTTCAGCAAGAACCAAGTGAGTGTCAGAGTGTGCCTTGGGATATTTACCTACCATCATGACAATTTCCCTAAATGTAAAGCAATGTTTTAAAACCAACCACTGTGGGTGGGAAAGAGGTGTAGGGGTAGGGTAAGTGAGTAATTAGGCCTGAATATATGAGTTTATAGGAGTTGGAGACTCAGGGAGGCTGAATTTTTTGGGGTTAGGGTTAGCCACACTTTTCCATTTAATAATATGATAGAATCACATACAGTTCCGTCTTCACTCCACAACAGTCATCCACTGATCTTTTAGTGAGAAGCTGCACAAACCTGCAGCACGCAATGATGATGACGGTGACTGCAATGATGAAGACCAGGCCGGCCGCAGAGGAGCCCACGATCAGAGGAAGCTTGTCCTGGAGGCTGGATGCGTACTCCTCTGGACAACACACAGATTTCAAGTTCACTGCAGGTTCAACTCTACAAGGAGGTTATTGGGCTGTCCTGTCTGCATCAGCAACATGTCCCTGAGACAGAAATCTATTGACCTGCAGCCTCAGTCCGGGATCAACAGCTCCGGCCCTGGATCAACAGCCTCAGTCACTGATCTACAGCCTCAGTCCTGGATCTACAGCCTGAGTCCTGGATCTACAGCCTCAGTCATGGGTCTACAGCTTTAGTTCTGGGTCTACAACCTCAATGGGGGGTTGCGTTAGATAGTAATTACTACAGAACTAGTTAGCTATTCTAGGCGCAGCCAGGGGCCGGAGGGGGTTTGGAGACCACAGGATTTCATCTCTGCTCTTTGCGGACGATGTTGTCCGGTTGATTCCAACGAACCAGGACTTGCAACATGCACTAGGACGGTTTGCACTCGAGTGTGAAGCGGCTGGGATGAGAATCAGCACCTCCAAATTTGAGGCCATGGTGCAAGTATCTCAGGGTCTTGTTCACGAGTGAGGGAAGGATGGAGCGTGAGATTGACAGGCGGATCGGTGCAGCGTGCGCAGTGATGCGGTCGCTGTATTTGACCATTGTGGTAAAGAGGGAGCTGAGCCGAAAGGCAAAGCTCTTGATATACCGGTCAATCTTCGTTCCCTCCCTCACCTATGTTCATGAGCTTTGGGTAATGACTGAAAGAACGAGATTGCGGGTACAAGCGGTCGAAATGAGCTTCCTCTGCAGAGTGGCTGGACGGTTCCTTATAGCGCTTTTCCACAGCACCGGCACTACACCACTCTACACGACACGGCGCGTTACTTTTGCATTTCCACTAGCGTTGAAGCTAGGTATTGTGTTCTATTTTCGGACCGCCTCGGGAGCGGTTCCAAAAAGCTACACTCTCGTGACGTAAGCGGACTGCCTACGCTATTGGCCAACGGCTCTCTCACACTATTGGCCAACGACTGTCGTCACTGGTAGCGTCATAAGTGCGACGTCTGACCGTATTGAGAGACAAGATTCAACCCCGCCATTTTTAAAACTGCCCTGTGAGCATACGCACTGCACTCCGCTTCGAGAAATGGAATCCAGCAAGCCGCAAAAGTCCACACCGTGGTCTGTTGATGAGGTCCAAACATTTCTGTCTTTACTGGCCGAAGACAGAATACATAGTGTAAGAAGGAGCGGGGATAAAGGGCCTTTATCCCCACCACTGTCAGACTGTACAATAAGTCACTTTAAGTCACTGCACTAAGACTGATAAAACCTGCACTATTGACACTTCTTCTCATTGCCACTTTCTAATTGCCACTTTTGTACATAATATGTCCTGTCCTTTTTGCACATTTTTTACTTTCTGCACAATCTGAGTGTTTCTATCCGTGCCAAACATGTAAATTAATCCTGTGTGAGATTAATAAAGTACATCTTATTTTATCTTATCTTATCTTAGAGATAGCGTGAGGAGCTCAGTCACACGGGAGGAGCTCGGACAAGAGCCGCTGCTTCTCCAAGTCAAGAGGAACCAGTTGAGGTGGCTCAGGCATCTGTTAAGGATGCCTCCTGGAAGCTGTTCCGGGCACGTCCCACAGGGAGGAGGCCCCGGGGAAGACCCAGGACACGCTGGAGGGACTATGTCTCTCAGCTGGCCTGGGAATGCCTTGGGGTCCCCCCGGATGAGCTAAAGTAAGAGTGTGTGTACAGGGAAGTCTGGGCATCTCTGCTTAGACTGCTGCCCCGGTGACTCGGCAATGGATGAAGCAGAAGAAAATGGATCGATGGATAGTTAACCATTGTCTTATTTTCAGATTCGTCGTAGATTTGACATGTGATCTGAACTATGGGCGGTGCTCACCTTCAGTCATGGTCTGGAAGTACATCTTCCCACTAAAGCGCCCGAAGCCGGCCACGGTACGCGCCCGCACCTGGAACACGTAGATGGTCCCAGGCCTCAGGCCTCTGATCAGAGCAGTGTTGGTCTGACTGTGGCTCACAGACGAATTCCACTCCGCCTGGCTCTGTCAGGACCAGAGGAACAGTTTGAGTGGGAAAACTCTTAACAAATATCTGGTTCAGAATTGATGGGACATATTTAGTTTAAAGTACAAATGGCAGGTGTTGGAATGAATTTGCCTCTGTCCTGCCCTGAATGCCTCTGCTCATATCTCCTTAGGTGTATTTATGATTCTTTTTATGTTATGTGAGAATGTGTGTGTACCTTCTCGTAGTACTGCAGCTCGTAGTCCAGGATGACTCCGTTGGGTTTATCAGGTTGAGACCAGGACAGGGTGATGGAGGAGAGGGAGCGGCTCACCTGGTGAATGATGGTCACCGCCGACGGAGCTGCCACAAGCACACACAGTTATCAGACCACACAAACACACACACAAACACGTGTTCCATAGTTGGATACCACTGCGCTTTCAGCACCAGGATGTCATGGTGTGGATTTTAATTTTGTATTTTGGTTTTATATTGATATCAGTTCCCTGTGCTTTGGTTTTAGTTTTGCTTCCTGTCTTGTTCCCCAGTCTTGATTGTGTGCCCCGCCCTAATGTGTTTCACTTGTGTCTGTGTCTATATGTACCCTGTGCTTTGTTTGTTTTTTGTTTGTTTTATTAAAAGCTTTATTTTGGCATTCATGCAGTTTTGAGTCCTTCATTCACCTCCACGTGACACAGAATCCCAGTGACCTCACGCATAACGAGAGCCATGACAAATATCAAAGCTTGGACCAGGCCTCTCTGAACTAATGGAGGAATAACAGAATAAAAATATGGTTCAGTTTATTACTTTTGGTCTTTTAGGTCAACAAATTCTAAAACTCAAGCTAAATAAAAGGGGCCACTTGAAAAAATACTTGCCTGGTCTTACCACACCATCATACAAAATTAATTTCGTACATTAAGGAAAATAATATTTGACCAAGCAAAAAAAAAAAAAAACAACGTTGGGTAAAAATACATATCTACAAAAAGACAGATAAGCTCATAACACATTTTCAATAAAAAAAAAAGATGATGAGACCTTAGTGTGTGTAACCCTAACCCTAAAATAAGTGAAATCCTTCAAGTAACAGCTCAGTAACAGTGTTTTAAGGTTGTAAAACCCCTCACTACAAAATGTATACACTTTTCTAACCACCTGAACTCAAAACAACTAAAGTGCGATTGCAGAGATGTCAAACTCGTTCATTGTAGGTCCTAGTGTAGCTCCCATTGTTTTGCTTTAGTTAAATGACAGGGGCTTTAAATTACAAAGGTGCAATATTTTATATGTATCCAAAGTTGATAATAATAATACCTTGGCTTTGTATAGCGCCTTTTTGGACACTCAAAGATGCTTCACTTATAGCATCATTCTTTCACTCCATACAGTGGTGATAAACTACTATTATAGCCACAGCTGCCCTGGGGCACACTGACAAATGCGAGACAACCAGTATGTTCCATCAGCCCCATTGACCACCACCAACCTATCACACACACACAGCCTCAATCTAATGTGATTTAAATATTGCCTAAGGACACAACCACAGTTTGGCACTTTACAGCCGCAAGCATCTGTGGCACGTGGTGTTCCTGGTGGTCTCCCATCACATTACTAACCAGGCCCTGTCCTGCCTGGCTTCACAGGTCGGATGGGATCTGGCTTTCACATGCAGGTATGGCCACAGTTAAAACTTTGCAACATTTCACAAAGTTGGCTTTGGAGGAGAGATTAAAGCAGTAAATACTGTGCCACATGGACACTGCACCAATTACCGTAGATCCGTAAAAAACAGTAGCCTGAGTTGTGGCCCATGCCCCACATGACAGAACGTACCGGCCTGGTTGGTGGTGATGTTGACCGCGGTGTACTGGGGCGAGTAGGTGCTCTGGTCAGACACTCCGTTCATGGCCTGGATCTCAAAGGTGTACTGCGTGTGGGCGAGCAGCTCGCTGATGTGCACCTGGCTGCTGGTCAGGCCCAGCTGCCGCGGCTCAAAGCGCACGTTGTCTCCGCAGCGCGTGCAGCCGGTGCGCTCACTTCCACAGCTCTTACAAATAATGTTGTAGACTACATCGGCCCGCCCACCGGTGTCTACAGGGGGACTCCACTCCAGACGCAGGGACGTCTCGTTCACGATGGAGATGACGTTCTGAGGTGCTGAGGGGACCGCTGGAAGAGAGAACACAGAACTGGTCAGGGGCAGTGTCATATACATTCATTTTTATTATTTGACATAATTATTCTTGAATGGATTTGCACCAAACTGCAGGCCCACCCAAGCAGCAGTGAGTGAAGGTGTTTTTGGCCCAAACACCTTCTCTGTGAGTCTCCAGTGTGTGGAACAGGATCCCTGTCCATTAAAAATCAAAACTCAGCACGCTTAAAACATTTTTTTTATCTTTTATCATTTTTTCTAGTGTATGTGTGACGGGATGAGCCCGTCCCTGAACACGCTGTCCCATGGAGCGTACATGAGGATGCACGCTGCACCTTAAACCCCATTTATTAACCAATCAGAAAGTATGTGATCCGGGTTGCCAGAACTCTATATATACTCTAGAACTCTATATAATATATAATTCTCAAATCATTGACGACAAAACATGGAGTAAAATGAGGATTTCTATCTGGGACGCCTTTGTGAAAAAGGTGTTGGTTTTAGATTTGTGTCTTGTCTATTTAGCTATTATGGTCCCAACTGGTTTCGTCTGCATATCTGGCAGGGAATCAGGGAGAGTGCAGCACCGCTTTTAACTACTTCTGGTACAAGGACTGTGTTTGTTACAGGTAGCGTGTCTTCAGAGTGCACACTTTTGGCAAACCCGGACTTTAAGCCACTAGCTTAAATGCTCCTGTCTGTAGGTCATGTGGACCACAGCTTATCTGCATGAACAATTGTATTCTTCCTAATTTAAAGCTCAAAATGTAAAGTATTGTTTATGTATCAAAGTGTACTGTGTATGACATTCTGAACCTATGAGTAGGATAAGATAAGATAAGATAATATATACTTTATTGATCTCACAAAGGAGAAATTTACCTGTCACATCTGGCATGGATAGAAACACTCAAGATTGTGCAAAAAGAAAGAAATGTAAGTACCATGTAGATATGGTGAAATTTAGGATGATTGATTTGTAATGTGAGAGGGTATTCAATATATGCCCGCGTGCATCGGTGCCGATGCACGCGCACATGTTTTACAAATGATCAATTTACTCGCGAACGGTAAAACGTAGCAACTTACTTTTTTTTCCTCTGTGAAGTACGTAATCAGGGCTTTCCGAAACTTTTGATTTGTCTGTGCGATGCACGGAGGATAAACTACGTTTGTCTGAAAGTCCGTGTCCAAAGCGTGACCCGTGAGGTACAAACAGCTGTGAGATACAAACACACTGGGACTGCCAAAGATCGTCAGAGAGTGAGATCTCTCACTCCTCTGTCTGTACTTGTTGTCCCACAGTTGAAACTACAGCTGCGATTGCAAAAACCGGCTGAAGAGTGCGCATTATTGATAAAGACGATAATAAATACAGTAAAATGACATTATGTGTATATGATGTATATAAATATATGTATTAAATAAATAATTGATGTATTTTATTTTTTTTTGGCTCAGTTTTTTATGTTTTACGTTTTTTACAGCTGTACTACAGAAGCAACCCCAGCATTATAGACAAACTGCTTCAAGAAGGGCATCAGGAGTACAGAGTTTTTTGCTTTTATAGTGGAATTTTGTAAAAAGTATAATAGTTAGAGATTCAATTTTTTCCCCCATTATCCCCAAGACCATAAATAACATTTCTATGCAGTGTAAAAAGTTGTTTATAGCATTTCATTGTGTTTTTTCAATACATTTTTGTTAAATTGATTTTCCGTTTGATTTTTTTCTTTGTCTTTATGATTCCATCATTTTTATATAATTCATATGACAGCTTTACAATATGAATATTCTAAAACCCCAGGTTGTACTGAAAAAAACAAAGTATACTGCTTGACTCTGCATCAAAAGATGACTGTTTTATGAACCATTATACACAAAGAAAACCAGGCGAGGAAAGTTCCCCAAAATGACCCATGGGCATAGAGGGTTAAGATGTACTTGTCTTCCCTATGGCAGTCGACACGGTAGCGAAAAGGTAGCGTAGACTACAGGAGCGAGAGTTATGCATCTCTTTGTTGTAAATATCTCAAACTATCTATTTTGCCGGTAGACTTTTCACTCTGCTCTGTACATACATTCTTATACATTTCCCACTGTTGTTCTACTGGGAGCTTGGAGTTAAAAACCTCTAAAAATGCCTCTTCCGACCCAGCGGTGCGTATGTGAAAAAGTACCATCACAGTATGTCAAATTCTATTATGTCAAAAGTGCTGCAATTTAGCTTTGGCTATAAATACCATGGTGTATGCAACAGACTACTGTATGACAGTTTTTCTATGTTTTCTGTATCTGTCCCAAATACAGTGCCTTTTGAAAGTATTCGGCCCCCTTGAACCTTTCAACATTTCGCCACATTTCAGGCTTCAAACATAAAGATATTAAAAAAAACATGTTTTCTCATGAATCAACAACAAGTGGGACACAATCGTGAAGTGGAACGAAATTTATTGGATAATTTAAACTTTTTTAACAAATAAAAAACTGAAAAGTGGGGCGTGCAATATTATTCGGTACTTTCAGTGCAGCAAACTCACTCCAGAAGTTCAGTGAGGATCTTTGAATGATCCAATGTTGTCCTAAATGACTGATGATGATAAATAGAATGCACTTGTGTGTAATCAAGTCTCCGTATAAATGCACCTGCTCTTTGATAGTCTCAGGGTTCTGTTTAAAGCGCAGAGAGAACCATGAAGACAAAGGAACACACCAGGCAGGTCCGAGATACTGTTGTGGAGAAGTTTAAAGCCGGATTTGGATACAAAAAGATTTCCCAAGCTTTAAACATCTCAAGGAGCACTGTGCAAGCAATTATATTGAAATGGAAGGAGTATCAGACCACTGCAAATCTACCAAGACCCGGCCGTCCCTCCAAACTGTCATCTCAAACAAGGAGAAGACTGATCAGAGATGTAGCCAAGAGGCCCATGATCACTCTGGATGAACTGCAGATAACTACAGCTGAGGTGGGAGAGTCTGTCCATAGGACAACAATCAGTCGTGCACTGCACAAATCTGGCCTTTATGGAAGAGTGGTAAGAAGAAAGCCATTTCTCAAAGATATCCATAAAAAGTCTTGTTTAAAGTTTGCCACAAGCCACCTGGGAGACACACCAAACATGTGGAAGAAGGTGCTCTGGTCAGATGAAACCAAAATCGGACTTTTTGGCCACAATGCAAAACGATATGTTTGGCGTAAAAGCAACACAGCTCATCACCCTGAACACACCATCCCCACTGTCAAACATGGTGGTGGCAGCATCATGCTTTAGGCCTGCTTTTCTTCAGCAGGGACAGGGAAGATGGCTAAAATTGATGGGAAGATGGATGGAGCCAAATACAGGACCATTCTGGAAAATGGTCCTGGGCCGAATAATATTGCACGCCCCACTTTTCAGTTTTTTATTTGTTCAAAAAGTTTCAATTATCCAATAAATCTCGTTCCACTTCACCATTGTGTCCCACTTGTTGTTAATTCTTGACAAAAAAATTAATTTTTATATCTTTATGTTTGAAGCCTGAAATGTGGCGAAATGTTGAAAGGTTCAAGGGGGCCGAATACTTTCGCAAGGCATTGTAACAATGATAAAGTGTGTTAGTTTGTGTGTCGTACTGGTGCAGCGGCTCTCCGGTCCTTCGGCATCTGTGCGGTAGTACCCTGACCGGCACATACACGTGGTGGCGCTCTGGCTGCTGGTGCGGCTGTTGTGGGGGCAGGGTATGCAGCTGTGGTCCCCCTGAGCAGGTTTGAAGGAGCCGGTGGGACACGCTGCAACAAAGGGAAAAACACACGGATCATCAGCTGAATGTGTGGGCCAATCTAAGACTTAAGAACCAGATCGGCCTAGAGAGAACCAGGGCCAAGAGGGACTAAAGAAGGACCTGGTACCGGTTAAACAGAGTAGAGTAGAGCAGAGTAGAGTAGAGTAGGATAGAATAGAGTGGAGTTGATTAGGGCCAAGTACAGTATGGCTGTACAGATGTGATGGTTGCTCTTATACCTGTGCACTCTGTCCCGTTAGCTGACGCCTCGTAGCCCGCCTTGCACATGCACCTGCCGATGGGCACCATCCACTCCCCGTCCCCATTGCAATAGAGCTTGATGGGCACGTCCACCTCCTCTCCGTTGGGCACACAGACCCCACGTGCAGCCACCAGGGAGGCGCTCTCAGCCCCGGACAGGGTCTCAGAGAACACAGCACCATTCATCACCACGCGCGGACACTTGCGATAGAAGACCCTGACTGCGATGATGGACATGCAGGCGCCGTAGTCCTGGAAGGCCAGGTAAAAGCCCGTCTTGGAGACCGGGCCAAAGCTGCGCACCTCACTGTTGATCTTCATGATGCGGCCACCCAGTTCCACCTGCAGAGGAAGCCACAATGAGGACACCACCAGAAGTCTGTGATAACAATGTGCACTTGTATTGTGGTTGGGAAACAGCTTAACAGACTAAACTCCACAAGTATTTCCACTGTCTAATTATCTCGAAACACAGAGAGCGACGTGTTGAGAAGCATGTGTCCCCCTCCGTACCTGTGCCCATCTCCCTCTGTACCTGTTCTCATCCCTCTGTACCTGTGCTTGTCTCCCTCTGTATCTGTGCTTGTCTCCCTCTGTACCTGTGCTCGTCTCCCTCTGTACCTGTGCTCATCTTCCTCTGTACCTGTACTCGTCTCCCTCTTTACCTGTGCTTATCCCTCTGTACCTGTGCTTGTCTCGCTCTACTGTATACCTGTGCTCATGTCCCTCTGTACCTGTGCTCGTCTCCTTCTATACCTGTGATCGTCTCCCTCTGTACCTGTGCTTGTCTACCTCTGTATCTGTGCTTGTCTCCCTATGTACCTGTGCTCGTCTCCCTCTGTACCTGTGCTCGTCTCCCTCTGTACCTGTGCTCATCTTCCTCTGTACCTGTACTCGTCTCCCTCTTTACCTGTGCTTATCCCTCTGTACCTGTGCTTGTCTCGCTCTACTGTATACCTGTGCTCATGTCCCTCTGTACCTGTGCTTGTCTCCTTCTATACCTGTGATCGTCTCCCTCTGTACCTGTGCTTGTCTACCTCTGTATCTGTGCTTGTCTCCCTATGTACCTGTGCTCGTCTCTCTCTGTACCTGTGCTCATCTCCCTCTGTACCTGTGCTCGTCCTCTTCTGTACCTGTGCTTGTCTTCCCTCCGTACCTGTGCTTGTCTACCTCTGTACCTGTGCTCATTTTCCTCTGCACCTGTGCTCCTCTCTCTGTACCTCTGCTCATCTCCCTCTGTCCCTGTGCTCGTCTTCCTCTGTACCTGTGCTTGTCTCCCTCTGTACCCGTGCTCATCCCTCTGTACCTCTGCTCGTCTCCCTCTGTACCTGTGCTTGTCTTTCTCTGTACCTGTGCTTGTCTCCCTCTGTACATGTGCTCGTCTCCCTCTGTACCTGTGCTCATCTCCCTCTGTACCTGTGCTTTTTCTTCCTCTGTACCTGTGCTCATCTCCCTCTGTAAATGTGATCATCTCCCTGTGTACCTGTGCTTTTTCTTCCTCTGTACCTGTGCTCATCTCCCTCTGTAAATGTGATCATCTCCCTCTGTACCTGTGCTTGTCTTCCTCTGTACCTGTGCCCGTCTCACTCTTTACCTCTGCTCGTCCCCTCTGTACCTGTGCTCCTCTCCCTCTGTACCTGCGAGAAGCTCTCGTCAGCTGCGATGGTGTCCACCTTCACCCAGGGGTTCTCCATCCAGGCGGGGGAGGTGGGCGTGGCCGTGTCTGCCTCGGCCTCGTGGTAGTACAGGTTGAAGGTCTCTTTGCAGGAGCCCGGGACGTTGGGGATGGAGCTGCAGTCCCGGACGGAGAACTTGACCTGGACGTGGATGCGCTGGGCCCCGCTGCGGCGGATGAATCGGGTGCGGATCCAGTTGTTCTGGCTGCTCTCAAACACGTTACACACCTGGTACGTGCGGATGGTGCTCATGTTCTCGTCGTAGCCGCTCACCTCCTCCCACTGCAGACATACACACGTTTAACCATGTGACGGACAAGGGGACGTGTTTAGATACATCCATGCTAATATCAGGAACTTAAAGGTACACTGTGTAATTTTTAGTGCCATCTAGCGTTGAGATCTTATATTGCAGTGCAATATTGTGCGGGTGCCTTTGAGTTGAGGAGCACTGTTGCCTATACTGTTTGACAGTGCTCGTCAACTCTCATTCACCAAACTGCCAAAGAAAGAATACTTTAGTTTGATAAATGACTGGACGCGCCACCCTGCACAGAGGCTCTACTGAGTTTTACCATGGATCTATTATAATATATAGTTTTACAAACACAGTGTGAAGAGAAGAGACACATGGAGGAATAACGTGTGTAGGAGCTTAAAACTACGATGATCAAAGAAGCAGGAGATATACACAGTCACGGCAGGACAAGGCTAAGCTCATGTTAGCATTAGCGTTAGCCACAACGCCCTATCTGCATCACGGCAAGAAAAACAGAACATTCACACACTCTGCTGATGAAGTATTCTGGGGATTATGTGTGTTTTTATTTGAGGTTCTTTCCCTGAATAAGTTTAGTTGAAACTTGTGACATAGCAGTTTGGACTGCGCTCGGATCAGAACATCCTGAGACTGTTGCAGATTCTGCCTCGTTCTCATTATTGTCAATGTGAAAAAGTTACTATTGTTCACGTGTGAGTCTGTTGTGTATAGGGATGTAAAAAACTATGACTTTTCATGACCGACCACCGAGCCTCATTAACCGGTTGAAACCGATTAATCGCAAAGTTTAAAATATTTCACGTTCTTTGTAACAGCCATTTCGAGCCGCGTACTTTCCATAAGTGCAGCTGAGCGTTCTACTGGATCAGAGCCGAGACAGCGGCGCCAAAACCCGGCGCCAAAAACCGGCGCCAAAAATGCATGTGCATGTATGCGTGGCTGCGTGCATATGTGGAGCGTGCGACATGAAAGTAAGTAAGTAATCTTTATTTATATACCGCCTTTTCACTGCAGATCTTATTCTCAAAGCGGTTTACAATTGTTAAAGTCGGCCCGTAGTTTACTAATACATTGGCGCACACAGCTAGAGACAGACCCGCTCGTCACACAGTGCAAATAGGGCTTAAATAGCGTTATTAAGAGACGTCCCCTCTCCCACTTTTCTTATTTTTAACCGACAGCTTTGACCGGTTAACGCTGTGATGGTCAACCACCGGTTAAACGGTCACCGATTTACATCCCTAGTTGTGTACATACTACACAATGTGCCTCCTGTTGTGTTAACGCTGTGTTTGTGCGTCTGGTTCGTGATGTTGACACTTTGCTGCTATGACGCTGGACTTTCGCATAATTACTTTTCTAAAAGATTGTTGTTTGGATCGTTCTTTTACATAACTGGTCCTCCATGGTTCTTTTATATAACTGTGGTCCTCCATGGTTCTTTTATATAACTGTGGTCCTCCATGGTTCTTTTATATAACTGTGGTCCTCCATGGTTCCTTCTTCCAACTTGTGAAGGCACGGTGAAAGCAACAATATCAGTAGCTCATGTGAAACGAAAACGTGATTCTCGCATCCTTTTTGTCCTTTATCCACCGCTGTTTTCCAAGATGGCGCATTGACATGGATAGTCCCCAGCTCTCATGGACACTTGTAAGTTAATTCTAAGCCTATGAATACAATTCAAAAAACATGGTGGAGGTAAATATTCTTAAAAAGGTCACATTTGTTATTAGTTAACATGTTTTTTCATATGGAGCAGCTGTAAAAATTACACAGGGTGGCTTTAAAGGTATATAGGAGGATTTTCTACTTCCGGGTGGATCTTCAAGACTATTGATCCTCCAATTGTCAAGCAATCTGGTGATACGTGCTCGTCCAATAAGACCAGAGAGTTATGCTCAAAAAGTGGAGAGGGCGGTTCTTTCCTAAAATTTGGGAATTCCTCCTATAAACAAACATGTCTCTCAGAAACTCATAATTATGTAATCGTTTTACCAATCAGTGTGTTGTGGCTTGTGACACGCAAACACGCACATACATACACTCACGCATACAAACACACACACACACTTGATGAGATATTAGTGGTTAACTTAACTCCATGTCTATATGTGATATGAGACAAGATCAAAAGAGGATTAAAAAAAAGAGCTGCACCCGAAGCCCGCTCAAACACCCCACATGACATCTCTGCTTTTAGCCGTGCTGCTCGAGCTGAGAGCTTTGTGGAATTCTAATGAATATTTGAGAGTTCACTTAGAAATAATTTTTAGGTCTGGCACTCGGCTCCGTAACAGAGGGTGGACGTCCCAGAGCGGAGGTCAAGGCTGAACACAGGAGGTGAGGGGCCTTTGTGAGCTTCAGACGGAGCTTCCAACAGCACTACACAGGTCCTCAGGGGCCAGAAGCAGAAACAGTAGTTTCTGAAGAAGCAGGGGTCAGTGCATGATTTAATTTTATGTGTTATGTGTGCTCCCTTAGAGATAGAGTGAGGAGCTCAGTTATTCGGGGGGAGCTCGGAGTAGAGACGCTGCGTCTTCACGTCGAGAGGAACCAGTTGAGGTGGCTCGGGAATCTGTCCCGATGCCTCCTGGACGCCTCCCTGGGGAGGTGTTCCGGGCACGTCCCCCCGGGAGGAGGCCCCGGGGAAGACCCCTGGGCATCTCTGCTTATACTGCTGCCCCCACAACCCGGCAACGGATGAAGCGGAAGAAAATGGATGGATTGATGTTACGTGTTTTATCAGCCTTGAAGGGGACTTTGTGGAAGAACAAGCTTATGAAAGATTTACAGTACATTTATTTTAGTCTTCCATCCCACCTGTCACCATGAAGTGATTACTTATCTGGAGGGTGTTGCTGCTTAAGCCGGACCCCACACAGTGGGTGAGATTCAACAAGGCAACACAGGAAATTTCCCCACAGACCTCAATGTGACACAAACAGCTTGTCCTCTTTATCCAAATCCATCTGGTTTCCATAAAGTAAATCCACACTTATGCAACAAATTCAGCTCACTCTTGTCCGCTCTGATTGGTTAGAATGCTCATGTGTTCCTCTGCTCTGATTGGTCAGAACGCTCATGTGTTCCTCTGCTCTGATTGGTCAGAACGCTCATGTGTTCCTCTGCTCTGATTGGTCTCGACCTGAAGTACCACAAATGCTGCACCGAGTGGGAGCAGAGGCTGAAATGTGTCACTTCCATGTGGACCTCCATGGTGAGACCATGGGGCACAGTCCATAGATCTGAATAGGTCGACATCTTGGGTCTCTGTTGCACTTTTTTGGTGGTAAGAATCCTGATGCAGGCATCAGTCCTGGGACTCACAGAGTCCTGGGATTGTCTTTCCCCATATATTTCACGGAACATGATGTCTGTCACTACCATGGCCCAATAGAGGTTGGCAAAAACTGGATTTCTGTCACATACTATATAATATATAGAGATAGAGACTTTATTGATCCCCGTAGAAGAAATTCAGGTGTCCTTCATTCAATTCAGGTGTTTTGCAGATTTCTTTGTGTATGTGTGTGCTTGGACCGCGTGTATAGTCCAACAATATCATAACAGCACTATCTTTAAATCTTGGTATTTTGTCGGCAGCACAATAGAATATTTCTCACGGTTTACTGCACATGTATAACGGTGCTTTCAGACCGGCAACGCTGAAACGCACGTTCTCTGGTTTTCAGACGCAGGGGTCTTCAAACCAGAGGTCCTGGCGCGCGCCGGAATTGCCCCAGCTTTGCAGGGTGTCTGTGTTCAGAGACCTTCCACGGACTTTATATAACAGTAGTATGTGTTCAAGGAGGTGCGCAATACATTTATTTCATTATTAAACGGTACTTCCGCATCGGCGAACACGCTCGAACAGTTGCATAAAGTCACTGGAGCATGACAACTCACATGTTAAAGCTGCACTAACTGACTTTGGGATTTTGAAGCCGCGGACTCTCTGGCCTCGCTCTTTCTGCTCCCCTCCCCGCACCCACGAAGCTATCGCCCCCCACATACACCCCCTGTTGTTGACGGAGCTAGCGTCTCCCAATATGAATAATACATGGATATGGATTTGCACGTGGATGGCGTGACCATAGAACGATAGAACCGGGAAGCGCGGAGGAACGGGACTTTCTTTTGGATGGCTGTTTCGCTGTGTAAGCAGAAACCGGTGACGAAGACGAGGAAGCTTCAGGTTAGCTCCACTGCTTGTTGTGCTAACTCTGCCGTCTATGCTAACGGACCTGTAGATTTCTCACGAAAGTGGGGGCCAGTGGTCCGCTGTGATTGGTCACAATCTGCGACCCGAAACACATTCTCTTCCTTGTTTCATCAAAACTCGATCTAAAATATAATGTCACGCCAGCACAAATCTGCGCTACTTTTTCTTCAAGAGGACGTATATCCCAATGCACTGCATGGACATGGATAGCATTTTCGTAATTAATACGAAAATAAAGTCAGTTAGTGCAACTTTAACAAGCACTATGTCCCACATTGTCAACCCTGGTTTAGTCCTGATGTGGCTCTTGTTTTGGCTGTTTATGAGTATTTTCAGTCTGCTCGTTCAGTCCGCAAATATCCCTGTGACCACTTTGCGACTCTCTGATTGGTTGCTGCACAAACGTCCCGAGGAAAGGTTGAGCAAAATCCATCTCCTGCGTTCATCCCCTTTGACTTCCCAGCGCGGTTCGTGCGTTTTGACGCACGAATGCGCGTCACCATTGACTTTGCATTGAAAGTCACTGCATGTAAAACACAAACAATCCACAAACAATACAAATGTCCTTTACAAACAGACTTTATATAACAGAATATGACGGTGACCTTGACAGCATGCAGCCTGGAGAGAAGAGAAGTTATTGTTGGATTTGTTTGTGCTGTTGCTGCATGTGTTTCATAGATCTCCATCAGCAGTGAGCATGAGCGAGGGTGTGGCAGTCATTGGGGTCACTAGCCCAGAGCTTGTGCTGTTCTACGGGACAACGTGTTCTAGGCCGTGTGTGTCACTCACCCCCTGAGAAGGGAAGATGGTCCAGCCCAGCTCTGCCGTAGCTGTGGTGGAGTCCATCAGCACCTCTACAAAACACACACACACACAAACACACACATGGGTCAGTTTGTGAACATGGAAACCACATTATACCAAAAGATCTCGACATGTGAATTGCTTGAGGGCAAACACTGAAATCAATCACATCATGAGAAAAAAGATAGACACTCTTGTTCAAGTCCAAAGCTGAAGGATTTTGCTAATTGTTCATGTTTTTAGTGGTAGGGGAAACTGGAGCACCTGGAGGAAACCTACGCAGACACGAGGAGAGCATGCTAACTCCACTCAGAAAGGTCATGTTCTGACTAGGATTCATAAGATAAGATAAACCTTTATTTGTCCCTCTGTGGGTACATTTTAATGTCATAGTTACACACATACAGTATACTAAAAGGAGAAATAAGAGCACTCAGGTTATTCACACATCACAGATCTATTATTTAATATGTAGATAATAAGCTAATAAACTCTGAAGCTATATTTACAGTTGGGTCAAAGTACACTTGTGGAGTATACTGTACAGTACACAGCAGTCATGAGGTATTTACAGATTGTTGGTCTTGTACTTTAGCACCAGAGAACTGACGTGAATTATCTGAGCAGACAAACGACACAGTTTTTGGTTCAGATGAACACCCAGAGTCCACTCTCTCAATGTCTCTTCCTTGGATGTTCCCTGGGGCTGGAGCAGCAGAGTAATGTCTGCAGAAATCCACCATCTCCTCAGTCTTCCTCGCGTCGATGAAGAAGTGATTTTCCTGACACCAGTCCACAAAGTCTAGTGTTTGTCCTCTGTACTCTGTGTCGTGGTCCTCAGTGACGAGTCCGATAAGATGTGTCCCAGACCAGTCCCAGCAGACCACACAGAGGGCAGTCAGACCAGACCACAACAAGCCCCAACAGCACCACAAGCTCCACCTCATCAGACACTCATGATATCATATTATTATTATTCATCATAAAAGGAAGAAAGACCTTTTCTCCAATTCTACAAATGTGATTTGTTGGTTTTCACACAAACATTCTGTCTCCATGTCCCAGAAGGATTTTGTGTTAAGCTCCAGATATAAGCATCTATCCGTTTAATTAATGGTAAATGATCACAGATATAGAACGCTTTTCTACCTTTTCAAGGCACTCAAAGCAAAGATACAAAGACACACTGCAGCCTTCACCGATGGGATTCAAACCTTCACCTCAGAGGACACATGCTCTACCACCCGAGCTACTGCTGCTAATCCATGTTTAAAGTGTATTTTCAGGTGCAAGTGTGGCAGTACGGGGTGTGGACGAGGGTGAGTTCCAATTGGCCGCTTGTGCTGGCCGTCAGCCCATAAAAGCACTGCTGTGATTGCTCTTCTACCTCTGGCCTCTTGCTTTGGCCCCGCCCACCGGCGTGCATTTCCGTGTGCTGTCTGACACCTCGCAGCAGGTAATCCCAGTTGATTCACTGTTAGCTTCTAAAATGGACAGTTGTTAATCCTGCATCTAATATTTAGGCTGAACGTCACTGTCTTGAAGCCACGCACACAATGCGCTGATCTACACGCCTCTGTGTCTAAGTAACGGTAAGCGCTCCTGTTCCACAAACACTCTACGAACACGCTCTTAGCATTGTGTTTGTTTAGGCTCAATCGTTCACACCCTTGTCCTCTCCCTCATTGGAGCTGCTGCTCTAGTTGTAAGTATGCCTGTTTAATGTGTGCTAGGATAACAATATGTAAATGTATGTGCCTCCGCTTATGCATGTAGACACATACATTTACATATTGTTATCCTAGCACACATTAAACAGGCATACTTGGGGCTGTCTGCTCTCTGCTAGGGCTGTCTGCTCTCTGCTGGGGCTGCCTGCTCTCTGCTGGGGCTGTCTGCTCTCTGCTGGGGCTGTCTGCTCTCTGCTGGGGCTGTCTGCTCTCTGCTGGGGCTGTCTGCTCTCTGCTGGGGCTGTCTGCTCTCTGCTGGGGCTGTCTGCTCTCTGCTGGGGCTGTCTGCTCTCTGCTGGGGCTGTCTGCTCTCTGCTGGGGCTGTCTGCTCTCTGCTGGGGCTGTCTGCTCTCTGCTGGGGCTGTCTGCTCTCTGCTGGGGCTGTCTGCTCTCTGCTGGGGCTGTCTGCTCTCTGCTGGGGCTGTCTGCTCTCTGCTGGGGCTGTCTGCTGCTCTCTGCTGGGGCTGTCTGCTGCTCTCTGCTGGGGCTGTCTGCTGCTCTCTGCTGGGGCTGTCTGCTGCTCTCTGCTGGGGCTGTCTGCTGCTCTCTGCTGGGGCTGTCTGCTGCTCTCTGCTGGGGCTGTCTGCTGCTCTCTGCTGGGGCTGTCTGCTGCTCTCTGCTGGGGCTGTCTGCTGCTCTCTGCTGGGGCTGTCTGCTGCTCTCTGCTGGGGCTGTCTGCTGCTCTCTGCTGGGGCTGTCTGCTGCTCTCTGCTGGGGCTGTCTGCTGCTCTCTGCTGGGGCTGTCTGCTGCTCTCTGCTGGGGCTGTCTGCTGCTCTCTGCTGGGGCTGTCTGCTGCTCTCTGCTGGGGCTGTCTGCTGCTCTCTGCTGGGGCTGTCTGCTGCTCTCTGCTGGGGCTGTCTGCTGCTCTCTGCTGGGGCTGTCTGCTGCTCTCTGCTGGGGCTGTCTGCTGCTCTCTGCTGGGGCTGTCTGCTGCTCTCTGCTGGGGCTGTCTGCTGCTCTCTGCTGGGGCTGTCTGCTGCTCTCTGCTGGGGCTGTCTGCTGCTCTCTGCTGGGGCTGTCTGCTGCTCTCTGCTGGGGCTGTCTGCTGCTCTCTGCTGGGGCTGTCTGCTGCTCTCTGCTGGGGCTGTCTGCTGCTCTCTGCTGGGGCTGTCTGCTGCTCTCTGCTGGGGCTGTCTGCTGCTCTCTGCTGGGGCTGTCTGCTGCTCTCTGCTGGGGCTGTCTGCTGCTCTCTGCTGGGGCTGTCTGCTGCTCTCTGCTGGGGCTGTCTGCTGCTCTCTGCTGGGGCTGTCTGCTGCTCTCTGCTGGGGCTGTCTGCTGCTCTCTGCTGGGGCTGTCTGCTGCTCTCTGCTGGGGCTGTCTGCTGCTCTCTGCTGGGGCTGTCTGCTGCTCTCTGCTGGGGCTGTCTGCTGCTCTCTGCTGGGGCTGTCTGCTGCTCTCTGCTGGGGCTGTCTGCTGCTCTCTGCTGGGGCTGTCTGCTGCTCTCCGCTGGGGCTGTCTGCTGCTCTCTGCTGGGGCTGTCTGCTGCTCTCTGCTGGGGCTGTCTGCTGCTCTCTGCTGGGGCTGTCTGCTCTCTGCTGGGGCTGCCCGCGCCCCTGTTGAAGTTTGGAGATTGGTGTAGCCCACCCTACTTCGCTCGCAACACCCAGGGCCCGCATATCCCAGCACTACAACCAGAGACGTTGACACGAGAGACTTAGGGTGTATTCAGACCTGCACATTTGCTCCACTTTAAACGAACCAGGATTCGTTTGGAACTCTGATCCGAATCTTTTATGCAGGTCTGAATACACACAAACAAATCCTGGTCCGAACCGAACCGAGACCCACTTTTTGAGGTGGTCTCGGTCGAATCAGGTCTGAATACATCCGGTGTCGATCCGACAACTCCAAGATACGTGCGCATTTTTTGGGCTTAACAAGCCGCAGACAGAAACTGAGGAATTAGCCATGCAGCTGCTAACTATGCTGCTAACTATGCTGCTAACTATGCTGCTAACTATGCTGCTAACTATGCTGCTAACTATGCTGCTAACGCTACACAACACTGAGCCGTGTGCAGACCTGGAGCAGTGAGGAGACGCTGCAACAGGCTTATGGAGTTAGAACTGTTCACAGTATACATTGATGTTAATGGCAGCATCTTCAAACCATTTGCATTATTAAAAGCCTGACACTGTTTGACTCACGTCTCAAAGAGCAATATTCCGCATCATGTAGTGAATTGTGTTCTTTGGTTCCTACCTGATCCTCAGCGTCTGTTTGTCCCGTGGTTATTATAGATCCATGGTTTATTCACAATGCTGCTGTCAGTAAGTTGTGGAACAGGGTTATTATAGATCCATGTGTGGGACAGGACACGGAGCGCAGACAGTCTCCTTCGGCTTTCTCCTCACGCATTCTCCGACGCTGTTCCAATATTTAAAACAACGTGTTTCGCCTGTGTCATATGAGCTGCTGTTGATGTTGAAGGTGGTTTTGGTCTAAAAAGAACAAACATAGGCAGAGCAGACATGCTGCACATACAAGCCCTCAATGTTTTCTGCCGGTTCCGCGTCTATCCTCCGTGAGCTCTCGCTGTCCAATAGGAGCGCCGATCGTCACACGTGTCAATATGTTTATATAAAAAAGTTCACTTGCAAAAAGGAGTCTGAATACGAACCGGAGCAAAAGAAAAAAGTTTGGTCCGCTTTTGATTCGGATCAAGCGAGCGGAGCAAAGGACTTTTCAGGTCTGAATACACCCTTAAAGACTACACCTTCCATGCTCCTCAAGCATTGATGTCTTTTTATTTGATTGACTGTCCGTTCACCTGCACTGCCTATTGTGACCATGCTTTTGTTTTTGTAGGGGCTGAAGGTCCGACACCGTGGTGGTGGATTTCTCTGGTGGTGGTTCCTGTTTGGGTTTGGTTTGCACATTTTGTTTGTGGTGTTTATTTTGCATTATTTTAGCTCTCCGCCCCTTTTAGTTCTCCCCTCACGGTTAGGCCTCAGCCCTGAATTTTTAACGTGTGTAGTGTGTAGTGCGTGTGATTGGGTGGGTACGGTGTTCGATGGTGTGCTTGTGCTGCTTGCTGCGCGTGGTGTATGATTTTTATTAGCTAGGACTCAGGTCTTTTAATTAACCAGATCGCTCAACTAAAAGCCGATAATGAGCAGCTGCGTCATGAACGTCGACCAGCCACTATTAGTTCCAGTGCTGAGACCTCCGCCGTGCCTGCGCCTCCCACCGCCCCTGTTACAGAGAGGTTAGTCTTTATTCCAAAAGACCGTGAATGTCCCTTGTTCAGAGGCCGCATAGGTATTGGTGTGGGGGAGTGGATCGAGGAGGCGCAGGCATGCATGAGAGCTCGGCATCTGTCACCAGGAGAACAGGCATTCTTTTTGTTCAACCACTTGGAGGGAGAGGCAAAGGAAGAAATCAAATATCGTTCTGCGGCCGAGCGACAGGATCCGGGTAAGATCATTTCAATCCTCAAGGAACTAGATTGCTGTTTTGAATCTATTGTTGCGCTCCAGGAGGCCTTTTCCTCGCAAAAACAGCAACAGGGAGACTCCCTGCAGGAGTTCTCCTTGGCCCTGCTTAACCTCATGGACCGTGTTAAATCACAAGCTCCTGGAGAAATGCAAAATTCAGTTCATTGAGCATGTGTGCGATGGTTCATTACGATGTGAATTGAAACAATACGTACAACGCCATTCCGGGGCCACTTTGCTGGAGGTCAGAGGGGAGTCAATCCGGTGGGAGCTGGAGGGGTTGCCGGCTAGTATGCGTGGCCGAAGCAACTCTGTACCCTCTGCATTTGGCATGCAGTATGCCATGCGTGGAAGCCCAGGGGCGGAAACTGCTGCCACAATCAGTGATAACTGAGCTGAAGGGGCTATTAAAGAGACAACAGGAACAACTGGACCTGCTGACTAAGAACATGGTGTTGCTTCAAACCAGTAGACCCCGTGGTCGTTCACCCCGCTATGGCCCGATTATATGTAATCGCTGCCGGCAGCCTGGGCATTATGCTCGGGATTGTGATGGGCCATGTGTGCCCAATCACCAACCCCCTGGGCCAGCAGTCGGGAAACCAGAGCCCACCGAGCCGCAGAGCCAACGCTCGGGTCGGGCATTATCTGGCTCATCCTGTACTACTGGGGAACATAAAAGTGCCCTCAACTTGATTGCGTCATGTCCCCATCTTGATATTACTATGAACAGTGTGAAGGTGCCCTGTTTGGTGGACACTGGGTCCATGGTGTCTACAGTCACCGAATGTTTTTCGCCGCAATTTTGAACCATGGGTTGCAGAACACCTGCACGCATGTCACTGGCTTCAGCTCAGGGCTGCCAACGGACTCTCCTTCCTTATTCCTTATATTGGGTACCTGGAGTTAACTGTTGAACTCTGCGGTAAAGTGATGCCTCACTGTGGCGTACTAGTGGTGCATGACCCACCTGGTGATTCCCCTGCCCCTGTACCCGGAGTTATGGGAATGAATATAATCAGACGGTGCTATAGTGAACTTTTTGAACAATATGGAGTTGCCCTGTATAGTTCTCCCTCTATAGCAACCTCACCCACTCCTCTGCTCCAAACCTTTCAGAAGTGTCAGACGGCAGATCTAGAACGATTCCCCCAGTGACCTGGCAGGGTCATGATACCGGGCAGGCGGGCAGTTCGTATCCCAGGAGGCACCATGAAAGTTGTGCCTGCCACCTGCTCCACGCAGTACGCCGGGGTCACGGCCCTGTTCGAACCCTTGACCCACGGTCTACCGGCGGGGTTACTGGCATCCCCCGCTTTGGTGAAAGTAGTTGGTGGCACAGCGTATGTGAGTGTTGTTAATGTTGGTGACGATGACGTGCTGTTATATCCCCGTACCCTCATAGGGACATTGGACGAGGTCAATGTGGTGAGCCTACCTCCAGGACTGACTGAGGTTCCTGTCCCTGTGGGAGTCTCCTCCCACTGTGTGGTTGCTCCAGCTACGGACCCATTCGCCGCTCTCGACCTATCGTCACTGGCCCCAGAGGAACAGTGTGAGGTACGGTCACTACTTCAGAAGTATTCTTCTGTCTTTGCCGCTAATTATCAGGATTTAGGGTGCACCACCCTGATCACCCACGACATCCCCCTTGTGATGGAGTCCCTGTCCGGCAGCGATACCGGGGTATTCCACCATCGGAATACGAGCTGGTCAAAGAGCACATTAACAAGCTTTTGGAAGCACAGATTATAAGGGAATCCTCGAGCCCATATGCCTCACCCATTGTCTTAGTCCTTAAGAAAGATGGCAGTATTCGCCTGTGTGTCGACTACCGACAGCTAAACGTAAAGACCCGAAAGGACACTTTTCCACTGCCACGAATTGAAGAGTCACTGGATGCTCTGACAGGGGCTCGCTGGTTCACAACGCTGGACTTGGCTAGTGGGTACAACCAGGTCCCTGTCGCTGAAGGTGACCGACATAAAACGGCGTTCTGTACCCCGATCGGTCTCTTCGAGTGGAATCGCATGCCTTTCGGGCTCTGTAACGCTCCCAGCACCTTCCAAAGGCTCATGCAACGCATCTTTGGTGACCAGCAGTGCCAGTCCCTCCTTATACCTTGACAATATTGTGGTGTTCTTGTCAACGGTAAGGCAACATCTGGAGAGGCTGGACATGGTGCTTGGGAGGTTACAGACGGAAGGGCTTAAGGCAAAATTGAGTAAGTGCCACTTTTTCTAAGGTGAAGTGCACTATCTGGGGCACGTGATTTCAGGCCAGGGAGTGGCCACAGACCCCGGCAAAATTGAGGTAGTTGCCAACTGGCCGGTTCCATCTACGGCTTTAGATCTGCGCTCCTTCCTGGGGTTTGCCAGCTACTACCGACGTTTTGTGGACGGGTTCGCCAAACTGGCTGCCCCATTACATCGTAGAGCTTTGAGGCCCTTAAGGCTAAGCTCACATCTGCTCCTGTACTGGCATATGCGGACTTCTCCCTCCCATTTATCCTGGAGTTAGACGGCAGCCATGTGGGCTTGGGTGCAGTGCACTTCCAGGAACAGGAGGGGAAAATTAGACCCATTGCCTATGCCAGTCGTGGACTTAGACCCACGGAGCGCAATATGTCAAACTATAGGTCCATGAAGTTGGAGCTATTGGCCCTTAAGTGGGCAATGACAAAAAAGTTCCGAGAATATCTTTTGGGTGTGTGGTCTTTACAGACAACAATCCCCTAAGCTATCTCTCCTCGGATAAACTGGGAGCTGTCGAGCAGCGCTGGGCTGCCCAGTTGGCCTTGTTCGACTTCGAATTAAAGTACCGATCTGGGAAATCTAACATAAATGCTGATGCGTTGTCTCGTCAGCCATGGCCACCACTTATGGATGGGGCACATATGGCTCCGGCCACCCCACTCCCCCAGCCATTGCAGGAAGTGCTACGAGGGGCCTCCAATCAGGCCACACAGTCCGTGATGACTGTCTTCCCCACATATACCCCGGCTGCCCTCTCTGAGCTTCAACACACAGACCCTGTTATCCAGGAGATCCACCCATACTGGAGAGAAAAGAGACAGCCCAAGAGCGGCAAACTCTGTCCCAGCCGGCCACGGTTCTGCTGAGCCAGTGGCATCGTCTGGTTGAATTGGGGGGTGTCCTTTATAGGCAGGTGTTCCGCCCAGATGGCAGTGGAGCCAGTTTTCAGCTCCTTCTGCCTAGAACCTTGGTTGAGGAGGTTCTTACGCAAGTCCATCAGGAACATAGGCATCAAGGGGTCGAAAGGACACTGGGCCTTCTACGCTCCTGCTGCTATTGGACAGGCATGTCCCGGGAGGTCGCCCAATGGTGCCAGGGGTGTGAGCGTTGTCAGTTTGCAAAGTACCACAACGTTGGGGCTCACGCTTACATGGGCCACTTATTGGCCTCCAAGCCCAACGAGATTGTGGCCATCGACTTTACCTTGTTGGAGCCCACCTCAGCTGGGTTGGAGAACGTTTTGGTGCTGACGGATGTATTCAGCAAATACACGCTGGCGTTCCCAACCAGAGACCAGCGCGCCTCCACCGTGGCGCAGGTCTTGGTTACAGAATGGTTCTTGAAGTTTGGCGCGCCTGCCCGCATCCTCTCGGATCAGGGGCGCAACTTTGAGAGCTTGCTCATCCAACAGTTGTGCAGTTTGTATGGAGTTGTGAAGTCTCGCACCACCCCGTACCACCCCTCGGGGAATTCGCCAACTTTGATTGCGATGTTAGGGAGGCACCGCTGGATGATAATTCTCCCACCGCTCACAAGGTTAACAAGTCCAATTAGGAATTTTACAGATTTATTCTTAAAATTCTCATTTAGATGTTTTTTTTTATTATTCTTAAGTATAAACAATATTTTAGAAAAACACAAATGAGAAAATCCCGGGGGAATAATGTGTTTTTGAATCTGACAGACCTGGATTGAGCTTGTTATTAGTAGATGAAGCTAGGAACATAATCTAGCAATGTTGTAACATTGTTAAAAGAAAGAAATACACATCTCCCTTTAACATAAAACCTCTGCACATTGTGAACCCTATAAGACGTGTCTTTGTGGCCACGGTGTGTTTGATATGAGAGCGTAACAGAGTGCATGTCACAGACAAAAGCTCTGGAGAAGTTTCATTCAAAATGCATGTGTCTGCCACTGTGCGAGGAGACAAGGCCAGGGCTACACTAAAGCTCTACTGTGGAATCTGACCGCAATGGTTTGGACTTAACACAAGGACAAACATGAAGAATATTCAAGGAATAGGATTCAAAGAATTTAAGGCCATGGAAATCTTGAATATATTTGTACTGTCTGAACTAAGTATATGGGTGTGTTCGCAATATCAGTTATAGTATCTGGACTTTAAGAAGTTATAAGTCGAGATATAAATGTATTATCATAGATTGGAAAAAAGATTTCAAACACAGACATATCAAAGAGATAGTGTGGATCAAATCAAAAGGAAAGAGTGACAAATACATTTTTGACAAATGTTAAAAGACCAGATCAGCCTCTGATTTGAAATGTCAACTGTGACTCAGTTACATAGAAAATAAAAAGTCATCAGTGACAGAGCAGCAGATGAACTCCCACAGGTGAACATTAAAATGACATCAGGAAATCACTGAATTTAAAAATGATTAAAAAAAAAAAATCTATACAAAAAAAAGAGAATCTATTAATCAAATGTAGACACCAGAAAATATTAATCAAATGTAGACACCAGAAAATATGTAACAAACATCCACAGCTCATTTTGTCAAAGGATCAGGTCCGTGATGCAGATAAGCTGGAAAAGGAAACTTGACAAATGTATAAAACCGTTTTCTTCCAGCAACTACTATTCTAGTTATCTACTGTGGTCTGTCCACTGGTGCACCATTGTGCATCTGGATGCTTGTTGTGTGTACAGATGTGTTCTGTTATAAGCTCGAAGGAACAAATAATAAATACGAATGGACTTAAGAGGTCAACGAGCTTTAGTGTCAATGAGCCCATATCTCAAAGATAGTCTGGCGTCTCTGTTTCTGATTTATTCATACACATCAGAAGGCTTTGTCTTACATTGTTTTCTTGACTCTGTCTCATTCTTCAACACTACACTGAAGTCCAGGTCTACACTACATTTGTGAACAAATCAGACCACAACAGCTGTCTGCATCTAATAAGAAAACATGTCTTTTGTGAAAGAAAGAGCCATTATTTGACTCTTTGGGCAGAGAGTGGAATGGCTGTCTCATGGTGGTTCTTTCCTTTTTATTTCTTTGTCTGAAAAATCTGATCTTAAAGATGTGATAGAGGCCACAAATACATGATACATGAAAACTAGTGATGGACACTGTTTTGAGGGTGAGGATCTAGTGACATGAATTGTGTTACATGGTTCCGTATTTTGGGCGACAGTGGCTCAGTTAGTAGAGCATCGGCCTTTGGGCCTGAAGATCGCACGTTCGAATCCACCATGAGACCTACTTCACGACGGATACAACAGCTCTGTTGTTGTGTCCTTGGGCAAGACACCCCCCGACCCAGAAATGGATTAAGGGGAAGAAAATGGCTGGATGGTTCCATATTTTGTGGTTTAAAAGTTAGGTACCCCAGCTTTAAGGTCTTTCTATAGTGTCCATGTTGAATATGATGATGGTGTTGTCAAACCTGGAGCATACATATGTCGCAGGTCTGTGCTGTAAAACCCAGCTCCATCTGTCCTCTGCTTTTCTCTCTTTGAATGAAAGTAGGCCACATCTCTATCTCTCCCCCCTCTCTCTCACACACACACACATACACACACACACACACACACACAATACACACACATACAAATGTACACACACACACATGCAAATACACATTCACATAATACACACACATACAAATGTACACACACACATAATCTGCATGCTTCAAATCTGCACTGGAGATGACGCTCAAATGTTGAGGATGGATTTATTTGGCGTTTTCCAAATCAGATCTGACAGTTCAAGAGTCACGCAAAGACAAAATGGCTGCCGTCTCTTTGGCGGAACAAAAAAAACATTTATATTCTGACGACCACGCAGAAAAATGTTGTGTCTGGTTATGATTTAGGATGGATTAACTGACTGACCTGGGGATGAAAGAGTCTGACCACCAAAAACCTCTGACTTAAAAAAAAAATTATAATAATGTGTCAAAAACATGACATTTGTTTCACTCTTTCTGCAGTGGTGGTCCAACTGTAACCACAGCAGCCCTGGGACAGACCGCTGAAAGTGAGGCTGCCAGATCCAGATTATCACAGGGATTAAAATGGACAGGCACCAATAAAGCGGCAGTAACAATGAAAGGGGCTGAAGAAGTTACCCGCACTTGTTTAGGAGACTCATTTATTTTTGGATAGTCTTAAATCGTCTTGGAGGACTTTACAAAACTGTAAATTAATTAACATCAGATTAGAGAATTAAACAACTAGAAAACGAACCATCAGGAGGAGTGGTCTTGACTCTTGAGCCTTATCTCCACTCCCACATGTTGCCATAAATAAGCCACAATAAGTCGAATCCTTGAAGTAGCAGCTCTATGTTTTCAGGCTGTGAAAACCCCTCACCACACACTTTATTCTCCTTTCTAACCACCTGAAGCGAGATCGCAGAGATATCGGCCCTGATGGTTGTATAAGTCTGAGCCCTTCAGCAGCTGTCAAAAGCTGTGCTGAGGGCAGGAGCAGAGAGACCAGAGAGAAAGACCAGAGAAAGAGGCCAGAGAGAGAGACCAGAGAAAGAGACCAGAGGGAGAGACCAGAGGGAGAGACCAGGGAGAGAGACAGGAGAGAGAGACCAAAGAGAGAGGCCAGAAAGGGACCAGGGAGAGAGAGAGAGAAAGACCAGAGAAAGAGACTAGAGAGAGATCAGAATAAGAGACCAGAGAGAGTCCTTCAACTAATCACTGCAGTGCACACAAGGCACAAAAGTTTTCTGACTGCAAATGGTAAATACATTCTTGAATCTTGAATCTATCGTACATGCTTTATTTACAATTTTTCTCAGTCCCTTTGGTGCATTTCTCAGATCAGACCTCAATTTCTCAACTATTCGTTGAACCTCCACAACAGTGAGTCATGTGTGACATCATCGCAGCAGTTTCTCCTTTGAACAGATTACAAATGCTTTGGACATATAAAGATTACTTTCACACAATACTCAGCTGTTTTATAACATTATCATTTGCTTCTGTCCTGTCAGTCAGAATGAAACATACTTATCACTTCTGATCAGTCTTTCACTATAAAACCAATAGTCCTCATTTCATAGCTTTGGTCATCACATACAAAATTGTTGAACTAGTTCAAAATCAATCGTTTTATTGTTTACATTTTTCACAGTTCTACCATAACGATATGTTTGTTCTATGTAAATACTGTAAGTGACATGTGTCAAAGAGCATATGCAGTAAATATGTGAAAGACATACAGTACACATACATATATACAGTACATGCATACAGTACAGTGTATAGTGCTCACCAAGTGTCACTGAGAAAACAGAGAAATTGCGCAGAAAAAGTTGTACATTTTGGGTGTAGATCCCAGATACGCAAGCTGACGTGGCATTTATGAACGTGTGAGATACGCACAGATCTGAGCGTACGCACCTGTGGCTGTTGATAAATGCCCCGCTCAAAACCAGCGTATTTAAGTCACGCCTATAAATATTCAGAAACTGCCTGTTCCACGCCCTGTTTTTGCGACAGGTCAGCAGGAAGTCGGCTAAGAAGCCGCAAAAAGCACGCACTTTTTAGTTTATTCACGTTTAAAAAAAATAAAAAATACGCTATATTAATACACTTTTTTCCCTAGTGTCTAGACCCACTGCAGCACTCATCTCTCCTGAAATTGACGTAAATAAATAAATAATAAATGATCTGAATGAACTATACTGCTGGTGCGCGTCGCATCCTATCTTTGCTCTGCGGAGTAAAGGGCAGTGGCTGAGACAGTTTTGAGTAAGATCAGGTGCATTTATGGGGCTTTATGCACAAAACTAAGGAAAACCCATATTGCTTTGCCAAAGGTGAATGAGGCAAAACATATGCGTAATTACGTGTACGGCGCAGGGTCTGCCACAGGTTGTTCATGCATATGTAAAAATAAATATACGCTATATACGCTACGCTATTTATTCAGCTGCATTTGGAACAAATTTGCTAAAATGATTTGATAGAAGTGACTATATAAAGAATGAATGAATGAATTCATATTGTGCAGCGGTGGCTCATTAGTGAAGCGTCTGCAGCGTCTTGTGAATGCACTGAAGCGCTGTATAGAGAGTATTTGCGGTCCAGATTTTACAGAGAAACTCTGGAGCCAAAACTTCTGAATGACAGCATTTGAGGAGTTATGTGGCACGTCTCTCATGGCACCTGCTGTGGATGCACTCCCAAGAGTGCGCAGCGGGTGGACAGGGCAGTGAGACATTTGGAGTGAGCGATACCATAGTCCATCGGTCCATGCGTTAATGGGGTGTGTGTCTGTGTGAGGCTTACACATATCTAATGAAAACATACATTGCTTTACCAGATGTGAATGAGGAATACAAATAGCCGTGCGTAATTACGCAGCGCAGAGCCTTCCACAGCAATAGCTGGGTCACACATCCAAAGTGTATTTGTATAGAGCCTTTCACTGTCCAGGATCGCGCTTCACATTTTAAAAACCTACAGATCAAAATAATACACACAAGTCAGATTTAAAATCAAAGAAACAGAAGAGGGTCCTCATCATGATCTGTGATTTATTTGAAGTTTGCGTGTTTCCAGAGTGTTAGACTTTTTCTGATGCGCAAATTCAAATTCCGAAACATGATCCTCAATGAAAACACAGCTTATAATATTGCCAGAGTGGGAACATGTTTATTGTTGTCCAAATCTTGAATTTCATGCGTGTTTTGGCGTGTTGTGACGAAGGTTGAAATGAGCGTACACATTTACACCACCTATTGACTTGGTGTAAATTCTGTGCGTACCGTACGCTCACGTTCAGATTGATAAATGCGGAAAAGTGTAAATCTTTTGCGTACGCCTCATTTACACCCTGATTTGGCCGTACGCAAGTTTCATACATGAGGCCCAGAGAGAGTAAAGTGTGTTGTTCATACTCAATGTTGTTATTTTGACGACACAGAAAGTTTCATTGAGGTGAAGACTTGCTTTTGAGAAATGAACTTTTCATTTTGAGAAAGTGACGCACTTTTGCAGGTCATCCACCAGGTTCTGTAGTTTGTACTAATTGTTCTGAGAAATGCCCTAACTGTTGTGCAAATGTGAAGAATGATGAGAGAAATGCACCAAAGCCACTGAGAAAAACTTTAAGGTAATAAGGGGGTCTAGTGTTGATGATAGCTCTTCAAGTGAATCCCAAAGAGTTTTCCTACGGCCTTTTCAAAATCTTTCTTAGGAACTCCAGAACTCTTTTCTTCATGGAGGAGGCAGTGAGGACTTGGCCATGCTCATTCAGAAGATCTACAGAGGGATGGAAGTGCCGCACACGCTTCCTGCTGTTCAGCAGCAGAAGACTCATCCAGGTCTGTCGCTGATATGCTCAACAAAACAAGTACAAGAGGGTCAAGAGTTCTACCACATGGTGCAGTCCACCATGTGGTACACCAGAGGACAGCAAACAGGTAAACTCCTGAGAGAGCGTGCGAGCAGGCAGTTATATCAGATAAGATAAACTTTATTGATCTCACAATGGAGACATTTGGTCACATTTGGTATATATAGAATCAGGCTGAGCAAAAAGACAGGAAGTGTGCAAACTTCCTGTATATACAGTATAAGAAAGATGGTTATATGATGTTTATAAGGATGTATGTATGGTCCCTCTCTGCTGCTGTGACCTGAAGGGCTGTTGCTTATTATTACTATTGTTAGCTTTTTAGAACAATCAACTTTATTTTTTTATTTTTGTTGCTACTGGACAACGGAATTTCTCCTACGGGGATCAATATCTATCTATGATGTTGTTGTTGCATTATGCACGTGCAGAATGATTATCGAAACCAGCGTATTGAGTATCTAGAAAAACATAAAATCCGTTTTTATAAAATAGGACAAATGGAAAATTCCAATTCTAAATCCAGAGGAATACCAATTTTCTTTAAGTAAGTAAATAAGTAGTCTTTGTTTATATAGCACCTTTCACAGACTAGAGCCACAAAGCGCTTTATTATTGTGGTCCTCTCACTCCACAAAGAGATGGGACACAAACAGGAGGCGCATGCCAGACCTGTTGTACGTGGTTTTAGTGGTAAAAATCATTTAATTTGGTTTATGAAGTGTCTTAAACTATGAACTGACTTTAAAAGCTAGTCCGTGACACGTTGTAATGTCAGAAAGAGATGTGACATCACAGTGTGCTCTGTCTGTAATGGGATTTAAAATCCCAAACTTTAGTATTATTCACTATTTATTCATTATGGATTTCCCCTTATTAGCTCCACTCATTCACAGAAATAAACATCATAAATCACAAGAAAAGCAGAGAACCAAAGCTCTGCATAAAGCACAACCTCATTGATGGATCTACAGCCTCAGTCCTGGATCTATAGCCTCAGCCCTGGGTCTACAGCCTCAGCCCTGGGTCTACAGCCTCAGCCCTGGATCTGCAGCCTCAGACCTGGGTCTACAGCCTCAGTCCTGGATCTACAGCCTCAGTCCTGGATCTACAGCCTCAGCCCTGGGTCTACAGCCTCAGTCCTGAATCTACAGCCTCAGTCCTGGATCTACAGCCTCAGTCCTGGATCTACAGCCTCAGTCCTGGATCCACAGCCTCAGTCATGGATCCACAGCCTCAGTCCTGGATCTACAGCCTCAGTCCTGGGTCTACAGCCTCAGTCCTGGGTCTACAGCCTCAGTCCTGGATCCACAGCCTCAGTCCTGGATCCACAGCCTCAGTCCTGGATCTACAGCCTCAGTCCTGGATCTACAGCCTCAGTCCTGGATCTACAGCCTTAGATATAGGACTTCATTTCAATGTATTTTGTATATGCCTAAATCACAACAGTAGTTATCTAGGAGGACTATACAAAGTTGTCGACTCGCCGATACAGATCAGATCTGTAGATCACAGTTTTGGATCAGTTCTGTCCCTGAGAGCTTCCCCAAAGTTTCTGAGTATTTGAGTGGTTCCTTGTCGTTGCAGAATGGTCTAAGGACAGTGATGATTCAAAAGTGTTCAATTATGAATCAAGAGTTTATGACTGACGTTTGTTTCTGAGCACGTTAGACATACATGGCATAATTTTAAAGGTCATTTCCCCAAGAAAACCCTTGCATGTTATTCTATTATGAGCCTTGAACCCAGACCACAATAATAATTATTATTATTTTGTTATTAATTGTTCCATCAGACAAACACGCCTTTTTACTTTTGGTCCAATTTTACTTCTGTTCAGGAAAACAACCCTTTAAGTCAATTTATAGGGCCTGATTGGATCAAATACCTCATAATATAGATCTAATTTTAAAGAATATATACAATTTCATATATTTTTTGTAAGTATATGGCGTGGTGGTGACATAGCGTGCAGCGACTGGAGCGCTGAGATGATGAGAAGTGAGTATGCCCCGAGCCCGCAGGGACAGACTCCAGATTTGGACTCAACATGTTGGTCGCTCTGTCCCTGGAGGAAACACGCTGTCGCACCCACACCACACACCTCATCTCACAGCACTACACGTACACGCACACACAGACACACACACATACACACACAGACATACACACACACCTCATATCACAGCACTACACGTACACGCACACACACACATACACACAGACATACACACACACCTCATATCACAGCACTACACGTACACGCACATAGACACACACACAGACATTTACACACACTTCATATCACAGCGTAATACACACACGCACACACATACCCACACACCTCATCTCGCCCAGAACTGCACACACACCCAGACCCAGACCTTAACCAAAACCCAGACTCACCCTCACCCAGACCTAGACCCAAACCCAGACAGGCCTAGACCCAGTCCCAGATCCAGACCCAGTTCCTAACCAAGACCCAGAGCCTCAAGTGAGTAACGGCCTAGAAAGCTTCGACTTGTCTAAATTTCACCTATATTTATGCTATTTGTGTTTCCGCTGAACTCGCCCCGGGCAGACGAGGTCGTGGGGCAGGTTCGAAGCCGTGTGTTTGTGGGATTGATGCTGTTGTCTTCATGCATTAGGGCTGCAACTAACGATTATTTAGATAATCGATTAATCAGGCGATTATTTTTACGATTAATCGATTAATCGGTTTATGTACTTATATTTTAGTTTTGCCAATTTTTTTCCAAGTAAATTGTTAACAAAGGGCCTTCATCATTCAACATAGACTTTTTAGAGATTTTAACCATTTTACATATTCATATCCACATCAAAAACTTAACTGGAGCTGTTTATTATGTCTTTGTAATCCTTTAGTGAACTCAATGTTGACCATCAAAACAAAACACTGACCGTTACATACTCTAGCAAATTTCACAAGGAGATTTCCAATAATGTTTTCACCATGAAAATCCTTAGGGCTTCTGAAGTAGTTTAAAATCCCGAACAAGGCTTATTTAAGTTGATAAACTGATAAATGTTTTTTTTTTTTTTACATCTTTGTGCAAATTATTTGAAAGATCAACTTTATGCCTAAAACAGTGAGTGTGGCGCCATCTTTTGCAAACAGTCAGTACTGCAGAGAGATGGTTTAAGGTGCTCACGCAGAGACGTAGTACTCCCGTGCCAGGCCAAGTCAGTAGCGCAGAGTTTACAGGTTACTCTTCTTTTTTGAAGGTTCAAAGTAAAGTGCTCCCACACTTTGGATGACTTCGTTCGATTAGGTTTGTCTTCTGCTTTTTTCCTTTTTTTTCTCGAGCTTACTCCGCTTGCCTCCGCCATCTTGCTGTATGCTGAAGAGAAGCTGTGCGCGAAGCATGTGACATAAAAGGAGGCCAGCTATTGGCTATTCGCTACTTCTCCTGCTGTAAAACCTCCGGTGGCTCATTACTGCCACCATTTGGTCACCGCAGAGTTAAAATATGCACGAAATGAGCCGCTTACGGCAAAATAAAAGTTATTTAGCAACTAATCGATGACTAAATTAGTTGACAACTATTTTAATAATCGATTTTAATCGATTAAATCGATTAGTTGTTTCAGCTCTATCATGCATTGAGTCTACGGTATATGAACCTGATCTGTGGGATTATACAGCAGCAATAATGTGGCGTTATACATTAATCCTGTTTTTTGTTAATCCATCAGACTCTGGATTTGGCCCATCTCCACACAAATGTAGGCTACAAGTGAGTCACAAACCCTACTGCTACTGCTGCTGCTGCCACTGCTGCTGCTGCTGCTACTACTGCTACTATTACTGCTACTATTACTGCTACGTAGACTATTTTCTGGACACTCAAAAACTCTTCAGAGCATTATTCATTCACTCAAACATGGTGGTGATGAATTCCTACTGTAGCCACAGCTGCCTTGAAGCACACAGACAGAAGTGAGGCAACCGGTCTATTCCATCGGCTGGTTGGTGGGAGGGACTGATGGAAACAAAGTCATATTCTACTTTTTACTATGGTTAGTAACATGCATGACATTTGCATTTCAAACTGAAATGAAATTGTGTCTTGTTTTTATACTATGCCACCACGATATCAGCAGAGCAATAAAAATCAGCACCAGTAGGAGCCTTTCTGGTAGAAGGTGAATCAGAAGCAGGCTCTACGTTGACATTTAAAGATGGGCATTCTCCCATTATTTTGAGTTTGTTGGAGACACATTTCATGTGCATAATCCAAAAGCTCTACAACACCAGTTACTTGCCCACACCCCAGACTCAATCTAGACCAGGTGTCTCCAAACTTTTCCACCCAGAGAGCTTTTTCCCGCAAAAATAAAGGCAGAGAGATCTCCTTTGAACGGCCCTGGGAAAAATGTGGTGATATATTGGTGTCTGATAGTCTGATATCGGTTACAGCCCTCTTTTAGTACATTTAGTACATTTACAATAATATAATGAATAATATAATATGAAATAGTTAGTCTATTATTTGATTTGTTCATTTCTAAATCCTAGAAGGAGGTGACGAGTTAATGGTGGTTCCCGAGCTAAAGGTTAAGGATCTCTGTTCTAGACAATGTAGGTGAAGGACACAACCACTTTGACACCTGATGTTCCCACAGGTGTACCATCACTGCACAAACCAGGATCTGTCCGATTTACCTTCAGAGGATAGCCGGCATCAGGCTTCCACCTGCAGGTGGTGCCACATCTTTAATTACAGCAAATTATTCTGCTATTAGTGCTACAACTACTGTTGCTGCTACTGCTAGTAGAAAAACTTACTGTTAAAACAGCATATTGACCATGTGGTTGACAATGCTCCATTGATAAACGCACCACTGTGTAACACTCTGGTGTAATTCAGGTCTGTGGAGAGGCAAGCCTTTTATGTATTCAGCGAAATGGAACACATCTAAAATTCCGGATTAAGTACTTTTACTTTAGTTTATTTATGAGCTGAAAGTGGAGCTTCAGCAGAACACCGGTCACAGAGGATCCAGCTCCACTTTTAAACACACATGATAAAGACACATTGTCTCTCTGAAGCCTGGATGTGAGGATATCATTCTTTTTGTTTTACGGCACCGGTTGAATAGAATGACCCACATAGCAGAGAAGGATAAATCGTGTGCATTAATTGTTGGTAAAAACTGAATATTTGATTTAATCTTGACTAAAACTGTAATTATATCAAGCCAAAAATCCAGTAGAAGCCCTTGTACGGATGAGCCGCTCTCCGCTGGTCCCTGGTCCTCCCTCTACATCATCCACCTGCTCTTTCACTCACGGGGATTTTGCGAAAACCCAAACCGAATACATGCACCCACAACCCGGCAGCAGCCTCACCTTCCAGCGCGGAGCCCGGCGTGAGCATCACCAGCACAGCCAGCCACAGCGCGGGCACGGAGGCAGGCATCCAGAGAGGCTTCATGATGCAGCGGCCATGGACGACATCTCCCCGGGTCTGTCAGTCTGTGCAGACGCACACGCACACGCATGTGGAGAGAACGGGTCTCCGGCAGCGCACAGAGCGAGCGGCAGGGGGCGCAACGCGTGCGTGCGTCTGTATATGTGTATAGGTGCGTGTGTCTGTGCGTGCGTGTGTGTCTATTTCTGCCGGCGCGGAGCTGCATCCAGAGGCCTCTCTCCTCACGTACATCTGTGTCAAATATATAATTCAAATGAAGCGTGTATTGAAGCTGGGGTGGCTAACTTGTTTGTCTCTTGAAGAAAATGTGGAATCAGTCATGTTTATGCCTCATGTTCTTTGGGTTGTCATTTGGATAATGGATTCTGCCTTCATTACTCTTGAGAAGTGAAGGCACAGAAGCCAAGTCTAAACTGTTATTGGTTAAAGATGCATGAAATAAACACAATCCCATAGAGAAGGGAAATGCATGAGAGTTCTGCTTTCTCTGATTTGAAGTTTCTACTTTGATCATAGAAGCTGAAATCTTCTGCATAGAAAGATGATTTTGGTCTTTCTTAGCTTATAAATTGGGGCGTTTTAAAGCAACATTTGAGGCTGTGATACAATAACATGATTAAAATGATGACGTTGGATGTTCTCAAACATGAAATCTAACTCTGAGAAGGCATTCTTATCAGCTCTGCAGGTCTGGACTCCCCTGGACCTGTGGACCGGTCCCAGTCTGGACCCTGGACTCGAGACGTTTAGACTAGTCCCCAGTGGCATGACATATTATATACAGATATGAATTTCAAGGAGACCATTGACAGGAATAAACGGAACATGTGAGCGTGGCCCTTAGAGAGCAGCTCCAGTATGACACCTCCTCACTGCAGCCTGGTGAGGTGAAGCAGGGACGTGGTGAGCATCAAATCAAATCAAAGTCCATAAAGCACATTCATGTATTCATCAGCTCTAGCAAAGAGGCTCAGAATATTAAATCACATACATGGTAATGTGTCCCATACATCCAGAGGAGGGAGGGGTTTGTCCAGAAGCACCTGAGGAGATGTGGGAACCAGCTCCAGCATGAGGAGATCTGGGAGATAAACGTGTAGACTCAGAATCTGAATAAATAAATAAAAAAGAGACCGCCAAAACTCAAATACCTGTAACTGCAACTGAAAATGTTGTGTCCTGGTACAGTCAGTTCAGCAGGTGGGGGTACTTTGTGGAGCCACTTTTCAGAAAGACATAAAAACCTTAGGTTGGATTCCAGGTGCTTGATCTGGTCACTTTTAGAGAAGATAATGCATATATTTAAGTGACCTCCTAGACCACAAGGCTAGCGCTGGAGGGTCTGGGACCCTCCTGTCCCCCACCTGCTGCCCTGTGTCCAGGGGACAGACTTTCTGATGACTGTCCAACTTTTTTCTGTCCCTCTCTGTGATGCTGCTTCTCCAGCAGTCCTTCTTCTGTACAAGATGGCTGCCGCCACAAAAGAGTCATTGAAGGTCTTCTGGAGAGGCCCCTGCACTCCAAAAGACCTGAGCCTCCTCAGCAGGTCCAGACCTGAACCTCCTCTGCATGTCTAGACCTGAACCTCAGCATGTCCAGACCTGAGCCTTCTCTGTAGGGTCAGACCTGAGCATCCTCTGCAGAATTGGGTTTGTCTTCTTGTTTTAGCGGTTGTATCAAACTTACTGCCCTAAAAAGACATGCTCTGGCCTAAAGCCACATGACAGAGGACACTTGACCCCCATCACACGCCTGAGTATACCACTCATGTAAGAGCTGAGGTGGGCTGTGATGGGCCTGGAGGATGAACAGGCCCTGTTTATGTCCTGTAAATATACTTACTTATCTATAGCCTCAGTCCTGGATCTATAGCCTCTCCATCTGAGGGAGCAGATCCCTCATGGGCCTCCCTAAGGTGTCTCACTTTGTTCCCACTGGTTTCTGAGTGGTTTCTAGTTGATGCCGGAGAGTCTGAGTACAGTGATGATCCGGGACATTTCTGTACTTATTATTAACATTTCTGGGCAATGGTCATCCCGCTTCCTATGGACCAATGGCTATTAAAAACTTTCACTGCTACATTGAATACTTAAATACTGCTGTTGCTGGAGTCACTGCAGTCATTGAGAGCCGTTACTCAAGTGCATTGTGGCTCCCTGCTCCCACACACTCCCGGTGCGCTCACTGGGCATGCGTGAGCCGTGTGTGAAATAGAGCAGAAGAATGCGCGTGCGGACTGCCCGCAACGTGAACAACAGATTAGAGCGCCCTGGGCCTGTTGCCATGGAAACGCTGGCCCCGGAGACGGCAGCAGATTGTAGGTCAGACGCCATCAGTCGACCAATCAGAGCTAACGCGAGAGGACTGCGGATCAGCGAGGCAGCCGCTAACGGTGCCCCTGCGTCCCCCCCCCCCTTGGGTTCGGCCTCATACTAAATGTTTGGTGCCAGTGTTCGCCACTTTTGGCACGCGGCCCTTGACCCCACCTCACACTTGACTGCTTTTCGGTCTTTATGATGGTGAATTCTCCAGTGAAACCGTTTGGATCGGAACCACCAGAATCATCAGAACCCCTAAAACCACCCACTAGAACCATCAGAACTCCTTAAACCACTAGAACCATCAGAACCACTGGAACTTTTCTGTGCATCATATTAATCTTGTACAAATACACCAATCATATGTTATAACAGACACAATAATACAGTAGCAACGAAACAAAATTCACACACACGCACACACACACACGCGCGCGCACACACACACACACACACACACACACACACAAAGTACCATGATCGCTATAATCCAATCAGAGCAGAAGGTGTAAGTCCCACACCTGACCACTGGCGGCGCACTGAATTCCTTAAATTAGCTTCCTGAGTCCAATAATGCTGAAATCAATTCACAAACAACCTTGAGCGCCACCTACAGGCATTTTAGCTGAACGGTCCCTTTCTTTGTAAGTATGATACTTTTTTCCATTTCTGAATGATGGATTGAAAAGTGCTCAGTGAGATGTTCAAATTGTGGGAAACCTAGATATTACAAAACAAGGCCTTAAACCTCTCCACAACTTTATCCCTGACCTCTGGTGTGCTTTTTAGCCTCCATGATGTTGTTTAGTGAACAATTCACTGCGACCATAGCTCTGTCTGACACCCTCAGAGAACATCTGTATTTATATTGAGAGTAGATTACTCATCTCATAACCCCTAATCGTGAGAGCGAGCTGTGAACATTCAGCAGTCATTGAAGATGTTTTGAAAGGAAATTCAATGCACTGTATGAATACTTATGCATGCCCCACTTTTCTATCTTGAATCAAATTATGTATCATTTTACTTTCACTTCACAGTTGACTTTTACTTGTGGGTAAAATTTCAGTAAAAAAAAAATCTAAATTAAATCTTTCGGTTTATCGTTGCAAACATGACAAAATGTGCAAGTGTTCAGGCTGTATTAGTACTTTTGAGAGCCACTGTAAAATACAAATCTGACTGAAGATACAGTACCACCAGAGGAAGCACCATTCTTATGAGGGGCCAAAATCTGTCTGCACGGCACAGGAGACGACAGGACCCAGAAGAGAGAGGAGGCTCCGGGGGCCAAGGAATTGTGCTGGAGGTGTGCGAGCACCACAGACTAAAATATTACACTAAAGCGAACATGGGGCCAGGGAAGTGTTGGGGGCAAGGGAGCATGGGGCCGGAGGAGTTCTGCAAGAAAACAAGACTCTAGACTAGGCATCAGAGTGTTAGTATTAGATAGCAATATGGCCTACGTGCAGGACTCTACAAGGACTCCATGTTATGACTATGATGTGACTGTCTCTGTGTGACACGTATGTCTTTCGATGTGTGACGTGACAATGCCTAAATAAACTGTGTACTGACTCCATTTTGTCTGAGAGAAAGAAACAATTGAAACCACTGGAACTTGAGAGAAACTTAAATAAACTTCCAGAGTTTGGCGCACCACGATCCGTCTCTGTCTGGTTCATCCCTGACAAGAGGATCAAGGGCTTCAGCAGTGTCGTTTTGGTCTTGGTCACGCCCCGGTTCTAGACCCTTCATCGGGTACTCAAGGGACCATGGGAGTTTGCCGCGGTCACACGTCCTTTGTGGATCTGGAGAAGGCGCTCAAGGGTGTTCCCCAGAAGAGCCTTTGGGAGGTTATCTGGAAGTACGGGGGACGGACCCCAGGGGACAGACCACAGAGAGAGGGACAGACCACATGGACAGAGCACAGGGATAGGCAAATAAGGTATGGACAGGACTGGGGCATGACGCCATCTGGTGGCTGCTTTGTCCACTGCAGGCTCCTCTGTGGTAGAAAGCTGTATGAACATTTGAGCAGTGCTGGATATTCTCAGTGAATTATTATAATCTTTATAGTTGACATCATTTCAATCCAATCCAATCCACTTTATTTCTATAGCACATTTAAACAACAGAACAGTTCCAAAGTGCTGCACAAAAAAATACACAAAAAATAGAATAAAAAATAAATAAATAAATAATTAATTTATAAAATCAATAAAAATCATAAAACACAAAAAAAAAAAAAAAAAGACACAGGGACCACACAATTCACGCGGTGATAAAAGCCAGAGAATAAAAGTGGGTTTTGGATAAATCATCTTCTATTTGTACAGATGAGAAGCTAACACTGGTTGTTATAACTTTAGAAGAGTCTACATTGGTCCCTGATTTATCACAGATCATGTTCTAAAAATGACTCCCAATAATTGAATTCTTGAAGTAGCAGCTCTATAATTGAAGGCTGTAAAATCTCTTAACACACTTTATATACTTTTCTAACCACCTGATCTCACGACTGCTGAAGGGCCATCACTCAGACCCACAACCTGTTGGTCTGTAGCTGTCCAAAGCTGTAGGTTGTTGCGTACACTGGTCCCTCGCTTTAAAACAGTTCAACCTTTCGTGGCCTCTCGCAGATTTTTCTGGTGTGTTTCCCTCCCTCTGGTTTCTGTCTCTGGTCTCTCCCTCGTCTCTCTCTGGTCTTCCCGTGGCCCTCACAGTCCTGCTCCTGCCCCTCAGTGTGGTGTCTTCTGCAGATGTGTTTTACAGTGTATGCTCGGCTTCAGACAGCTGCAGCAGCACTCAGACCTACAAACATCAGGTTTGATGTCTCTGGGATCGCACTTCAGCAGTTGTGAGTTCAGGTGGTTGCATTAAAGCATATATAGAGCATTGCACTTATTGTGATTTTTTAAACACATAACCCCCTTGATACACCAAGAACCACAGTACATACATTTTATTTAATCTAATGGAGCGCTGACTAATTACCGGTATGTACCATAATGGTTGCCAGTCGTTGTCTTTTAAACCATGAAGTTAAGCTGAATAAATACTCAGGGCAGAGGGGGGACTCTTTTTCAGATTATGACTCGACAGTGGGCGTGTCCAGATGGTCAAGTGGATTAAGTAGGAGCTGACTGCATCAGCCATCTCACCTGAGTTTACCAAAGCAAAGACCATAGACCAGACCAGACAGCAGTGGACCATAGCAGCAGGTCCACTTAGGCATGGACCAATCTATGTGAACTTTGGGGACTGACAGTAAGTTCACACTTTTGTATATTTCAAGTTCATCTTAATAGTCAATGTGTAGCCTTCACTCAATTGCTTTTCAAATATATCCATGTTATTTCATTACTCATAATAGAATGGGCTAAAATATATAGTAGGCAGTTTAAGCATAATTCATTTTCTTCTGCTTTATCCGTTGAAGAAACGCCCATCCCTCACCACACACACCAGGTAGGGCGTTCCCAGGTCAACTGAGAGACATAGTCCCTCCAGTGTGTCTTAGGTCTTCCCTGGGGCCGCCTCCTGCTGATACATAGCCTGAATCCAGAAGGAATTTGAATCGGGTGAGGGTGGGAGCATAGACTGAGAGGAAAATCCAGAGCTTTGGTTACGGACACTGCTCCCTCTTCACCACAACAGTCCGTTACAGCGACCGCATCATTTTTTCCCTCACTGAGAACAAGAGCTGAGACTTGAGGAAGGACCTCTGCACCACAGGTCTAGTGATCTGAGTCCTAGTCTGTTGGTCTGGGTCATGGCTTGATGGTCTGATCTGGTTTGGTGGTCCGAGTCTAGTGGTGTGATCTGGTCTGGGTCTGGTCTGTTCTCAGAACAGAGAGGATGAAGCTCCAGTGGCCGGTGGTGGGAACCGTCTTCTTCTTCCTGCTCTCGGTGCTTATGACGTTTGCCTTCATTTGGCAGTACAGGATTCCCAAGCTCAGACCAGGTGAGGTGCCTGGACACACACACACACACACACACACACGCACGCACACACACACACACTGGTCAGGATTAGAGCAGGTGGAAATAGTAAAGTGAGGATAATGACTTAAGCAGCAGAGGGAGGCACCGCAAATGATTGTTTACTGCACATTTCTGGCACAAAGTCCTGAAAATAACATGAGTGAATGTAATAGTTTGCTCATTTGTTTTATCCCACATAAGATTAAGAAAACTCTAATAATATGCATTAACCATATATTTAATAAGGAGCTACAGGTCATAGACGGCGACAGTACCTCAGTTGGTAGAGCATTGGCCTTTGGGCCTGAAGGTCGTGGGTTCGAGCCCACCGTAAGACCTACTTCACGACTCCCACTGATGACTGCTGTCGTTGTGTCCTTGGGCAAGACACTTAACCCTACTTTGCCCAAAGCCCCAACTGAAAGATCTCAGCTCCTGTGGACTCACCACCTGCAGGAGGATCAGTGAGGGGCTGGTGCTCTGTGTACTGGGTGTAGCTCTGACTGCAACCCCCCCAACCCAGAAATGGATTAAGGGGAAGAAAATGGATGGATGGATGGAGGTCACAGACGATCATATTATAGAGTCTGGAGGTCACATCTCTCTCATTCTGAGTGAAAACACTGGTTCATCATGTTCAGCTGTAGTCAAAAGATAAACACAGCTGCCCAAAATCACACAGTCATCTCAAACAGCCATTTCAGAAACAGACAGTCAAAGACAGTCTTCATGATGTTTATCTGAAAAGTATGCAGCCCGAGTTGGCAGCATATAAGGTCCCAGTACTGACCCCAGTGGCACACTGCTCCTGTCATTTACTGAGCTCCAAGTATAGTTTCTCCTCTTTTCTTCCACACAGAGGTGGTCCTGAAGAGACCGGTCCCTGTGGAGATGTGTCCACGCTTCCCCGAACCGGTGCCACTGACCCACCCCCTCACGCCGGTGCGAGTGGCCCTGGAGAAGGTCTGTGTAAACTTGGAGTAGGTCATCATACAAGAGTAACACACAGCCGGTCTCAGGTTGAGGAGATGATTACTTTTAATGTATTCTTGTAAAGCCCTAAATCCCAACAGTAGTCATCTCAGAGGACACATACTGTAGGTCAATCTAGAATCAAACACAAAGAATAGAGAACACATACTGTAGGTCCATAGGGGAGTTGACCAATAAGTGTTGATAAGTGTTGATAAATGTCCATAGTTGTTGAAAGTAAAGTGTCCTGGAACATCACCACAGTCCTTCTTGTTAGACACCAACAGTCTAACAGACCCTCGTGCATCGGCAAGGAAAAACTCGAAAAACCCAGTTGGAAAAAGTGAGACACTTTAGGGAGGTCCACATAGACGGACGGGTTATAGATCCAGGACTGAAGTTACAGAATGAGGACCAGGACTGAAGCAGCTTCCAGGTCAAAATCCCAATAATGCAGACAGAGAAAGTAGGAAGGAGGAGAGGATAATGCTCGAGCTACCATACTTCTCCCAGTAAACTGACTCCCTATGCAGCTTGACTGACAGGCCAAGATTTTTAGTCTTCCCTGAGTCTTACCTTCCTACCCATATGATAAATTAAAGAAGACTGACTGTGTCTACACTTTTGAACCAAAAAACACTGTTCCTCCAGTTCAACACTAAGAACACTTGAACACAGACGTGAGGCCCAAGACCTGAGGACCAAAGACCAGAGGACCAGAAACCTGAGGACCATACTCATTTTTTCAATGTTTGTCCAAATGGTGCTGTCACCTGACCAGCCAGTCCCTTACATTCTAACCCTTTGACCTCTGACCTCTGACCTCTCCTCAGCTGGACGTCCTCCTCCGCTCTCGCACAAGTCGCACACTTCCCTCACTCTCGGCTGTGGTGCTGCTCAACGACTCAGTTCTTTGGAACGCTCACTTTGGCAAACGGAACATCAGTGACTTGTCCTCCCCTGCCCCCGACGAGCACACTGTCTACAGGTCAGAGCCAGACCCAGACCCAGACCCAGAGGAAGCTGAGTCTAAACTTGGTCCTCCCACATGTGCAGATATTGGACCATAATGGATTGTGTGTATTTCTTGTGCTTTCAGAATAGCGAGTGTGTCTAAGATCTTCCCCACCCTGATGCTGTACAAACTGTGGGAGAAGGGCTCTGTGGGTTCCTTGGACGACCCCCTGGACAAGTACATGCCCGAGTTCAGCATCAAAAACCCCCTGGGCTCCGAGGCCAGCGGCAGCAGCTGGATACCTGGTAGCCCACCCTCCCTCAGCCTGCGCAGGATGGCTGGACAGCTCTCTGGTAAGCTCCAAACACAGATCTATGGGGCAGAAGGAGCTCAAACTGGAGTAATGTGCTGGAGAAATGAGACTTGACGGGCCAAATTTAGACAAAGACATTGTTTTAGTCCGCTCTTATCAAACTCAAAGTTGTTTTTAGAGTAATTTTGTAATTTTTATCTTACACCTATGTATATCATCTTTTTATTTATATGGAGCCTTCTACAGACAGAATCTTTGCTATTGTAGCATGTTTCCTCTCACTCCACAAAGTGGGAAACCGGAGCACCCAGAGGAAATCAAGAGAAGGTGTAATCGAACCCATGACCTTGTTGCTGTGAAGCACAAGTGCAAACCACTGTGCCACATTTGTACAATATTCACTGTTTTTAAATCTGTTCTTTTGGCATCACCACGGTGCACACAAGCCACAAAAGTTTTCTTCTAACTTTAAATAAAGGAAAATGTCGTGTTATACTAGCGGTTATATGATGTATAGGAGTCTACGCGCATGGCATGAGGAGCATGTTGTGAAAATGTCACAAATGCACAGAAGAAAATTTGAAACAGTGAGGCCACCAAAGGAAAATCACATCAAGGGAGGGACTGCTGTATCTGTGCATGGCCCTGGTGCAGTATGTGTGCACTCTGTGAGTGTGTACTCAGTGTGTACTCTGTGTGTGTTTCTGTGGCAGGTTTACCGCGCAGACTCCGCTCCACTAACCTGCTTTGGGACGGGGGCACAGAGGAGGCCCTGCAGCTGCTCCAGGACGATGTGCTGGTGGCTGACCCCGGGACCAGGTAAGACATCACACAGGGACAGTTTGATCACAGGGCAAAACACAAAAGCACATTAACAAATAGTGTTCAAGTCTTCAGTCTTACACACATTTTCCCTGTCAGTTCTCAGAAGCTAAGCAAGTCAGGGCCTAGGTAGTCCTGGGATAGGAGACTGTAACACCAAACTGGTATGGGAGACTGTTGCTCTAGGGCCTAACTATCATTGTGTCCTCAGAAAAGACGCGTGACCCTGCCTCATATCATATGAGTCTGGTGCTTGTGAATGATTGATGGTGCTCAGGAGTGATGTAGGTTGTGACACACAACATTAAACTAAGAGGGAGAGGGTTTATCTTGACAAATCAGAAATCTGTTGGGTGAGGTTGGGCGGATCTAACCTGTAACGTGCTCTCTGTCCCAGGTGTCACTACAGTAACGTGGCCTTCTCCCTGTTGGCCCGCGTGCTCTCTCAGCAGGTCGGGCAAGACTTTGAGAGCTGGGTGTCTGAGAACATCCTGCAGAAGCTCAACATGGAGGAGACCAGTTTCCAGTGGGAGCCGTCGTCAGGGCGACAGCTGGCAGTGGGCGTGTACAGTAGTGGGCAGCCCGCCCCCCTGTACGACTTGGGATGGTACCGGCCGGCAGGGCAGATGTACTCCACCAGTGCAGACATGGCTAAGCTGACCATGGCCCTGCTGGGGGTCCCAGGGGCCTCCCTGCTGAGACAGGACACCCTCACCACCATGCTCACCCCGCTGCTGCGCTGTCACACCGGATATTTTGCCAACGCCACAGGCACACCCTGGGAGGTCAGTCGCCTCCTGGGTTACGACGTGCTGCGGAAGGACGGAGACCTGGACGGGTATGCAGCCACCCTCTCCCTGGTGCCCAGCCTTAAGCTGGGGGTGGTCCTGCTCATAGCGGGGGTTCGGCCCACAGAGGGAGATTTGCTGAACCAGGCCTACTCCTACCTCCTCCCCGCTATTCAGGGCGCATACAGGGACGCTCCACGCACCCTTCGGGCCCCCCCAGACCCGCAGCCTTATTTGGGCTTCTTTACCTACAGGAACATGACTTTCTATGAGATCAAAGCAGACTCGTCTGGGGTGCTGCTAATGCAGCAGTTTGGTCCTCAGGTGAACGCCTCGGTGCCAGCCAAGTACCGCAGCCTCCGCCTGGACTACCTGCAGGCGCGCGTTTTCAGGGTGCTGTTTGACAGCCCGTACCCCTGCAAACTGAAGCTGCACTCTGCCTCTGTGTCTCTGGAGAATCAGGACAGACAACTCTTTAACTTCTTTGTGTTCAATAAGAAAGGTCTGTCTCCAGGCTTTGACGCCCCAGCACTCAACACCTACCGTGTGCAGCGCATCTACGGACGGCCCTTCTTTACATCCTGAGGGACCTCTGCCGTTGGCCCCTGGGACCAACAGCAACTTCTCCCCTGACAACACAACACAAATATACAGTCTGAGTTTGTCAAGTTTAAAATCCATTTTAATTCAAACAACCATCCATTTTGCCAAAGTGCACTAAAGATGATTCTGTGTCTGGTCTCTCAAGGAGAACTAGAATATCATGTGTGTATATTGGTTTGTAGACTATAACAGGCACAAAATATAAATGGGCCGCAATATTCACCCCACCTGACCTCCCGTCACCAGCAGGAGCTTCCAGGCTGTAGTTTGGTGCTCCATGGTGTTCTGATGCTGCCAAATGGACGTGTCGTGAGTCACGTATTCTCAGTGAGTGATTACGTCAGAGTAACTTGGATGGTAAATGTGGCCTGCTAAGACCAGGCTGAGTCTTTAGCTTCTGGAGGCCTAGGGGGAAACGCTGTGAGGGGGAAAGGCTGTGTATTAAATGTTAATTGAGGCTCCTGCGGGCAGAGAGCATGTCCTTATTATGTGCACCGCGTCTTTGTGTTGGACAACTCTTGACTGACTTCAGTTTCCTAGAGGTGAGTCAAAAGAACTTGGTCCAAAAAAACAAACGAGGTAACCCAATGAATGGTGCCCATGCAAGTGGTATCTATGGGGAGATGGAAACTTGTGATATGTGTGTGCTATTTACCATAAACCCCTCTACAAACTTATTAAATATGATAAATACTTATATGATTATCCATGTCTCTGTCCACCTACGATCCTGAGCCTTGCAGGACTCCTCATAGATCATAAGTCGTGGTTGGCAATTATAGCTCAACATATCTCAAAACAATAATATTCTTCCAATTCCTGGAAAGACCAAAACCAAATCTGATAAATTAATGAAATTACTGCAGTGTGGATGTAAACAGTTTCAGATGATGAACTTCCTAACATTCACTTTGACTGAAGCAGTTCCATCGCAGAAGCACACAGGTACAAACTGTTATATTTATGAATGGAATTAAAACTATTGCTCTATCTAGAACTGCCTTCAGCATCGACCACTGTTAAGAACAAGCACTGGTTCAAAGTTTTTAATCAAAAATTTGATATTTTGTACTGTATCAATACATTTTCACACAAGCACAGCGTTGAAAAAATGGTGGGAAAATAAACTGTTAGTCTTATTTGCCTAGATGTCTGTCAAAGTCATCATTAAAGATGTAAATAAACACAACTGGACTTCACATCAGCCAGAACAACCTCTGAATGCACGAGAATGCATATAAATGACCCCAGATCTTGTCAGAACAACACAACCCATATCATCCTCCACATATCACACAAGGGTTGTGTGATATGGGGAGGATGTTGCTACTTAACCCAACCCCACAAAAACTAGAGGCCACTCGCGGTAATGCAACCTAAATCCACACGGGCTGTTAGAATTCACTTCAGACCAGTGTGAAGTAAAAACGGCTCAGCTGACAGGAAACCTACAGCTTTCATAAACATGTTGTGGGGAGAACCAAGCCTCCCTTGAAAAGATTTTTTGAAATCCATAATCTTTCTATAATTCCACACTTTTATGCCACAAACTAGTCTCGCTCTTATCTGATTGGTCAGCATTCTGCGTGTTCAAGATAGGATGAGGAGCTCAGGATGAGAAGCTGCTGCTTCACCATGTGGAGAGGAGCCAGTGGAGGTAGCTCGGGCATCTGTCAGGGATCTGTCTGGGATATGTACTGGACGACGGGATTCCCCTGGAGGAGCTGAAGGAAGCGCGTGGCGAGAGAAGTTTGAGCATCTCTGAACATATTGCTGTACCCGCGACCCGGCATTAGATAAAGCGGAAGTAAATAGATGGATGGATTTATTCTACCACAGTGTAATTGAAGGCACACAGTTGTACAGAATGTAAATTGAAGAAATGACAACAACTAAACAAAGGTAAAAGTTTTCTTTAAAAAAGACAGAATTGGCATCTTGGCCTGAAGTGAGAAATCCAGAATTCATATTTAATATAGACAAAACTCTGCGGTCAGGACGAGTCAGTAGAGGTCCGGAGGTCATCCTGCCGAAGACCTTTACTTTAACGTCACTTCTGTACACCACCAGCAGAGGGCAACTAAACATAAGAATCATTCACCAGGGTTATTCAGACTCATTCACCCAAGGGCCGCGCTCTGAGGAAAATACAACTTCTGTAAGAATTAAACGATCAAAATAGCCTTGCCAAAGTACACACATTTAAATAGAAAATTATCTAAATTTGCGTAAACTCCAGATATTGAAGTCAATATGAAATCAAATGCTCCGAGCTGCTACTGGAGAAAAAGTCCTCACACAGACACCTCCTGGTCATTTTGAGATAAGCTGCACAGGACACTCCCAGAGGGTCTTAGATATACTTTTTACAACAGCCTTCACTGTATCACCAGATGAAAAGAACCACCATCGTTTAAAAAAAAAAACCCTGACACAAAAAGTTAAAAACAGACGGAATTTTCATTTCAACTGAAGTGTCACATTTTTAAATGTTTTCATTGTAAAAGTAATTGTGATGGTTAGTCTGTTTGGTTGGCTCAGTGCATGTAACGACTGTCTTTTACTGTTAGAATCTCTGATCTGTCGTTGGCGAATCCACAACTTCGTAAAGTCCTCCGGGACAACTGCTGTTGAGGTTTAGGGCGATACACGAATAAATGTAATTGAAAATAAAAAGAAGAGAGCTCCAGCATTACGAAAGAGTTCGCAAGTTCACATAAAACCATTTCTCGCAATGTAAAAATAAAAAAACATTTTAAAAAAAGCCATAAAAGTCTCGGGGGAAACGTTAGAAGAGATATTTCCGGCAGGAGTTGGAGCCGCAGCGGCACTCCACGCGAAGCCTCTTCTTTGGCGAACTCTTGGGAGAGATGGGCACGTCCATGTAAGTGATGCTGGAGTCCAACCTGCTGTCCACTGGGTCAACTGCACACACACGAAATTTTGAAATGTATATGTATTCATATTTAATGTCAGAACGCTGGACATTTTTGTGTGTGAGTGTTCTAGACTTATTTATGGATAAACCCTTTGGGAGATGGTATCGGCCATGGGTTTTCCTCTACTTATTGACACTGTTTTTAAAGCAGTGGAGACACACACTGCTGTCATCACAGACTCACTCTGCATCTTGTAGTCAAAGGTGAGCTCCTCTCCGGCAGAGATGGCTCGCGTGGAGAACAGGGCGATCCGGGGAAGCCGCTCGTCAATGTTGTCGATGAAGACGTTGAACACCTGCAGGTTGGGGTTGCACTGTGGACACACACAGAATCTCAGAGTTAGGACACAACACATCACCTCATGTGTGTGCGACCTAGGGCTTTAAAGTATTTGAGACACCCGTATTCTGCAATCAGCTTTAAACACAAACAACTGTGGAGATAGACAAAAGAAAATTTACATATTTGTAAGAATAATTGTCACTAATGAGAGCGGACATAAGTGACGTGTTTCTTAAGCCCAGGTTCCATCAGCCCTGCTCTGCTCTGCTCTATTAGTGGTATTAGTGTCTGGTACCGAATCCTAGCAATCTACCCTCAACAACCCAGTATCAGGGGAAATTCCTTAGTAACCATGGATTCCAGCAGCACTAAGGCCAATCACTGTCAGTTAGAACACATTAGTACCAGTCCAGCCTGGATATAACCAGGATCAATAGGGACTAAAGAAGGACCTGGTACCTGGTAGAGCAGAGCCAAGTAGAGCCAAGTAGAGCCAAGTAGAGCCAAGCAGAGCCAAGCAGAGCCAAGTAGCGCTGGTGAAAACAGGGCTGTAGTGTATGGCCCCAGCAGTTCACTGTGTGGCACTCACACTGTGGTTGACAAAGTGGGAGATGTTTCCATAGTGCGCGGCGTCCACCGTGTACACGTCCTCCACGTAGTCCAGGTCAAACAGGTACGTGGAGCCCTGGCTGTCGTATTCACGCCCGCGCTTCTCCGCCTCCTCGTTGGAGATGATCTGCACAACACAACACAGCATTTCCTCGCACATTCCACAAGACAAATAGTCTGTAGCTATGTCCATGTTTAAAAGTACACTTCATCCTCGTAAGAAACTTTGTCCTCTGCATTTGATCCTGCAAAGCTTTTGTGGCCTCTACCAGGAGCAGTGGTTGCCAGAGTACAGCGCCAGGAGACCCATATCCAGATGTGGTGATGATCCAGGACACTATCATTCTAAAGCACTTATGGACATTAGTCAACTCTCCCCTATGCGATCTATATTTTTTGTGTTTGAACTGTTTGGTTCTCTGATCTGTGTTGGCGATTTGAACGGTTTTGTCAAGTCCTCTGAGATGACTTCTGTTGTTGTGAGGACGGCCTTTACAAGAATACATTGAATTGAATTGAATGTTGATACTCTGCTTGGTCAGGACTAATGGAGCTGGAGGATTTTTTTAATCTATTGAGCATGTTTCAAGTCTCTAAGGTCTTGTTCATGGGTGAGGGAAGGATGGAGCGAGAGACTGACAAGACGGATCGGTGCAGCATCTGCAGTGAGAGCTCTACGTCCCCTCTTGTGAGCTTTGAGTCATGACCGAAAGGACGAAATTAAAGATACAAGTGGTCCACATGAGTTAGAGCTAGGGAGAGACAAACGAGAGAACTTTAGAGTAGAGCCGCTGCTCCTCAACATGGAGAGGAGCCAGTTGAGGTGTCTTGGGCATCCATTTGGGATAGCTCCTAGATGCCTGGTTGTCTCTACTCAGACTGCTGACCCGCAACCTGATAAAGTGGAAGAATATGGATGGATGGAATGGTTGTGGGTACCTCTCCGATGTATTCCATGACAAAGGTGTTCTTGTGAATGTGCTGCAGGGTGCGCACTCCCCAGCCACGCCCGTTCTCCGTCCTAAAGATGCACAGGTCGAACTGGATGCCCCTCTGCACAACCCGGTTGGGGCAGTCGGGCCCGCAACAGCAGCGGGAGTTGCACTCGTAGATGGGCTCGCCGGCGCGTACCTTCAGCCTCTGCTTCTCGTTGTAGGCCAGGCGGTGCAGAGAGGCCCCGGGGCAGCACCCGTCCACGGGGTCTTCTAGACAGTTCGTACACTCGCAGCCAACAGCCATCTCGTCCAGGATGATACCGGGGCCCGCCTTGTAGTTGTTGATGTAGGTGAAATGTGCGGGGGGCCCCTCCAGGTCCACATCGTTCAGGACGTAGATTTGGCCCGGGTGGTTGCTGGTCTGGTTCAGGTGTGCCTGCCAGGGCAGAGGGAAAAGTAAACACCACTATTGGAAAAATACCCAGTTCCAGTTTTTTTGACCATCACTCCAATGGTGATTGTTTTTAGGGATGCACAGATGCCCATCCCTATGATATGCACAGTATGGGCATATCATAGGGATGCCCATATCGACCTGATATCAGGTCCATATCATAGGACCCAATCCGGGCAATCAATGCTAGCTTAGCGGCAAGCTAGCGGATATAGCTCGTAAAGTAAACGAGTGACAAAATGTCCTTGTACTATTTGTATGAGTGGAACACGACAGTGGCTGTTACTGGTTGATTGTTAAAACAATTGCTAAAATGTTTAATTGTTAAAGCATTTTCTTATTGTTGATATGATGATACAAGTATTAGTTTTATGAATCCCAGGGATAACGCAATGCAGTACTATCAGTATCGTTAAGTACTCAAATCAAGGTACTCGTATCAGTTGTGAAAAATGTGGTATTGTTTCCTCCCTAATATTTAATATTTATCATTTATAAATAGTATTTATCAGATTGGTTTCACAGTGACTATCGTCACGTTTTGTCTGCACAATGAAGACTTTGGCACATTCCAATATGGTTTTACTCCAAATAGGAAATAATTTGAATCTGAACCCCCAGGAGTTTCAAAAGACTTTTTACAGGTCGTTTGAAAAAAAAAAACGTTTGCGTTTGCTATAACCATAAACATAAATCATTATATCAGCTTCTTGACACTGCTTCTTCGTAAATCCAAACAGACCATGGCCTTGAATACACCTCCAGGGACAAGGGCGTGAACCAGTAAGTAAGTCAGAGACCAGAGTCACAAAGCGCTTTACTATTGTTGTGGGCATTCGTCTCTCGCTCCACACAGAGATAGGAGCGAGGTTCTGGTTTAGCAAAAAGCACAGTCGTGCAGCTTGAACTATTGCACATTTGGTAATTTTTACAACCGTAACGAAATTATTTTGATTTCTTTAACTGAAATAAAAAATAGAAATCTGAAAAGTTGGGCATGCACAATTACTCAGAATCAGAATCATTTTTATTGCCACGTAAGTAACAGGAGGTCACAGACTTGGAAATTGCTTTGGCTCAGTGCAACAGTCAGAGAGAGATAATAAAAAATAAAGAATAAAAAACACTTATAAGGAATAAATTTAAATTTAAAATAGAGTTACAGTTACTATTTACAATATACAAGTGCAAATGGTGCACACAATGTAAGGTGACAGCAGTACAGTGAAGTACAGTGAAATAATATGATAATGACCCAACGATAGTAGTTTTCTATCCTTCCTCAGTGAGTGTACATGTGTAAATGTTGGTGTATGTTTCCTATGTATAGGTACATACTTATGTTATGTTATGATGAATATAATGTTGTAATGTCCTAATGAAATGTTTTTTTTTTGTTCTTTTTTATTATTATTATAATTTGTTTTTCTTTTCTGAAGCTTGAGCCCAGTGTAATTTGAAAATGTTTTTCACAGACCAAATTTTTGTGAATGTTAATTGTTTGTGCTTATTGTATATTGTTGGACACCGGCCGAATAAATAATTAAAAAAATTAAATATTGCGACAGCGACAACCCTACGGCAAATGCACACGCCCAAAAGTCTTGCTTTGTCATTGGACGGACCGAGCCCCCAATCCCTGAACGATAGATCCGGGTGAAAATTATAGCAATGATGAACATGTTCCTAAAAACACTATTGTGAAAGACCGTCTGTCGAAAACACCAAACCGGATTGCTCTCTCTCTGCTGGGTAAAAACAATACTAGCAGCTAAAGAGGTCTCACTCCTGCCCTGGTCTTGTGCCACTAACTGAAAATGTCTGGTACATACCTGCCAGCACAGGAGGCTCTGCCTCAATTTGGCCTTCTGAGCCAGGTACGACGACACCTCTTCATCCAGCCTGCGAGGTACCCTGCGCCTCTTGCGACGCTGCAGTTCCCTCACCAGGTCCTGGTGGAACTGCTTTATCATCCGTCCACACTTCAGGTTGGACCTGGGCTCCCATGTGTTCTGCTCCTCAGGGAAACCCCTCCATTTCACCAGGTAGAACTCGTCCTCCTGAAGAACACAGGAGTACTGTACAACTGGGCAACAGTGGATAAAAAGGACACACTATAATTGAACATGTTACAACATTGCTCCTCTTAAGCACCCACTACCCCAATTTTCAAATGTGTAACACAATGAAAATGAATAGAAACGATCAGTATTGATTGAATCTTCAGACTTCTTGACATTATGGATCTTACTCTGAGAAGAATGAGATTGAGGCATTTCACTGTATAATACAGTGGTTCCCAAAGTGGGGGGCACAGAACAATTGCAGGAGGGGCGCAGGACAAATGAATTAACGAAAAACAGTATGCTAAATGACACTGCTAGCCTAAAATGGATACATTTTTGACGCAGCTCCAATGTAAACGCAGAGCAGAGGATGAAGCATCACCAGATGCACTTCAAAAGCAATTTCCTTCCAAGGCAAAGACTAGAAAATATGACGAGACATATCTTCCCTTTAGCTTCACCTGTACAACGGTGGGTAATGAGGAGAGACCGCAGTGTAAGCAATGTGTATGTATGTCCTTTTGTTGTTGGAGTAGACACACAGAGCATGCAAAGCACACTGTTTAAAAAGTATGCACACTTAAAATCAGTGAAACAGCACAGCCAAAAGGAGGAGGGGCTGTTTATCAGAGCATAGACATGAATATGAAATGCTATACTTGGCGGTGCATACCTTGACCCTCTTGTAGTTGCAGATGAACTCCACCTCGTACTCATGTATGTTGGCCCTGCTCACCCCCAGCTCCTTACAGCGCAGCTCCTCCAGCCGGCACAGCGTCTCCACCTCCTTCCAGGACATCTTACAAGGTACATGGCACTCTAACATACAAAAAGAGGAATTTCTTACACCAGTGCAGTGGTTTAAGCAACTATATCTCAATAATAATTATATCAACAAGTCCTAGTGAATGAAAACTTCTGTCATTTCATTTGTCTATATTATGACAAAAAGTTGTATTTGCTACTTGCACAAATCCCATAATTGTGGCACCACCTGCAGTTGCAACTGCTATAAAGTGCTAAACTGTTGATGTGTCATTAAGCACTTGGACACTTCACCCACGAGAATGAGTCTGGTGTGTGAACGGCCAGTGTGTCAAAATCCAGCGTCCAGCCCCATGCATAATTATAATTCTTTAGGCATTATTTTGGTGGAGTTGGAGAAGTTTTACAGCATTTGATTATTGTAGGACTTTTCACTGTTCTCTTTAGGGAGACTATGTACACCTGTCCAGGGACGGAAGAAGAAAAATGGCTAACTTGGCTAATTCTTTTGCATTTACAGAAATGTTTATTAATGCACACTGTCCCTGTCAAATAAACTTATAAAATAAAATAAAAATAAGTTGGTGCAGTTGAAGTTGGCTGGATGACACTGTGAACTTGTTTTTATTATCCTAATTATCTCAAAGGCAAATTAGGGTTAGCTTCATTTGGCTTTTTCTTTCTCTCTGGGGGCGAAGTGGGTTAAGTCAGTGTCTTGCCCAAGGATACACAGCAGTAATTACCAAAGGGAGCTGGGTTCACACTGCGACCCTCAGGTGAGTCAATTTGACCTCAATCAATGATGTTTACGTCAGTGGTTTACAATTCAAAGGTTTGGTGACACCACTATATTCACTTCTCTGCAATTTAAACCAGTGATAAATGGTAATAAATAAGTTATAGACAGTGATCGATTCACCGGTGACTTGAATAATAATGGCACGGCTCTCGCTAACCAATTTCCTCACTCTAGAAGCAGTTTCCAGTTTGTCTGATGTTTATTTAACAGGTAGTTAATCACTTGTCCAGTTTATACCTCACATCTATTTATGGGAAATATTATGAAAATTCATTTTCAAAAACACATCTGTAATTATTGGCAATAAACATGATTTCCCATAATGTGTCATACCAAAACTATGCAGATGACACTCGGATCTATGTATCACTAACAGCCGGTGAATATAGTCCAGTGGACTCACTATGTCACTGCATCCAAGAAATTAGTGCGTGGATGCAAAACAATTTTCTTCAGCTAAATACAGATAAAACTGAAGTGATTGTTTTTGGCCCCCAAAAGCAAAGAGACATTGTGTCAAATCATCTTATATCTCTCCACTTGAAACCTAAGAATCAGGTCAAAAATCTAGGCGTGATAATGGACTCTGACCTGAATTTTAATTGCCACATAAAATCGGTGACATCAACCGCTTTTTATCACTTAAAGAACATTGCGGGAATCAAAAATATAGTGTCTAAAGCAGACTTAGAGATCCTTATACATGCATTTGTCTCCAGTAGGCTAGACTACTGTAACGGCTTGCTCACAGGTCTTTCCAAAGGAGCAATTAAACAGCTGCAGTACATTCAAAATGCAGCAGCTCGAGTCCTGACTAGAACCAGGAAGTACGACCACATTAGTCCAGTCTCAGGTCTCTGCACTGGCTTGCTCGGACTTTGAGGAGCACAGGGACTGGCCTCCTGCAGGTGTCCAGAGTCAGGACGAAACATGGGGAGGCAGCGTTTCAGATTTATGCAGCTAGGATATGGAATGGCCTTCCTGAGGTTGTGACACAGGCCACTACCCTGACCATGTTCAAAACTAGGCTGAAAACATCTCTTTAGCTGTGCATACAACTGACTGATTCTATTTCGTATGACTTATTACTTTTGTTGGCTTTTTTCTTTTTTTTTAAAACCTACTTTAATGTATTTTAAACCCAAAACTTTTAAACTGCTTTATCTTAATATTTAATATTTAAATAATTGTATACTTATTGACTTTTTGAATGCATTTTTGATCTGTGCTTTTTGATTTTTCTTGTGAAACACTTTGAATTGCCTTGTACACGAATTGTGCAAATAAATGATTAATTTGGTCAAGAAGGGTTGAAACTTTATTTTCATGGCAAAAACCTAGCTTTTCAAAAAACTAAGAGCAATTATAAAAAAATCCAAATATTGTTGTAATGACACTTATTTTTTTACAAATTAACTATACATACATGAACACCTGCACAATGAGATGCAGCCGCCAACTTTAGTTTGACTTTCTTTACAACAAAGGGACTTGAACAGGACATCGTCGTGGTCACCAGTTCACAAGTGTCAAGGGTCATCTTCCCCAGAGAACATCAAGACACATAAAAACTAGACTGCACTGTACACTTTGATGACCAGACATTAAAAGTGTAGAAAGTGTGGAGCAACAGCGATGCACAACAAACTACGCACACAGCCTCTCACAGCAGCCAGCTAACACGGCCACTTTTAAACGCAAGACTTCTAAAGAATCCTAAGTCTGCAGCTGGTGAGCTAACACGCCATCAAGAGCAGCGTGAAGCATTATGCACCAAACAATAATGTTTTCCCAGTTTTACCTTTCAAATGTTCCGCCATGATGCCCACAAGCCGCCAAAATGTCCATAGAGCGGGGGGGCGGTCGCTGTTGCTGCGAAGGCGCCAGCTCGTGCGCTGATTGGCTCAATGAGCACCACACGCGCTCTGATTGGCTCTTGAATGATAAACGACATATGGGTGGGTCGTTCCCATGTCGTTCCGCTTGAACTGAGTAGTCAGGATTCACGAACGGTTTACGTATATTGCGTACGATGGTAACGAAAGAGTCACATGATGGAGACAGCTGCGTTCGTAGTTCTTGAGCAGGGCGGCTCAACAACTGCGTCAAAATGTCAATATCCAACGTTCTTCCTTGTGTTTTAAAATGTAGTTTTTACAAGACTCTTTGGTCTACAAAATATACATTGTTAAATAGCCTTTAGGTCACAGTTTATTATAGATAGATAAATACTTTATTGATCCCCCATAAGAGAAATTCAGGTGTCCAGCAGCAGAAGACTCTTTTCTTGTTGTTGTAGTACAGTTAGTCAGGTTTGACAGTCAGTCAGATTTGTTGTACAGTCTGACAGTCGAAGGAAAAAAGGATCTTTTGAAACGTTCCGTTCCGTGCTCTGACCTTTCTTGTAGATGGCATTGGCCTGAGCTGACCAGTCCAGTCTGTGGTCCAGGTATATAACTATAGCTATATACAAGGCAGAAAACAAGTTAAAAGGAAGAAGTTATTTTCCTGAATTCAGATGTAGGTCAGAGTTCTACGTCCTTTATCGTTGATATAAATGGCGGGCTACACTCATTCAGAGAATACAAGTCTGTGATCATAGTCATCTCCATCTTATAAGATGCCATTTATCCTTTACAACATCAACAATATTGGTGATAGCTCTATTGTGCTCACCTTAAATGGGATTATTTTACTTGATAAAAAATGCAATAATAAGCCTTGATCTTTCAGTGGGGGATTCAGGCAAAGTGAGT
>OZ035827.1:37941669-37944169 GCA_964034765.1 Knipowitschia caucasica | reverse complement strand
CCCAACACCACCACCACCAACCAAAAACCACAACCCACACAAACCCCCCCAAACAAAAAACAACAAACAACCCACACCCCAAACCCACACCCCCAAACAAACACACACCACAACAAAAAAAAAAAAAAAACCACACAAACACAACAACACACCACCCCCAACCACCCCCACCCCCCCCCACCACCCAACCCCCACACCCCAACCCCCCCCCCCCCCCCCCCCCCCCCCCCCCCCCCCCCCCCCCCCCCCCCCCCCCCCCCCCCCCCCCCCCCCCCCCCCCCCCCCCCCCCCCCCCCCCCCACCCCCCCCCCCCCCCCCCCCCCCCCCCCCCCCCCCCCCCCCCCCCCCCCCCCCCCCCCCCCCCCCCCCCCCCCCCCCCCCCCCCCCCCCCCCCCCCCCCCCCCCCCCCCCCCCCCCCCCCCCCCCCCCCCCCCCCCCCCCCCCCCCCCCCCCCCCCCCCCCCCCCCCCCCCCCCCCCCCCCCCCCCCCCCCCCCCCCCCCCCCCCCCCCCCCCCCCCCCCCCCCCCCCACCCCCCCCCCCCCCCCCCCCCCCCCCCCCCCCCCCCCCCCCCCCCCCCCCCCCCCCCCCCCCCCCCCCCACCCCCCACCCCCCCCCCCCCCCCCACCCCCCCCCCCCCCCCCCCCCCCCCCCCCCACCCCCCCCCCCCCCCCCCCCCCCCCCCCCCCCCCCCCCCCCCCCCCCCCCCCCCCCCCCCCCCCCCCCCCCCCCCCCCCCCCCCCCCCCCCCCCCCCCCCCCCCCCCCCCCCCCCCCCCCCCACCCCCCCCCCCCCCCCCCCCCCCCCCCCCCCCCCCCCCCCCCCCCCCCCCCCCCCCCCCCCCCCCACCCCCCCCCCCCCCCCCCCCCCCCCCCCCCCCCCCCCCCCCCCCCCCCCCCCCCCCCCCCCCCCCCCCCCCCCCCCCCCCCCCCCCCCCCCCCCCCCCCCCCCCCCCCCCCCCCCCCCCCCCCCCCCCCCCCCCCCCCCCCCCCCCCCCCCCCCCCCCCCCCCCCCCCACCCCACCCCCCCCCCCCCCCACCCCCCCCCCCCCCCCCCCCCCCCCCCCCCCCCCCCCCCCCCCCCCCCCCCCCCCCCCCCCCCCCCCCCCCCCCCCCCCCACCCCCCCCCCCCCCCCCCCCCCACCCCCCCCCCCCCCCCCCCCCCCCCCCCCCCCCCCCCCCCCCCCCCCCCCCCCCCCCCCCCCCCCCCCCCCCCCCCCCCCCCCCCCCCCCCCCCCCCCCCCCCCCCCCCCCCCCCCCCCCCCCCCCCCCCCCCCCCCCCCCCCCCCCCCCCCCCCCCCCCCCCCCCACCCCCCCCCCCCCCCCCCCCCCCCCCCCCCCCCCCCCCCCCCCCCCCCCCCCCCCCCCCCCCCCCCCCCCCCCCCCCCCCCCCCCCCCCCCCCCCCCCCCCCCCCCCCCCCCCCCCCACCCCCCCCCCCCCCCCCCCCCCCCCCCCCCCCCCCCCCCCCCCCCCCCCCCCCCCCCCCCCCCCCCCCCCCCCCCCCCCCCCCCCCCCCCCCCCCCCCCCCCCCCCCCCCCCCCCCCCCCCCCCCCCCCCCCCCCCCCCCCCCCCCCCCCCCCCCCCCCCCCCCCCCCCCCCCCCCCCCCCCCCCCCCCCCCCCCCCCCCCCCCCCCCCCCCCCCCCCCCCCCCCCCCCCCCCCCCCCCCCCCCCCCCCCCCCCCCCCCCCCCCCCCCCCCCCCCCCCCCCCCCCCCCCCCCCCCCCCCCCCCCCCCCCCCCCCCCCCCCCCCCCCCCCCCCCCCCCCCCCCCCCCCCCCCCCCCCCCCCCCCCCCCCCCCCCCAACCCCCCCCCCCCCCCCCCCCCCCCCCCCCCCCCCCACCCCCCCCCCCCCCCCCCCCCCCCCCCCCCCCCCCCCCCCCCCCCCCCCCCCCCCCCCCCCCCCCCCCCCCCCCCCCCCCCCCCCCCCCCCCCCCCCCCCCCCCCCCCCCCCCCCCCCCCCCCCCCCCCCCCCCCCCCCCCCCCCCCCCCCCCCCCCCCCCCCCCCCCCCCCCCCCCCCCACCCCCCCCCCCCCCCCCCCCCCCCCCCCCCCCCACCCCCCCCCCCCCCCCCCCCCCCCCCCCCCCCCCCCCCCCCACCCCCCACCCCCCCCCCCCCCCCCCCCCCCCCCCCCCCACCCCCCCCCCCCCCCCCCCCCCCCCCCCCCCCCCCCCCCCCCCCCCCCCCCCCCCCCCCCCCCCCCCCCCCCCCCCCCCCCCCCCCCCACCCCCCCCCCCCCCCCCCCCCCCCCCCCCCCCCCCCCCCCCCCCCCCCCCCCCCCCCCCCCCCCCCCCCCCCCCCCCCCCCCCCCCCCCCCCCCCCCCCCCCCCCCCCCCCCCCCCCCCCCCCCCCCCCCCCCCCCCCCCCCCCCCCCCCCCCCCCCCCCCCCCCCCCCCCCCCCCCCCCCCCCCCCCCCCCCCCACCCCCCCCCCCCCCCCCCCCCCCCCCCCCCCCCCCCCCCCCCCCCCCCCCCCCCCCCCCCCCCCCCCCCCCCCCCCCCCCCCC
>OZ035827.1:35757820-35891659 GCA_964034765.1 Knipowitschia caucasica | reverse complement strand
CAGTTGCAGTACGTTCCCCTCATCTACCTAAATCACTTAACACCCATCATACCACACCAAATACCATATTTAAAAAACTTCTCCCAACCATACTTATCTCCCCCTCAACCCACAAAAAAAAACCCATAATGCCCACCCCCCACAACAATCACCCCACCACCACACATAAACAATAATCCCTACTACACCAATATAATCTCATCTAAATTACCATCCCCCCCCCACCAACACCATCCAACAAAATACCATAATTAACCTTTTAATCCCCCCCCCACTCTAAATTCAAAACCTACCTATCAACATATTCTCTAACTCTAAACCACACCATAACTCCTACATACAAACAAAAACAACCACAATCTCACAACAAACAACCACCCCACACAACACAACACAAACCCCCACACCCCAAACACCAACAACAAAACCAAACCAAACAACCCAACCACCCCACACCAAACCAAACCCCAACACAACCCACCCACACACACACAACCCCCCCCCCCCCCCCCCCCCCCCCCCCCCCCCCCCCCCCCTAACCCCCCCCCCCACAAACCCCCCCCCCACAAACACACACACCTGACTGAAGTCACAGAAATGAACCCTGATTTCTTGTACACTGTTTATAAGGTTATTATAACATGAGTGAATTGCAGGTATATTTTAGGCATATTTGAATGTATGCTCCTTTGTTTGAGTGCTGCTAAGAGCTAAGATGCTAACTACTGTGTGCTAAAGGTTCTTAGTGTGCTATTCTCGTTTACATAATGCGTTAAGTTACGTTGCTCATTCTAATCTAGATTTTCTCTGTTATTTGCAGGACCACACACACACACACACACCATAAATACATTGCCACAAAGTGTGTAATGAAGAACTTTTAATAAACCAAACCTGGATCATCTCTAAGCAGTGCATTCTTACCGATGCTCCCTGGTGGTCACAATCCCACATTACAAACCAGATAAACTTGCTCTCCCCACTACATTTTGGTGCCGAAACCTGGGATAGTGGTGCCACTGTGGGACATATAAAGAGATGTATTCAGAGCAAAGCCATACTCTGCCAGAAGCAGCCATCCAAACATCAGCCCCTCCTCCTCTGTTAGCCTCCAGTACCTTTGTAAACCAGCCTCCCAGTCAGTCCCTGCTGAATAATCTACCTGCACAGGCCATCAACGTCACAATACCTGCAGAGGATGATGAGGACTGGCCCCCTCCTCCCCCTCCTGTAACAGACGAGTTCATTGAGGAAAGTCGGCCACTGCCCCCAGAGAAGTTAGTGTCTGAACTTACAGAGCTGCTGAGGGATATGAGAACATCATCACAAGAGCAGCCAAGGTACATTTCACCTCATCACCCCCCTCAAGCGCGGACACCCGAGTACTGCACTCCCTTCACTCCACCCAGATGTGAGTCAGAGGCAGAGCAGCCCAAGTCACCGGGGTCCCAAACCCACAATCCCCACATTCACTAAAGGTTACTCCCGAGAGTTTGCAAGGCTTAAAGTGGCCCTAGAAAATCTTTTGCCCGAAGACGCCACTGAATGCTTTAAGTATCAGATATTAGTAGATCACCTAAAACATGAAGATGCCCTACTCATTGCAGATTCATATATCAACTCACAGCAGCCATATACAGACACAATGAGCAGCTTAACTGAACGATATGGTCAGCCCCACCAGCTAGCGCTGAGGAAGATAGCAGATCTGATGGAGTCAGCAAACATCCCCCGTGGAGACTCTAGTGCATTCAAGCGCTTCGGATTGAGAGTAAGAGCACTGGTGGGCCTACTGGAGCAGTTGGGTGAAAGTGGACAAACAGAGCTCTGCTGTGGGTCACACGTGACTCGATTATTATCCAAGCTGCCACAAGATATGAGAGCAGAGTTCAAAAGGTTCCTGTATCCAATGCGTGTCACCATCCCCACCCTTCTGCACTTCTCTGACTGGTTAGATTACAAGCTGAAGATGCAGGAGACAGTGTATGAGTCTCTGCACAGTGAAGTTAAGAGCAGCGAACACAGAGCAGCGCGGCGTCAAGACAGTAAGGCGAACAAACCCACAAGCATTCTCCATACTGCAGACAAGCCTAGTGATACCCCCCCAGCCGAGCAGACATCCACTCCCAATAAAACAGAAGAGTGCATTGTGCCCTTATTGTGTCAATACACTGCACTACCTTGATCAGTGTGGTAACTTCACTGTGCTGACTGTGGAGCAGAAATCGGCATGGGTCAAAGCAAACAGAAGATTCTGGCGCTGTGGACGCTCACACCAGTCTGCCCAATGTCGCTTGAAGGTCGCATGCCCAAAGTGTAAAGGTGAACACCTGCAAGCTATGCATGATGTTAATGCGAGGCCCTCTGAGACCCCCTAAGCTGCACCAATGAGGTCCTCTATCTTGACAGACGCTCAGGCTGTAATCAAGTCCTCTTAAAGATAAGCCGAGTGTTACTGCGCAGTGGTGAGAACTGTATGGAGACATACGCAGTGCTGGATGATGGATCAGAGCGCGCCATTCTACTCCCAGCTGCAGCCCAGGCACTTAAACTCACTGGTGAGCCAGAAAACCTCACCCTCAGAACTGTGAGACAAGATATTAAGGTTGTGCATGGGACAAAAGTGTCATTCACCATCTCCCCTGCAGATCAGCCCCAAAAGAAATGTGTTATTAAAGGGGCATTTACTGCTGAGCCATTGAGTTTGGCCGAACACACATACTCAGTGGTTGCCTGGCCTACCAGACACTCCTCCTTTCTGTTCAAAAGAAGAACCGTCTGGACACCTCTTCCTAGCCTATCATTTCACGATTTTACCCACATCGGTCCAATCACGCACCGAGAGGCGGGACTTCCTTTCACCTTTGAGTTGCTAATAACTCCTCGTATCTTTAAGTTTTTGTTACAAAATCGACAGCAGTCGTTTACATTTGCACTAGCTGACATGCCGCCATCCCTTGTTTTGTGTTTACTGAAACGGCTTGGGTGCCGCTAGTTGCTGCGTCATATCCTGTGTGCATCTAATTGGTTGATGCAGTCTGTCAACCACGCCCACCGGGAATTCGCTGAGATCAAGCTTGTTCCCAGACTATATGTCTTTGAAAAAGCATATCGTTTGGCAGGCCAGGCAAACTCAGTGGAGGTACTTCAAAGGAAACACAGGTACCTGAGAGATCTGAGAGTCTCCCCCAATAAGCAACAGTCCATGCCCCGGCTGGAACTCTGTGCAGCACTGACCGCCGCTCAACTGGCCACACTGCTGCAACGTGAGCTGACTCTGTCTATTAACAATGTTTTCCTCTGGTCAGATTCCACTACGGTCCTTACCTGGTTACATTCGGACTCATGTCGTTTCAAAGTGTTTGTGGGGACTCGAGTGGCTGAGATCCAGGAGCTGACAGACTTGCAAAGTTGGAGATATGTGAATTCTGCACAGAACCCAGCCGATGATGTCACACGGGGAAAGACACTGCTGGAGCTTTCCAGTAATGGCAGATGGAGAGATGGCCCAGCCTTCCTGCAGCAGCCACCACAGGAACTTAGAGTGAGTCACAAAGAGCACACTTCCGATATCCTGTGAGCGTGTTTTTCACTGTTATACCTCTGCTCTGTTTGTCTGTTTGTCATTTCTCACTGCTCGGTCCAGGGTCGTGTACAGTGAATGGTATAAATAATGTATGTTACAACATTTGTCTCTTTATTCGTCTCACAACTGATTTTCTAACTCAAAAAATATATATATTAGATTCTAATATATAAATAAGTAAAAATCTTGACTATTTTATGCAAGAACCTGCTAGACCTATATTGAAATTCACACACCAAATTGTACCGCAATATATACCGTCTACCGTCTGTGAATTTTAGGCCATATCGCCCACCCCTACATCAAGCTAACTGTGTAAGCACTCTGAATCAGCTGTACTGTCGCTAAGGTTTAGGTATCGATTGTTTGTCTGGTCTCGGAGCCTGTCATACGGGACCCGGGTCCGGACTAGCCTAGCCTAGCCTAGCTGCTAACTCGCTGTCCCTATGGCTGCTGCTGTCTCTCCCTCGGTCCTGTACTGCTCGAATCACACAAAACATTGGCTTCCTGTCGCTTTTAGAATTAAGTTTAAAATGTTATTGTTAGTATTTAAATCTCTGCATGACCTGGCTCCGTCATATCTGACTGACTTGCTTACTTTGCACACTCCGGGAAGAGCACTGAGGTCCTCTGACCAGCTTCTTCTGCACTGTCCCAGGTCTAGATTAAAAACCAGAGGAGACCGAGCCTTTGCTGTGGCAGGGCCTAAACTCTGGAACGCTCTCCCTTATTCCATCAGAGCTGCCTCCTCTGTGGAGGGTTTTAAATCGCAGCTAAAGACACATTTCTTTGCTTTGGCTTTTTAACACAAGCAATGTTGCAACATTTATGATAGTGTCCTGCATTTTATTTGTATGCTGAATGTTATTTGTGTGTTGTATTTTTACAATGTCTGGTAAGCACTTTGTGACAGTCCTGTCTGTTTTTAAAATGTGCTATATAAATAAACTTGACCTTGACCTTGACCTTGAGTTGCCATATGGCGAGTCTAAACCCTGGATCCTTCTCTGAGGGTAGTGATAGATGCGTTAAGTGTAGTATAGTTGTAGCTTTGGAATCCAGGGTCGTTCCAGGTTAGCCTAAAACAGTCCTCTTTAGTTAGCATATGGCTAGGAAGGTAAGACTCAGGGAAGGCTAAACTCCTTAGACTGTCAGTCAAGCTGCATAGGGAGTCAGTTTGCTGGGAGAAGTATGGTAACTTGAGCACTATCCTCTCCTCCTTCCTACTTTATCTGTTTAGCATTATTAGGATTTTGACTGTAGTCTGTTCATTGCTATTCACCCGTTGTCCCATTGTCTGTTTCATGGTACCACGACAGGACCTCTGAGCCTCCTCCATCTACACCTGCGGACTGCCCTGCGGACTGCGCCTGGGAGTTCTTCAGTCCTGCACTGGACCTGTCCACGCTCAGCGGCCGCTGGTCCACGTTCTGTAGCTTAGGTCCTGGATCTATAGCCCGTCCGACCTTCCCACACTGCAGACCCGCTCAAAGTAGCACAAAGACCCAGCATAGCTTCGTACCGGGACCACAGTCATGGTGATAGACCCGCAGTTTCCAAGAGCCCTGTGGCCAGTGGGACTGGTCACCAACGTGCTTCCAGGACGTGATGGACGGGTGCGCGCTGCAGAAGTCCGGGTGAAGGACAAGACCGGTCGCCCGCCTAGTGACTTTGACTGCCATTCCGAGCACTTGTTCCAATACTGTTGGTCCTTCTTAAGTTGCAAATTTGTTGGGACAAATTCGGGGGCGGCTGTGACAAAGAACGGCCCTCTTTGGTATTTCTGTTGATTGACATGTGCATTAGCCAATCGCAAGTGTTTATGTTCCAGGTTTAATTGACAGCTAATTCGGGCCAATCAGAAGGTTGTATTTTCAAGGTGCATTGAGAGCACTACGTTTGCTAAAGTTTATCATTTGCAGAGTGTTTTTCAGACCTCGTGGTTATGAAAAAGTGAGTAGTGGTTGAACCCTAACCATAAATACAATGCCACGAAGTGTGTAATGAAGAACTTTTAATAAACCAAAACTGGATCATCTCTAAGCAGTGCATTCTTACCGATGCTCCCTGGTGGTCACAATCCCACATTACAAACCAGATAAACTTGCTCTCCCCACAACAATCACTGACCAGAGTTCATAGGCTAAGGCTTATCCTATGAGTTCTAACAGGATCAGGCTTTCACAGGCAGGTGGCGCCACAATAGACATATGAAAATGTACTTGAATATGCAAGTATTATAGTAGTAGTATTTTAACAATCTATTTTGGTTTTTGTGCTAACTGATGCCGATATAACCAATAACCAATATAGTGTTGACTCACAACCAAGAGATTGGCAAAATGTCTGACCATTTCATGAAATCCAGATTGAAAACTGATATAAATTCTGTTAGCTGTGGTTACTGATTTCATATACTGGCAATTAAAGACGTGATTATTTGGCAATCTCATACTGTTCTAATTACAATACAATACACAATACAATTTATTCTTGTATAGCCCTAAATCACAACAGAAGTAGTCTCAGAGGACTTAACAAAACCATTGAAATCACCAACACAGATCAGAGAGTCAACAGTTAAAACACATAAAGAATGTAGAACACATGTTCAAAAATGTCCATACATGTTGTAGAATGTTAAAGTGTCCTGGATCATCACCACATCCTTCTAGTTGGACACTAAGTGCCCAACAGACCCTCCTGCATCAGCAAGGAAAAACTCATAAGAAAACCCAGTGGGAAAAAGTGAGAAACCTCGGGGACACACATAGTTTGAGAAAGGGACGGACGGGCTATAGATCCAGGACCTACAGTAAGCTACAGAACGTGGACCAGCGGCCGTTGAACGTGGACAGGTACAGGACTGAAGAACTCCGTAATTTATCTGGATATACAGTGGGGCAAAAAAGTATTTAGTCAGCCACCGATTGTGCAAGTTCTCCCACTTAAAATAATGACAGAGGTCTGTAATTTTCATCATAGGTACACTTCAACTGTGAGAGACAGAATGTGAAAAAAAAAATCCAGGAATTCACATTATAGGACTTTTGCAGAATTTATTTGTAAATTATGGTGGAAAATAAGTATTTGGTCACTTCAAACAAGGAAGATCTCTGGCTCTCACAGACCTGTAACTTCTTCTTTAAGAAGCTCTTCTGTCCTCCACTTGTTACCTGTATTAATGGCACCTGTTTGAACTCCTTATCTGCTAAGGGGACAGGACGACTGATCCGTGTTAAGGAAAGAATGAATGGGGCCATGTATCGTGAGATTTTGAGCCAAAACCTCCTTCCATCAGTGAGAGCTTTGAAGATGAAACGTGGCTGGGTCTTCCAGCATGACAATGATCCCAAACACACCGCCCGGGCAACGAAGGAGTGGCTCCGTAAGAAGCATTTGAAAGTCCTGGAGTGGCCTAGCCAGTCTCCAGACCTCAACTCCATTGAAAATCTGTGGAGGGAGTTGAAAGTCTGTGTTGCTTGGCGACAGCCCCAAAACATCACTGCTCTCGAGAAGATCTGCATGGAGGAATGGGCCAAAATACCAGCTACTGTGTGTGCAAACCTGATAAAGACCTATAGTAATCGTTTAACCTCTGTTATTGCCAACAAAGGTTATATTACAAAGTATTGAGTTGAAGTTTTGTTATTGACCAAATACTTATTTTCCACCATAATTTACTAATAAATTCTTAAAAATCCTACAATGTGAATTCCTGGATTTTTTTTTCACATTCTGTCTCTCACAGTTGAAGTGTACCTATGATGAAAATTACAGACCTCTGTCATTATTTTAACTCATTGACTGCCAGCCTATTTCAGAACAGGTACTCCCATATTGCCAGCCTTTTCTGATTATTTTTACTGATTTTTCAAGACCCACAGAATATTGTGTACTATGACTATCTGAAATCCAAAACCAGATTCTGAAAGAATGGACTGTCTACTTTCATCGGGAATTTTGTTTCTAGCTTGTTTCGTTCCCCTGTAGTCCCCAGTCAAATAGAGGGAAATTTTACTGAAATCACCAGAAAGCTGAGAAAAAAGACGCACAATAAGTGCATCTAACTGTTTTCAAACCATTCAGAGAGAAATGCTGCCATCTGCTGGCTCGATAAAATATTGCCTTAAGCCAATCCCCATACATATTAGATACAATAGACATCTGGGAACGTAAAAATAGCGGGACACGCAACTGACGTGTGTTATGGAAGTTTCTATCCAATGAAGGAGAAAACTCAAAGGTCTTTGTCTTAATTCAGGAGCGTAAGTTTATTGTTTAACGTGCGCACGGAGAGCCAGCACACACGCACAAGGCAGCATGTCGTCAGCTCTGAGGGGAGAGCCCGCAGTTTCCTGTATACAAAACACACACGAGAGACAGTCCCGCCCACAACCGATCGGAGGGGGCCACCGGGGAGGAGGGGCATAGGAAAACACAGGCGCCATGTCCCTGTGGTGAGGCAATCAGACACAGAGCATGGAGATGCGAACAGACTGCAGGAAGTAGCAAGTACACACATACAGACCGATACATATGCAGGAGGTGAAAGGGGGCAAGAGTGATCGCCATTGTCTGTAGGTGTCGGGAGGGCCCTGCTCCTTCCTGGGGCAAGGACATATGGATAGGAGCAGGCATACAGATTCAGATAGGAAAGACACAAGGGTGTGACAGGCAGCAGGGACCTTCACAAAGCTCAGCATGGCGTCAGAAGGTAGTCTGCATTGATAAAAGACCTTTTACGTCCGTGTATTAGCTGCGGCTGGTTTTAATGTAATTACTCTAAAAACTGTCATAACACTCCCCTCTTTTGATAATTCAAAACCATTTTTGCATTAATCAGTTAAATACCATAGGCATCGTAATCACACCACCTTCAAGCTTGAAACACTTAAGTTATTGCTGTCCAAAGTGGACAAGAAAAGACACATGCTTGTCAATAAAAGAAAGAGCACATTATAATAACACAATGGATCCGGACAGCGATAAGAGAAGGCAATATTAACATAATAAACACGGTCAGCACGGAAAGTAGTGTCAGTGTGGCCAGCATAACAGTCCAAGGGCCCATGCCGGTCTGCGTTCGGTAGTCTTTTCCGCGGGAATACTCACGACCAGTGCCGTCTCGCAGTCAGTGGCACCGCTCCCTATGAGCGTGTGAGGAGCGTTAGTGGTCATGGCGATGTTTGGTCTTGGAGCGGCAAGACTCTAATTGCGTTGAAGCCTTGGCCTCAGCACTCGGTTGGGCAGAGTGCTCGGGGTTTGGGGTGTGGCAACCATGGCTTGAGCACGCTCCAGATCGGCCAGGCCCAAAGCTCGTTTGATGGGAGACCTCATGACAGCACGCTTCACCATGTGCCTCATCAGGAACTGTAGAGCAGCCCTCATCTCCACCTCCTCCGGACACACGGGAGACGAGACACCAGGGGGCACTCCAGCTGAGCTCAAATCTGCATTATGACCAGAGGGAGCAAGCTCTGGAGAGATCTTTGGAATGGGCAGCAGCTCTGCATACTTGCTGCAGCTGTGCAGAGCGCTCAGGGCCTTCATGGCTCCCAAGCCTTGGGATCCGGGGGCTGGGGAGTTGGGCAAAAAAGGGGGGTTGCCTCGGCAACGCTGGGATTCTCTGGGTGTTGTTGTTGGCCTGCTTCACAGATGGTGGCCGCACGCCGGCCGATGCTTTCAGCGTAGGGAGCCGCGGATGGGCCTGGTCCGTCCGCGCCCTCGGTGTCCTCGTCTATGGCCCTCAGTGGCAGCACCGCACGACAGTGGTTGGCGTGGATCCACGTTGTCCTCTCCGCGACCTTAACGGCAGTGTCCGTCACCAGGAGGACGAGGAATGGGCCGAGCCAGCGCTTGGACCGCCAATGCTTTCGTCTCGTTTCCTTCACCAGGACCCAGTCGCCTGCGCAGCCTGTGGCGGGGCGCTCCTGACCTGGGCAGAAATAGAGGACAAAAGTGCATTAATTTCCTTACAATAGGACAGCATGTCGTCATCACACAAAAGAGGTACTTGGCAGATCTCTGTTCGGGGGTCCCGCGCCCAACGTGGGGCTAGCGGCAGAGCTTTGAGTGCCATTCTCTCGCTCGCACGTGCCTCCGGACCAGGGGGCGTAACTGCAGTGTTTACGTATATCAATGCCCAGAAATTCACCCACTTCCTCAATGACTTTTGCTACAAAGTGACTGCCATTGTCCCTAGAGATTTTCCCTCGGGACAGCATGTCGTGGCACATTTGGACCAGAGATCCGCCAGACCCAGACAGTATTACTTACCTTGGCATGGTGTGAGTTCAACAAAGTCCCTTTGGACATGTTGAAATGGGCGCAGGGGCGGAGGATGAGCAGCCTGTTGGATACTTTTGGGACTTACCTGGGTTGTGCGCGAGGCATATAGCGCATGTTTGGCTGAATCTCTGTGCAAATGCCGTAAACCCCTTTGTATACCAATTTTGTGTGATTAAATCACACATCATCCCTCCTTTCGAGGCATGGTCTCGACCATGTGCTAAAATTGCAAACTGTCTGAAGAAATGCCGTGGTAGGCACGGTTTGCTGTCTGGTCCCAGCCACACACACCATGCCGTCGTTGAGCCCCATTCCCCTCTCACAGCAGCGTCTCTGCTGGAATAGAAAGTATCAACGTCTTGAGTGAGGTAGTGTGTGTGTGTGTGTGTAGAGGTGCGTATGCCGCTGTTTTGTCCGCGCGCCGATTCCCTGCAGAGATGGGATCAGTGGCATTAGTGTGGGCCTGGCATTTGCATACAGCGATCTCATCAGATTTCATAAAATTGCGGTGTTTCCACAGTGCTTCCCAGTCGTGCACCACAGAGAAACCATAGCGCGTATCACATAATATGTTAACAGTTTTGCCCGCTGCCAGCTCACAAGCCCCGGTGGGCGCGACCAGTTCAGCGGTTTTGTGCTGAATGGTAGTGGGGCAAACTACCAGAGTCTATAATATCAAAATCAGAACACACAGCATAGCCGACTCGGTTCTTCCCAGTGTTGTCACGTGACGCGGCTCCGTCTGTATAGAAAAATTCAAGTCAGGATTAGTCAGAGGCACCTCTTTCAGGTCTGGCCTGGGAGTGCATCTCTGTTCCATTGTGGCGATACAGCAGTGTGCCTCCCCTTCCTCTGGCGTGGGCAGCAGCGAGGAGGGGTTCAGCTGTGTGCATTCCTTCACCGTAGTTCAAAGAGCACCGTGTTGTACCCCAGCCAACGAGCCGCAGAAAGGCGAGAGGCCCTCTGCTCGACTGTTCCGTTCATCTCCAGTTGCTTTCTCCCGGATCGTCCTCAATTCATATAGTGGGCTTTGGTGCCAAGGTAGAGGCTCATTTCCTCATGATCCATACTTATGTTATCCCTGAAGCAGGGGTAGTTTATCTCTCATCTGAAAAAGAAATATTAGAACACAAAAAACACAAAAAATGCCCACTTTCGCTTGTCAATCTTTTTTCCAATTGGGCAAAACATAACTGCATTGACAGTGTGTGGCATCAGGGCGGAGGCTGTAGCCAAATACAGAACAACAAAATGTATGTTTCTAATTTTATACTCCCCTAAATGTGAGTTTACCAACCAAAGTTGTCCTCCAACCACCGACAGCTCACTGCGGTTGGACTGTGTCGCTGTCAGGACAAACAGCAGAGGGAGGAACTCCCAATATCTTCAGCGAGGTATTTCATCTCAGAGTACTTTCCGCAGAGTACTTTTCTCAGAGTACTCATCCCAGAGTACTCTCACTTTTACACCTGTTCAATAAAGGTCGTTATCTTTGAATCTCTAGTACTTACACCGTATGCTGTTGACAAAAAAGAATTATTCCATGATCACATTAAAACATTACAGACACATTTGTTATTCCATGATTCCGATCAGCATTCCCCATTTCACTCCTTATTTCACACATCACACTCATATCACAGTCACATCACACTCATATCACAGGCCGATTTCCCACGTTAGTATTGGTCCAGAGTTTGTTAAGGTCAGCGTAGTGTATTTTGACATGACACACAAACATATAACATACACAAAACATATAACACACAGACAAACATATAACAACACAGAAGGCCTGTACTTTTAACTTTGTTATATTTTTCCACGTCCAATTCCAATTGTCTCATGAGTTATTATATTGTTGCAACTTTCAGAGCCTGCAAAACATGCAAAGCTTTTTAAGAGATTTTTCCTAAAAAAAAAGAAATCCATTTCCAACTTTAGTGTGTTTACCACGTGGTCTGTAGTCGGGCTTATCACAAATGGTGTCCCCTATATTTCTAATGAGCTCTTGTTACGAAAATGTAGCTTAACGGTTTTATAATAACTTCACTTACAATGACACTATGCACCTTCCAAATAACTTAAATCACACAAACAAGGCCCATCGCAAATATGTCAATCCTATTAAACACATGCATTATTTACATGAAATATCACGTTTTTAAAACTGATGACTCAAAATAGAAATGTTGTTCTTCCAACTGTGCCTGAGTAACTGTGCTGTAGTACAACGCTCGGTCCAGCTGGTGGCGCTAATACTAACTTCAGTGGCTCCCGCATTGTGCGAGCTTCCTGTTTACATTCTGATGCTGTAGCTAACAACTACTGTAGCAGCTACTGTAGCTAACAGCTAGCGGGGAAACCCGTTGTTTGTATCAGAGCAATGAGAGACGTGTCTTTCCCCAAAGTGCAGCGGCTCAGTGGGACACGAGTGTGCGTTCTGGCGATTTAAATAAAGTCTGATTCTTGACCGTTTGAAGTGTTATTGCAACAGCACCAACTGTGAGAGCGCGCATCAGGCCAGAGGGAGCCTGTTAGCATTAGGTTAGCTTCAAAATGACTGTTCAACACCATAGACCCGCGGGTAGCGCGTTAGCGCTGTCGAATTTTAAAAGAAAAGAAATCGCCCTAAATGTAAAAACTCGAATTAATGATTAAAATCGATTAATTGCCCAGCCCTAACTGAAGCCATGAGTTTTGTGAAGCGACCGCTCACTTTAGGGGAGACAGAAAGGCTGTCACTTTTAGCACAGAATTTGTTGCCCCGGAGTCATTCAGAATCTTAACTTGTACACCACAGATTGTTAGCGTATATTACGGGCATGAATTATCTCTAAAAAGTGCCAATTGCAATTTGTTGTTGTTCAAACTTACATGAGCGGTCGCTTTGGTGACGAATGTGAGCCCAGGCTTGGTCAGTCGCTCGTGTTTCCTCCACGCCCGCCTCTGCCGTCCTCTGGCCCCGTGTGAGCTTGAGAGGCCCTCAGCCTTTAACGCCTCCTCCGGTAACAGTCCTTCGACCCATTGTCGAGCACACAGTCTTTCCGCCGGGCTGTGGAAGTTTTTCAAAGTCCGCAGGAGGCCCAGGTAGCCCAAAGCGTTAGCCTGTGGTCCATGGAATAACCAAACGTGCCGGTACTTTTGGCTTCTTCTGTTTGCGGTGCGGGAACAACTTTCAAGGGGGTTTCCGCGGGTGCGTTTGGTATATCACGCTGCCCCCCTCCGTGGAGAACAGTCACGGGATTTGGAGCAGTTTCTCTCTGTGCTCCAAAGCAGTTGTCGGTGTCTCACATATTTGCGTCCCCCACTTCTTCTTCTGCGGTTTCCTGAGCGTGTGTCTGTTTCCGCCTCTTCTTCTTCTGCGGTTTGGGCCCACTTCTCGCGGGGTCTCAGCTGGTGCGGGCGCCGCCTGTGGTTGGGGCGTGGGGCTGGTGCTTTGAGGCAGAGGGCAGAGCGCGGAGGAAAAACGCCGACAGACCTGGATAGGGACAAGGAAAAGAGACAACAGTAGTCTGCTTCATTTTTTTAAAAACCCAAAGCCTTGTTTGGGTGGACACTTATTGTTAGTAGGGGAGGGTGGGGGTGTGGGGGATGTGTGTGTGTGTGTCCGCCTGTGTGTTCTCCGCTTGAAAGGCGGAGGAGCTATTGTTTTTACATATTTCTTTCTCTAACCTCTTTTGCCGTGATATTCTTAAAACCAAGTGTATTTTTTCTTTTCTCTTCCCTTCTTCTTCTAAATTATCACGCAAGATGCGTAATGGCCTGCACCATAGGCAAGCACTCCATAGCTTGCATCTTCTAGATTGTTTTTTACCCATTTCCTCGTACGGACAATGAGCCTAACCCGCTTAGTTTCTCCCTGCTCCTACCCACTTTGGGGCGCTCCGTTCCCCCCCCCGCTGGTTCAACCAGCGAGCGCGCGTTCTTGAAAACGGAGCGGTTCCGGCTGAAGACACTTGGAGAATATTATCAGGGTCGCCTACCGGACGATACTAACGCGCAGCCGCTAGCTTCAATCTAGAACAAAAAGCCCCCAAAAATCCGGCACACAGTCTATGCTGTGGCAATGCATGAAATACCCCAAAAATACATAAATAAACAAATCCCCGTGTACACTTAAGTGCTCGTTACGCAGATGAAAAGACAAAACTCACCAGATTAGGTTCTTTTTGGTCTTGTGTGGCAAAAGGATTCCTTCCGTGCGCGGGGCAAGCGCGCTCTCCTTTGTCTCCAAAAAGGAACAGAGGCTGGTGTAGTTCCAGGTCGGCCAAACAAAGCCGCTCGTCCCGCGCCGAAAGTATCCATGCCAAGACATGTCAGCAACGCCAAATTGTTATGGAAGTTTCTATCCAATGAAGGAGAAAACTCAAAGGTCTTTGTCTTAATTCAGGAGCGTAAGTTTATTGTTTAACGTGCGCACGGAGAGCCAGCACACACGCACAAGGCAGCATGTCGTCAGCTCTGAGGGGAGAGCCCACAGTTTCCTGTATACAAAACACACACGAGAGACAGTCCCGCCCACAACCGATCGGAAGGGGCCACCGGGGAGGAGGGGCATAGGAAAACACAGGCGCCATGTCCCTGTGGTGAGGCAATCAGACACAGGGCATGGAGATCCGAACAGACTGCAGGAAGTAGCAAGTACACACATACAGACCGATACATATGCAGGAGGTGAAAGGGGGCAAGAGTGATCGCCATTGTCTGTAGGTGTCGGGAGGGCCCTGCTCCTTCCTGGGGCAAGGACATATGGATAGGAGCAGGCATACAGATTCAGATAGGAAAGACACAAGGGTGTGACAGGCAGCAGGGACCTTCACAAAGCTCAGCATGGCGTCAGAAGGTAGTCTGCATTGATAAAAGACCTTTTACGTCCGTGTATTAGCTGCGGCTGGTTTTAATGTAATTACTCTAAAAACTGTCATTACACGTGTTAACACGTAAATGGCGGTCAATGAGTGGGAGAACTTGCACAATCGGTGGCTGACTAAATACTTTTTTGCCCCACTGTATGTCTGGTTGATTTGCCCTTGTGTCAAAACATTAGAACACAAATAGAATGTATTAAGACGTCTTTGGGAGCCAATGTGATCAAATTAAAGATTTATTGCAGTATCCACATCCTGAGAGTGGAAGTTTTGTGGTACTATATGTGCGGGTATGTGTGTGTGTACCTGTGAAGACACAAAGATGGATGGACTTTATCTTATAAAGCACTTTTCAATACAGAAAATACATTTGTACAACATAACGTGCATATACAAGAAGAATGTTAACATGAGGAAAATCCAACACTACTTAAACACACATAAAAAGGCATAAACCCAACGTGTTTGAAATCAAAAGGTCAAGAGGTTAATGGGCTAAATAGATTATTTGAATGTGTCGAATATCAATATAAAACTAACTTTCCTGCAGTGGATTGAGACCGTATAACACGAGATTGTGGCTTCTTTCATTCCATTGGAAGAAGTGCATGTCAATCATTTTGAGGTATTTGCTGTTACTACAGTTGATTACAGTCAACTTCAGTTGAGTCGTCACTTCAAATCAACTTTATGGATTTACTTATTTATTAAGTTCCTGTTTATTCTATACTCATGGTGCGTGATGATGATCTCTATTTCTTACATTTGCCAGTGCGCTGTGTATGACGCCATGTTTATGGCTCTTCTTGTTTTTCGCGTTTCCAGCGGTTAGAGAGATGTGAGATCTGAGTCTTACTCATACTTTACAAACAGCACATGGAGAATAAACATTGCTGGATTCAGCTGTGGATATACACACAGTAAAGTCTGTGTAACTTCAGAATTCACTTCAAATAAGTGAAATAAAAACATGTGGGAGCTTCAGGTGCTCACGGTACGTTCTTGACGAGAACTGCTATGAGTAGAATGGAAAAAGAAGAGCTGTGGATGATAAACACTTAAATTTCACATCAATTGCACAATGGCCTGAAGAAGCAGGTGCTCTGAATTAAATTACATTAATTGTGGCCTCCAGAGGCCGCCAGGGGCCCCGGCCCACACTTTGAGAATCACTGGGTTCAACCATTCAGTCAAAACTAAAACTAAACTAAAAGAGCTAAACTAAAACCCTTATACCTATATATTTATAGTTATAGTTATATGTGTCGTTGCCATGGAGACGCAGAGTGTTTCTACGTCATGGTGCTACGTCCCTTAGGACTTCGCTAGTGGGATATCACGTGACCCCCAGGTCACACGCCAGAGAGATCAAAATAATTTGCTCCAATCACCAGCCACCCTCCTCTATAAATGCCCCTGCACAAGGCCGCACCCCCTCTTTCACTCTGGCGCCGTTTGAGATCTACCACAGTACTTACTTCATTCTGAGATGTCTTCCTTGTTCGTCCGAGTTCCCTTCGCCCTCCGGCGTCGGACGTCGTCACTGGATCCAGACGGTGGAGGACTTCACCTCTGTGGGTGCCACCACTCGAGGAAGGAGGAGGATGCGACCCACGTTGTGCCCGCGGATGGACCCGTTCGTCCATTACGCGACACGTGAGTGGCCTAAGCCCCTAGCAGCCAAGAGGCCTGCTCTGGGGTACGACATGTACTGCAGCGGGCAGGACTGGTCCTGGACCGGTGATCGAGGATTCAGTCCGCATGGCCCTGCAGCCCTCCGCATTCGTGTGGCCCGGCACCAGACCTCTCCTTCCCTCCGAGCGAGACAGGATGTCTTGGCGATGCCGGATAGATGTTATGCCATTGCAGCACAGGCCCTCGCATTGACTAACAACATGGCATTCATCACGGGGGCCCTGGATGTGTCTCTCTCTTCTGGACAGGCGCTCAGTGGAGACCTCCTGTCACAGGCGAGGACCACCTCGGCTGCGACTCTGCGCATGTGCCAGACGCTAGCTGCGGATGGTGGCCGCTCCATGGCAGCAGCCCAAGTCGGGCCAGGCACCTTTGGCTTGGGCTGGCTAATATCAGGGAGGCGGAGAGGAGGCAGCTGCTGGACCTGCCCACCTCTCAGATGTCCCTCTTCGGCCCGGACATGCAGGCCTGGGTGGCGAGACTGGAGTCTGCAGCTAAAGACTCGGCTAGGCTAGCCCAGCACCTAGCACCGAGGCGCGAGGCCCACCAGCCATTACGGAGCCGGGACAGAGGCAGAGAACGTTGGCCCGGGAGGCATCCTGACCCGTATCCGCGCTCTGTTATCCATCGTCCCCCCTCGACGAGGCCCCCGGGTCCAGACAGACCCATGGGTGGCTCGCGGGAGCAACGCACCCACCGACGACCTCCCTATGGCAGAGGAGGTCGGGGTGGGAATGTGGCAAGCTGGACTTGGCCACCATATTTCTGTCCAGTAGAGGGCGCCTACGCCCAGTATAAATAGCCTAGATTTACGTCTTTTGTTTACCTCTGCACTTCCGTCTCTTGTGTGTCGTCGCGCCAGCCCTTCTCCTGCTCCAGGTAGTAGTTTTAGTGTCAATTTTAATAATTGTAAGATTCAGCCACTAATGTTGACTTGTTGTTGTAGTGCCGCGGTGTGGCATTGTGCCCCGCGAGTCCTCCTTGTGCACGGCCACACTGTTCAGTCGCTTTGGTGTCTGGCCGCCCTCATTGCTGGGGTCCGAGTGCGTCGTAGCCGGCTGTTGGTCTGGGCCTGTAAACCGCTACTCGTCAAGAGGTGCGAGCTCAGTGTTGGCTGTGGAAATGTAGGTCTTAGCTGCACACACTGACGGCATTGTGGTTCTGATAATTTAACTCTACTTTAATTCGTAGGCTGAGGACTGGCCACACCGCGGCCCACCGCTGTTTCTCCTGCTGTCCCTGGTTTCTCTCCTTGTTCTTCCGTGTTTCTGGTCGTGTGTTCACCTGTGCTCCTGAGTCCTTCGTGACAGGATGATGTGTGCTTGTGAATATAAATGAAATGAAATGTAACAGAACCCATTTGAATGAAAAGAACTGACCTAAACATAACATAATAAATCCTAGTAACGTAATGTCTGTCTATGCCTCTTTATGATTTACGAACCTGTGCGCCTTAGAGCGCTTTATATTTTATTTTGGGCACTTTGCCCTGGCGTTGCTGGTTTTTCTTTCTTTTATTTAATTTGTCATTATTTTCGAAGCCTTCAGGGCCTCCACCTTGCCACACTTGGCGTTCGCTGGCAGGATAATCATTAAAATGAGGCATTTTCTCTTAGTACAGCTAATTTCAGTAGCATTAGCTTTTTGGTTTATGTGACTTAAAACCTGTCATTGTTTTGTCTTGTGTTTATTATTTGTCTTTGTTTTTTGATGTGCACTTTTTGTGTGGTGTTTTTTTGATTTGTGCATGCTTTGTTTTGAAAATGTAAACTCGGATAAGAAATGATATGGCTAGAACACTCGCATATGAATATTTGCTATGCTATCTGTCTGGTGTTGCTGTAATGTGTCGCACTACTGTTGTAAATTCTGTGTTTTGTGAAGGAGAAACAGCGGTGGTTGGAGCAGTATAGTTGCGGAGAGATGAGACGGGATTTCAGATGGTCACCCGTGAAGCCTAGTGGAACCTGCACACCTGTAACTCGGAGGCTCCTGTGGCGTAATCCCAGACAGCAGTGGTGTAGTGAGATTAAGGATGCCTCACTTGGCGTTTAAGGCGCACCTGTTTACCTGTGTGGTCAGGGAGTACTTCCGTGTGCAGCAGGTAGGCTTGAGTATGAGAAACTTGCAGTGGATTTTCAAAGCCTTCAGGGCCTCCTTTTCTCGCCTTCACGGCATTGGAATTGGAACAGTGATCATCCAGTTGCGTTATGCTCGGTGGCTGCCACTGATGTGTTTTTAGTTTGTTTTAAGCTTAGCGCTGCGTGGTCTTTTAGTGGCTCAAACCCACGTAGACCGGTTTTTAGCTTTTAGATGCGTGTGTCAGGAACGTTCATGTATGAGTGATAGCGCTATATTTGAGAGTTGTGAGTTTAGTTGACGTCGGGGCGTCGTCAAAACTTTGGGGGGATGAATGTGGCAAGCTGGACTTGGCCACCATATTTCTGTCCAGTAGAGGGCGCCTACGCCCAGTATAAATAGCCTAGATTTACGTCTTTTGTTTACCTCTGCACTTCCGTCTCTTGTGTGTCGTCGCGCCAGCCCTTCTCCTGCTCCAGGTAGTAGTTTTAGTGTCAATTTTAATAATTGTAAGATTCAGCCACTAATGTTGACTTGTTGTTGTAGTGCCGCGGTGTGGCATTGTGCCCCGCGAGTCCTCCTTGTGCACGGCCACACTGTTCAGTCGCTTTGGTGTCTGGCCGCCCTCATTGCTGGGGTCCGAGTGCGTCGTAGCCGGCTGTTGGTCTGGGCCTGTAAACCGCTACTCGTCAAGAGTGCGAGCTCAGTGTTGGCTGTGGAAATGTAGGTCTTAGCTGCACACACTGACGGCATTGTGGTTCTGATAATTTAACTCTACTTTAATTCGTAGGCTGAGGACTGGCCACACCGCGGCCCACCGCTGTTTCTCCTGCTGTCCCTGGTTTCTCTCCTTGTTCTTCCGTGTTTCTGGTCGTGTGTTCACCTGTGCTCCTGAGTCCTTCGTGACAGGATGATGTGTGCTTGTGAATATAAATGAAATGAAATGTAACAGAACCCATTTGAATGAAAAGAACTGACCTAAACATAACATAATAAATCCTAGTAACGTAATGTCTGTCTATGCCTCTTTATGATTTACGAACCTGTGCGCCTTAGAGCGCTTTATATTTTATTTTGGGCACTTTGCCCTGGCGTTGCTGGTTTTTCTTTCTTTTATTTAATTTGTCATTATTTTCGAAGCCTTCAGGGCCTCCACCTTGCCACAGGAAGAATTCTTTCAATAAAGCCGTGCGGCATTTCATCAGTACTCGCTGTCTGAGTCTCATTTGGGGGTATGTAACATGTCAAATGATTTGAATTCTGATTGTGTTACTTCTCGAGCATATAACGTGGCTCCGCTAGGCCTGCAGCCCCCAGAGAAGGGCGTGCAGCGTGCTAAGCGGGCCACGGGCTCCGATTCACGGGTTCATGTTTTTGCCCTCCCGGAGAGAGGTCAGGCGGAGGGATCTGGTGAGTGATATGTGTGTGCTCCAGTCGAACGCGTGTTAGCATCTCTGAGCTACAAGGCTAACACGGGGTTTCCCACTCCAGGGGCTCGTCCCCCCCTCCATGAGGCAAGAGCCAGGGGGGCACAGCAGCCGTGTCACGTGTGGTGAGCAGAGCTACAAGGCTAACACGGGGTTTCCCACTCCAGGGGCTCGCCCCCCCCTCCATGAGGCAAGAGCCAGGGGGGGGCACAGCAGCCGAGTCACGTGTGATGAGCAGTCCCGTACTTATGACGTCGGGCCTGCAGAACACGTGACCGCCCCCGGCGCTCACGGTGTGACGCAGGGGGCCCCCCCGGCCCTTTCGGCCACCCCCCCTCCCTGCTAGGAACACCAGGAGAGGGCGGGGCCGTGACGTCTCGTGTTTCAGCTCCCGTTCCGCCCCTCACAGACTTCTACAGCGTCTGGAGGGAGCAGGGTTTGGATGGCAGTATATGGCTGGAAAAAGAACATTGCGCAGAGGTTATGCACTGCAATTCTTCCATAAGCCACCACCATTCCGAGGTGTACGGGCAGTGCGCTCTCAGATACGGGGATCAATAGAGGCACTGCAAGCGGAGGTCTCCTCTCTGCTGAGTCGAGGCGCAGCAGTGGAGGTAGACCTGCAGGACGCCACCAGGGGGCTGTACTCCCCTTACTTCTTAGTGCCAAAGAAGTCAGGCGGGGTGCGTCCCATTCTGGATCTGCGCGTGTTGAACGAGTGCTTTTCCAACGGAAGTTTCGGATGCTGCCCACAAAGCAGCTACTCGAGTGTGTCAGGGAGGGAGACTAGATGTCCTCCATAAACCTGACAGATGCGTACTTCCACGTGCCCATAGTGCCAGAACACAGGAGGTTTCTGCGCTTCGCAGTGGGAGAGAGGAATTACGAGTACTTATGCACTCGCGCCTCGGACTTTTCCAATGCGTGGAAAAGTCCTCAGACGCGCTGGGGTAAGAATTTAACCTACTTAGACGACTGGTTAATTCTGGCATCATCCAGGGAAGTGTCACACGCACTGGGTCCTGTCCCACATACAGCGCCTGGGCTCTGTGGTGAACAGGGAGGAAATTAATAGTTACCTATTGTAACTTAAGTTCTACGATTAGGTGCACTGTTATCCCACTAGCGAAGTCCGCTAAGGGACGTAGCACCATGACGTAGAAGCAGGCTGCAACCGGCTCAGCGCATGATCTATCTCGGCCTGCAGCTAGACTCTGTGACATTCCGTGCTGCACTGTCTGTGGACAGACGGATGAGCACTACCCGTCTGCCCAGGGAGGTTCTGGCGGGCCCCAGAGTCCCCGCTCGGCGCCTCAGGTCCCTGCTGGGAATGAGGGCGGCGGCTCATGCTGTGGTGCGGCTAGGCCTTCTCCACATGAGGAATTTTCAGAGGTGGTTCTCACGCCTCAGGCTTCACCCCTCCCGGGACGGGGGGAGGCTGGTCTGGGTTCCCCAAGTGGCAGCATCGAACATCAGGTTCGGGCTCACTCCGGGTCTATTGCGGGACGGAGTGACTCTGCCCTGCGCCGTGTCTCACGTGGAGGTGTTCACGGACGCGTCGCTCGAAGGATGGGGCAGGGTCCTCGGCCAGAGTTCTGTAGGAGGCTGCTGGTCGGACTCAGCCCGTCACATCAACCTGCTGGAGATGGAGGCAGTGCACAGAGTACTGCTGCACGCTTTGCCCCTCAGCTGCAGGGGAGACACGTGTTGGTGCGCTCGGACAACACCGCAGTGGTCTCCTATCTGAACAGGCAGGGGGGCACCAGGTCCCCCGCTCTCCATTGCATGGCGACGGTGACGCTGCTGTGGGCGGCGCTTCACCTCCTGTCTCTCAGGGCGCGCCACGTCCCGGGGGTCCGGAACGTGGGGGCTGACAGGATGTCCAGGGGGGGGGCCCACTCCAGGACGAGTGGGGCCTGGCCCCACGGGTAGCTGCGGAGATCTGGCGGAGGTTCGGCCGTCCAGTGGTCGACCTTTTCGCCAGTGCAGGAAACGCACAGTGCCCGTCCTGGTTCGCCTCAAGGGCCGCGGACGAGCCGCCCTTAGGCGTGGACGCTCTGGCTCATTACCCCTGGCCAGGGGGCCTGTTTTTGAACATTTTACCCACTGCATTGACCTTCAGGCTGCCAGTTGTAACCATGGACTATAACATTTGTCGTCTGCATTGGCCTTCGCTCTGTCTAAATTGACCGTGGACTGTAAGTTTTGTCCACTGCATTGATCTGATTGGTCGGTGCGCGGCCGAGCCCCTTTGTGCTGTTCATTTGCCCAGTGCTCTGGCCTGACGCCACGCTTCGACGCCACGCTTCGACGCCACGCTTCGACGCCACGCTTCGACGCCACGCTTCGACGCCACGCTTCGACGCCACGCTTTGACTCCTCCTCCACGCCGCACGCTTTGACGCCGCACGCTTTGACTCCTCCTCCACGCCGCACGCTTTGACGCCGCACGCTTTGACTCCTCCTCCACGCCGCACGCCTTGACGCCGCACGCTTTGACTCCTCCTCCACGCCGCACGCTTTGACGCCGCACGCTTCGACTCCTCCTCCACGCCGCACGCTTCGACTCCTCCTCCACGCTTTGACGCCGCACGCTTCGACTCCTCCTCCACGCCGCACGCTTCGACTCCTCCTCCACGCTTTGACGCCGCACGCTTTGACGCCGCACGCTTTGACGCCGCACGCTTTGACGCCGCACGCTTGACGCCGCACGCTTGACGCCGCACGCTTGACGCCGCACGCTTGACGCCGCACGCTTTGACGCCGCACGCCTCAACGACGCCTCAACGACGCCTCACGCCTCAACGACGCCTCACGCCTCAACGACGCCTCACGCCTCAACGACGCCTCACGCCTCAACGACGCCTCACGCCTCAACGACGCCTCACGCCTCAACGACGGCGCACGCCTCAACGACGGCGCACGCCTCAACGACGCCTCAACAACGCCGCGCGCTTTGACGCCGCGCGCTTTGACGCCGCGCGCTTTGACGCCGCGCGCCTCAACGACGCCTCAACGACGCCTCAACGACGCCTCAACGACGCCTCAACGACGCCTCAACGACGCCTCAACGACGCCTCAACAACGCCTCAACGACGCCTCAACGACGCCGCACGCCTCAACGACGCGCGCGCTTTGACGCCGCGCGCTTCAACGACGGCGCACGCTTCAACGACGGCGCACGTCCGCACGCTTCATCACTGCTCGTCGGCGGCCGCACGCTTCATCGCAGCACGTCGGCGGCCGCACGCTTCATCGCCGGTGGCCGCTGTTGACGCCAAGTCGGTGTCCGCCTCCTGCCGCATTCTCGACGCCACGCTTCGACGCATTCGTGTGCTCTCATCCAGTCATCGTGGGACCAGTGTCGACCATGGACTCGCGTTCCCTATTGGGGGGTGGACAATCCAACGCTTGGAGAGTTCTGCTTCACAATGACGGGAAGAGCCGGCATCAACGGATCAGGTCAGTGGTCTGACTGAAGACGTGGTCTGACTGAAGACGTGGTCTGACTGAAGACGTGGTCTGACTGAAGACGTGGTCTGACTGAAGACGTGGTCTGACTGAAGACGTGGTCCTTTTCACTCGAGTGATAGTGGTTCGAGGTTTCTCTTTCAGCTTCGCAGGAACGCGATGCCGCAACGCTGCACCAAAGCTCTGCTACAACGCCGCGACGGTGGCCTGCTGCAACGCTGGCCTGCTAAGACTGCATGAGTACTGTTCGGCGTGGCCTTCAAACCTGGCCGGCTATCTTCCCCAGGCCGCACTCATTGGCTTTTGGTGTGCAGCACTGCCCGCCACGGTTTGCGTGCACTCTGAGTGGCTATAGGCGGTGCTCCTTCTCATGTTCCCCAGGCATATTCTCTCCTGGTCTCCTGGTGCGGCTCCTGCCGCCGGGCCTGTCTCACGCTTCGCCTTACCTGACGCACCCTGGCCCTCATTCTGACCGGGCCCTTGTGCGTTGGTTTTTGGGGGTCCAGAGATCTCCTATCAAACATCAATCTTCCTGGGTAAGTGTACTTCATGAATCTCATTTTCACCTTCTAGTCTCCCCAAGTGGAATCATGTTCGAATATCAGCGCTCTAAACACCAGCAGTTCAACTTTCATTCAGCATTCTCCTTTCCCTCTCACTGCACACTCTCAGTCTCTGGACATCAGCATCGCGGGTACTGCTGTCACTGCCTCATCTACATCGGCATTAAATACATTCTCTAAAATCCACTTCAAGTCACACTGCTCCACCCTCATAAGAAGATCCTTAAAGGAGTATTGGCAATGGTCCTTTTTCCGTAGTTTAGGTCCGGGACGACTAGCCTGTCTGTCCGTGGAGTGGATTCCCTCTCTCAATGTAGGGTGTTCCGAAGGTTTCTCACTTTTTTCCCCACGGGGTTTTGTGAGTTTTCCTTGCCATGCAGGAGGGTCTGGACAGTTAGTGTCCAACTAGAAGGCCGAGGTGATGATCCAGGATACTTTAACATGCTACAACATCTATGGACATTTTATCAACATTCATAGACTATAATTACTCCTTAAACAATCCCTCGACGACCCCCTGGTCTGAACAAATTCAAAACCTGTGCTCCCTGCATGTAACCTCTCTTCCTTTCTCTACACCCGCCACTCCTTCCGGATAGGAGCAGCCACTTGGACTGCTGCCCTGGGACTCTCTCAATCATCTCTCCAGGAGCTCGGTCCCCGGTTCTCTACCACATTCATCCGTTCTGGCAGCCCAGCGCCTCCTCTCATATAAGTACGTATGCATCTCCTGGTGGTGGCAACTCCTCATTCCAGCATGCCGCGCACTCGAGCCGAGCTCGTGCGCGTGCCAACGCCTAGCGCTAGAGCCGAGCTCGCGCCCGGACATTACGCCGCGCACTTGAGCCGAGCTCGTGCGCGTGCCAACGCCTAGCGCTAGAGCCGAGCTCGCGCACGGACATTACGCCACGCACTTGAGCCGAGCTCGTGCGCGTGCCAACGCCTGGCGCTAGAGCCGAGCTCGCGCACGGACATTACGCCGCGCACTCGAGCCGAGCTCGTGCGCGTGCCAACGCCTAGCGCTAGAGCCGAGCTCGCGCACGGACATTACGCCACGCACTTGAGCCGAGCTCGTGCGCGTGCCAACGCCTGGCGCTAGAGCCGAGCTCGCGCACGGACATTACGCCGCGCACTCGAGCCGAGCTCGTGCGCGTGCCAACGCCTAGCGCTAGAGCCGAGCTCGCGCACGGACATTACGCCGCGCACTCGAGCCGAGCTCGTGCGCGTGCCAACGCCTGGCGCTAGAGCCGAGCTCGCGCACGGACATTACGCCGCGCACTTGAGCCGAGCTCGTGCGCGTGCCAACGCCTAGCGCTAGAGCCGAGCTCGCGCACGGACATTACGCCGCGCACTTGAGCCGAGCTCGTGCGCGTGCCAACGCCTAGCGCTTGAGCCGAGCTCGCGCACGGACATTACGCCGCGCACTTGAGCCGAGCTCGTGCGCGTGCCAACGCCTAGCGCTAGAGCCGAGCTCGCGCCCGGACATTACGCCGCGCACTTGAGCCGAGCTCGTGCGCGTGCCAACGCCTAGCGCTAGAGCCGAGCTCGCGCACGGACATTACGCCGCACACTCGAGCCGAGCTCGTGCGCGTGCCAACGCCTAGCGCTAGAGCCGAGCTCGCGCACGGACATTACGCCGCGCACTCGAGCCGAGCTCGTGCGCGTGCCAACGCCTGGCGCTAGAGCCGAGCTCGCGCACGGACATTACGCCGCGCACTTGAGCCGAGCTCGTGCGCGTGCCAACGCCTAGCGCTAGAGCCGAGCTCGCGCACGGACATTACGCCGCGCACTTGAGCCGAGCTCGTGCGCGTGCCAACGCCTAGCGCTTGAGCCGAGCTCGCGCACGGACATTACGCCGCGCACTTGAGCCGAGCTCGTGCGCGTGCCAACGCCTAGCGCTAGAGCCGAGCTCGCGCCCGGACATTACGCCGCGCACTTGAGCCGAGCTCGTGCGCGTGCCAACGCCTAGCGCTAGAGCCGAGCTCGCGCACGGACATTACGCCGCACACTCGAGCCGAGCTCGTGCGCGTGCCAACGCCTAGCGCTAGAGCCGAGCTCGCGCACGGAAACAGTCACTCACACCATGCGCCTTCCATAAACGCAGCAACCAAGTCATGGCAAACGCATCGCTAGCCAAGCTCTCTTTTTGGGGATCATGATCTGCACCCAGGCGCAGATCTCTTCAGAGCACGGCCACAGCCGGGGCCTAAGCTCCAAACCAATAAACAAACTCAATCCATAAAATAAACAACTCTTAAACGCATCTCGTCTCTTGTAGTCTCTCCAGGTTGAAATGGAGCTTAAGCGGAGGTTCAGCATGGTAGACTACCTACGTTATCACACAAGGCTTGACCACGCCTTACTCAGCCTGTCTTAATCAACTCCCCGCAGCCGTGTCAATCAAGCCAGCGTTTAAGAGCAAAGCAGAGCACAGCTCACCAAACGGACTTCAAGCTGCAACCACCTCCTCCCCACCTCCGCCTCAGGAATCTTAACTCTCACATTCACCTTGCCTTGTTGCCACCACCAGTGTCTAGGCCCCGGGGGATCATGATCTGCACCCAGGCGCAGATCTCTTCAGAGCACGGCCACAGCCGGGGCCTAAGCTCCAAACCAATAAACAAACTCAATCCATAAAATAAACAACTCTTAAACGCATCTCGTCTCTTGTAGTCTCTCCAGGTTGAACTTCTGTTGTGATTTAGGGCTATACAAGAATAAATTGTATTGTGTATTGTATTGTAATTAGAACAGTATGAGATTGCCAAATAATCACGTCTTTAATTGCCAGTATATGAAATCAGTAACCACAGCTAACAGAATTTATATCAGTTTTCAATCTGGATTTCATGAAATGGTCAGACATTTTGCCAATCTCTTGGTTGTGAGTCAACACTATATTGGTTATATCGGCATCAGTTAGCACAAAAACCAAAATAGATTGTTAAAATACTACTACTATAATACTTGCATATTCAAGTACATTTTCATATGTCTATTGTGGCGCCACCTGCCTGTGAAAGCCTGATCCTGTTAGAACTCATAGGATAAGCCTTAGCCTATGAACTCTGGTCAGTGATTGTTGTGGGGAGAGCAAGTTTATCTGGTTTGTAATGTGGGATTGTGACCACCAGGGAGCATCGGTAAGAATGCACTGCTTAGAGATGATCCAGTTTTGGTTTATTAAAAGTTCTTCATTACACACTTCGTGGCATTGTATTTATGGTTGTGTGTGTGTGTGTGTGTGTGTGTGTGTGTGTGTGTGTGTGTGTAGCACACTAAGAACCTTTAGCACACAGTAGTTAGCATCTTAGCTCTTAGCAGCACTCAAACAAAGGAGCATACATTCAAATATGCCTAAAATATACCTGCAATTCACTCATGTTATAATAACCTTATAAACAGTGTACAAGAAATCAGGGTTCATTTCTGTGACTTCAGTCCAACCACTACTCACTTTTTCATAACCAGGAGGTCTGAAAAACACTCTGCAAATGATAAACTTTAGCAAACGTAGTGCTCTCAATGCACCTTGAAAATACAACCTTCTGATTGGCCCGAATTAGCTGTCAATTAAACCTGGAACATAAACACTTGCGATTGGCTAATGCACATGTCAATCAACAGAAATACCAAAGAGGGCCGTTCTTTGTCACAGCCGCCCCCGAATTTGTCCCAACAAATTTGCAACTTAAGAAGGACCAACAGTATTGGAACAAGTGCTCGGAATGGCAGTCAAAGTCACTAGGCGGGCGACCGGTCTTGTCCTTCACCCGGACTTCTGCAGCGCGCACCCGTCCATCACGTCCTGGAAGCACGTTGGTGACCAGTCCCACTGGCCACAGGGCTCTTGGAAACTGCGGGTCTATCACCATGACTGTGGTCCCGGTACGAAGCTATGCTGGGTCTTTGTGCTACTTTGAGCGGGTCTGCAGTGTGGGAAGGTCGGACGGGCTATAGATCCAGGACCTAAGCTACAGAACGTGGACCAGCGGCCGCTGAGCGTGGACAGGTCCAGTGCAGGACTGAAGAACTCCCAGGCGGGTCGGGCAGGGCAGTCCGCAGGTGTAGATGGAGGAGGCTCAGAGGTCCCGTCGTGGTACCATGAAACAGACAATGGGACAACGAGTGAATAGCAATGAACAGACTACAGTCAAAATCCTAATAATGCTAAACAGATAAAGTAGGAAGGAGGAGAGGATAGTGCTCAAGTTACCATACTTCTCCCAGCAAACTGACTCCCTATGCAGCTTGACTGACAGTCTAAGGAGTTTAGCCTTCCCTGAGTCTTACCTTCCTAGCCATATGCTAACTAAAGAGGACTGTTTTAGGCTAACCTGGAACGACCCTGGATTCCAAAGCTACAACTATACTACACTTAACGCATCTATCACTACCCTCAGAGAAGGATCCAGGGTTTAGACTCGCCATATGGCAACTCAAGGTCAAGGTCAAGTTTATTTATATAGCACATTTTAAAAACAGACAGGACTGTCACAAAGTGCTTACCAGACATTGTAAAAATACAACACACAAATAACATTCAGCATACAAATAAAATGCAGGACACTATCATAAATGTTGCAACATTGCTTGTGTTAAAAAGCCAAAGCAAAGAAATGTGTCTTTAGCTGCGATTTAAAACCCTCCACAGAGGAGGCAGCTCTGATGGAATAAGGGAGAGCGTTCCAGAGTTTAGGCCCTGCCACAGCAAAGGCTCGGTCTCCTCTGGTTTTTAATCTAGACCTGGGACAGTGCAGAAGAAGCTGGTCAGAGGACCTCAGTGCTCTTCCCGGAGTGTGCAAAGTAAGCAAGTCAGTCAGATATGACGGAGCCAGGTCATGCAGAGATTTAAATACTAACAATAACATTTAAAACTTAATTCTAAAAGCGACAGGAAGCCAATGTAGAGACAACAGCACAGGAGTGATGTGCTCGTGTCGTCTGGTGCCAGTCAGCATCCGAGCTGCTGCATTCTGTACCAGCTGCAGTCTGTGGACTGAGGACTGGTCAAGGCCATAGTATAAAGAGTTACAATAGTCCAGCCGTGTGGATATGAGGGCGTGGACAACCTTCTCAAGGTCATTTGGTGGAAGATAGCCTTTAACTTTGGTCAACAGTCTCAGCTGGAAGAAGCTGGCTTTGACAACTGAACTTATTTGTTTGTCCATTTTAAAAGCACCATCAAAATACACACCAAGGTTTTTTGCAAGTGGGCGGCAGTAGGAAGACAGGCTAGATACACCGTTGAAAACAGACGGATCAGGTTCACCAAACAGTACAATTTCTGTTTTTGTGTGATTCGAGCAGTACAGGACCGAGGGAGAGACAGCAGCAGCCATAGGGACAGCGAGTTAGCAGCTAGGCTAGACTAGTCCAAGTCCAAGTTCCTGTGGTGGCTGCTGCAGGAAGGCTGGGCCATCTCTCCATCTGCCATTACTGGAAAGCTCCAGCAGTGTCTTTCCCCGTGTGACATCATCGGCTGGGTTCTGTGCAGAATTCACATATCTCCAACTTTGCAAGTCTGTCAGCTCCTGGATCTCAGCCACTCGAGTCCCCACAAACACTTTGAAACGACATGAGTCCGAATGTAACCAGGTAAGGACCGTAGTGGAATCTGACCAGAGGAAAACATTGTTAATAGGCAGAGTCAGCTCGCGTTGCAGCAGTGTGGCCAGTTGAGCGGCGGTCAGTGCTGCACAGAGTTCCAGCCGGGGCATGGACTGTTGCTTATTGGGGGAGACCCTGGACCGAGCAGTGAGAAATGACACCTCCACCTGACCTGAGTCTTCTGTGCGCAGATAGGCCACTGAGCTGTACGCCCTTTCCGATGCGTCTGCAAACACATGCAGGTCTCTCATACAGTGCGTGGGGTCTATGGCTGGACTCACACAGCAGCGTGGCAGCATTACTTGAGACAAGTGCTGTAACTCCGTCTCCCACTCCAACCAGGGCTGAAGAATGTCCTCAGGTAGGGATGGGTCATCCCACTCTAGCTGTTTGTCCCACAACCGCTGTACCAGGACTTTGGCACGGGTGGTAAAGGGAACAATGAAACCCAGGGGATCATACAGACGTGCCAGGACTCTGTATATGTTTCGCATAGTGGGGGTGGGGGGTTCAAGCTGGTGGTATTTGTACCTCAAAGTGTCAGAGTTGCAGAGCCAACGCAGGCCAAGGGCAAGTTCTTGTGGGTCTGTGCTGGCCTCTTGGAGCCACAGTTCACTGCGGAATAGGAATGCTCTGTAATAGATTGTTCAACGTAGAAGCACTTCTCTATTGTGAAACGGACATCCTCACCCACCTCACTGTGGTCCAACACATGCTTCTGCAGGGCGATTGTGGCACAGCATGGGCTACAAGTGGTGCCAAATGGAAGTACTTGCCAAACGTAGATACTGAGGGGTTTCTCTGTCTGCATGTCCCGCCACAGGAAGCACAGCAAGGTCTTGTCTTCAGGGAGCAGCCTGATTTGATAAAACATACCTTTTATGTCACTGCGATTGCATGCTCCCTAAAGCGAAGGAGCACCCCCAGCAGGCTGGATGTGAGGGTTGGGCCTGGCAGTAGCAGCTCATTGAGATTGTCCCCTTTATAACAGAAAGAACAGTTAAATACAATCCTGTTCTTGCCATTGTGGCTCACCATGTGATGTGGGATGAACCAGGACTCCTTGGCTCTGCCTCTGGGATTTTAACAACAAAGCCTGCAGCATCTAGTTTGGCGATCTCTGAGCTGTAGGCGGCGGCTCTTACTGGGTCTCGCAGCAGCCTTCTCTCTGTGCTGCGGAGATTGGCGAGCACAGCCTCCTTTCGCGCATTGAGTTGTGGCATGTTCTTCACCCTGAGGAGTGGTGTGGCATACCTGAGTACTCCCTGGATATCGACCCTTGTTGTTTTGGCCTCCAGCAGCTGTATGGCCTCTTGATCCTGAACCAGCTTTTCACTGCGATATGGGAGAAAGTCCAATTGCCACAACTTTTCCACATTCTGGAGTAGTTCAGAAGCTGGTGACATGGTGATGTGTAGGCACTGCTGAGTGCCTGGCTGCATTTTCCCATTCTTTATTGGGCCCTGAAGTGTCCATCCTAACTTTGTTTTCACCGCTGCAGGTCCTACCGGCCGCCCCATGCGCACTGGAGCCACTGGAGTGATGAGGTGTGGGTAGTCGGAGCATATTAACAGCAGGGGGCGCACTCTGTTTATTGTTGGGAGTGGGAGATCTCTCAGGTACCTGTGTTTCCTTTGAAGTACCTCTACCAGTAAAAGCAAATCCTAAGTCCTGTTAGAAGGTAATACTTTTTAAGGTGCAAAAATTGAACTTCAAATAAAACTTACACATCAGACAACATGTTGGTGAATAAAAGTCCAGCCCCCCCCAATCATAAACATTAAGTTTCTCACCTAAGTTCATGTATTCCTCCCTCTTATAACTATAAAAATGCCCTGATGTAAATAGGCCCTGATGTGAAATACTGATTCCTTTCTGTGTGACTCTGTAAAAATTGGGCCCTACTTGTCAACATTAGCCCCAGTATCATGATCTTGAGCATGGGCAGCAGGTCTCAGCAATAGCGGCACATTTGGACCGTGCTCAGGAGCTCCCCTGTCGGCCGGTGTCGGGAGGCAGTGTTTTCATTTGTACAATCCCTGGAAGAATAAATGTCGTCAACACCTTTCTCCTGGTCTCAGACCACTTTTGACCCAGTGAATACAGTCCCAACCTGGTGTAGGTTTGTGGCCAAAAATACCACAACACTAAAATAGAAGGAAGGAGAATGCTGCCCATGTCTGAGCCGACTCCAACGAGCCGACAGGTCTCCGCCCAGAATACTGACATCTCCTCCTAAGTGCGGAGATAGTGGGTTATAAAAATCGTAAACAACACCAACATTTGCTCCCATTCCCAATTTATGTGTGGTCATTTCTGTACTATAAGGGCGCTACCTTGTATATAAGCCACACCAGCTATTTTTAAAACAGAAAGTACATTTTGTCTCCTTATAGGCCGCTCTTGAATTTAAGCCGCCAGTTTTCATGTTGTAATGTACCAGTGGACGACTGTTTTAACCATTCACAACATGATTTATATGAAAAGATGTTGTGATGTAACTAAATATTGAAAGTGTCGAAACCTGAGTGCCCCCTGCGATGCACTGGCATTCCCAAACTCTAGTAACACCGAGGCCCCCTTAAAAATCTGACGGGTTCTGCGTGGCCCCCAAAATAATAACTAAGTTTGACAAGAAGACAACATTAAGAATAGGCTCTTCTGTTATTTTATTTTGGGGAAATAGCCTCTGCTACAAACATTGTAATACAAAAATGATTACAGTGGATTATTCAAGTCAAATAATGAACACAAATATTTAATATTTACAATCAATCAATCAATCAAAATCATATAAGTTTATTTGTAGAAGCGCCTTTCATGATCACAGGGCAACACAAAGCGCTTCACAGTCCAATCACAAATCATCCACATAAAACAAACACCCAGAATCACAATTAAAACATTAAAATCACACAAAAGATTAAAACACATTAAAAACATTAAAATCACACAAAAGATAAACACACATTAAAACTTGCAAAATTACACAAGAAATTTAAACAAAAATAAATAAATGACAGCAGTGCATTAAAAATGGAGATAAAAACCTTCAGTTGTATGCACAGGCAAACAGAACAGTCTTTAACCTGGATTTGAACATTGGACAGAGTAGACGCCTCCCCACATTTTCAGGGAGATTGTTCCAGATCTTAGCTGCATGGATCTGAAACGCAGCCTCCCACATGTTTGGTTCTCACTCCTGGGCACCAGCAGGAGGCCAGTCCCTGTGCTCCTCAGAGTCCGGTGCCGGTTACATATGACACCAACATGTCACTAATGTATTCTGGTCGCATAGGCCATGGAGAGGGACTTGTACACAAGCAGAGCAGTTTTTAAAATCTATTCTTTGGAGCCACAGGAAAGCCAGTGGCAGAGACCTGAGGACCGGACTAATATGGTTCATAACTTCCTGGTTCTGTCAGGACTCTAGCTGCTGCATTTTGGATGTACTGCAGCTGCTTACAGGTCTGTTTGGACAGACCTGTAAGCAGGCCATTGCAGTAGTCTAGCCTGCTGGAGACAAATGCATGGACAAGAAATCTCCAAGTCTGCCTGGACACTATATTTCTAACTTTGGGCAATGTTCTTTCAGATGGTAAAAAGCTGTTGATGTTATTGATTTTGATGTGGCTATTGAAATTTAGGTCTGAGTCCAGTATTACCACCCAAATTTCTGACCTTGTCTGAAGGAAGTAGGGAGAGAGACTGAAGTTGTGACAAATGACGCCCTCAGTCTTTGTTTCTGGGGACCAAAGACAATGATTTCGGTTTTGTCTGCATTTAGCTGGAGGAAATTATTTTGCATCCAGTCACTGATCTGTTGGATACAGTGAAGGAGCAAATCCAGTGGTCCATGTTCTCCTGCAGTCAGTGAGACATAGATCTGAGTGTCGTCGGCGTTAATTGTGGTAGGACACTTTGTTTCTTTGTATTAACTGACCTAACGGCAGCATGTAGAGATTAAATAGGAGAGGTCCCAGGATCGACCCCTGTGGTACAACCACAGGTACAGGGCCCACATCATCTGAGACGCAGTCTCCAATCAATCAATCAATCAAAGTTTATTTGTAGAGCGCCTTTCATACACAGGGCAACACAAAGCGCTTCACAGTCCACATCACAAATCGTCACATAAAACAAACACCAGAATCACAATTAAAACATTAAAATCACACAAAAGATTAAAATACAATTAAAACATTAAAATCACACAAAAGATTAAAACACAATTAAAACATTAAAATCACACAAAAGAATAAAGAGCGGTCTCAGTGCTGTGGTGGGGTCTAAACCCAGACTGGAACATATCAAAAGAATAATTCATTGTTAAAAATTCAGTAAGTTGTTGGGAGGCCACTTTTTCAAGAATTTTTCCAATGAATGGCAGATTCGATATGGGGCGATAATTTTGAAGTCCCGCAGGATCCAGACTGCTCTTTTTTAGGAGAGGTCTTATGACTGCTGTTTTTAGGGCCATAGGAAATGTTCCTGACGACAGAGACATGTTTACTATTTGTGTCAGTGAAGGTAACAAACTGCTCAGGACGGACTTCAGAAATTTAGAGGGCAATATATCCAGGCTACATGTGGAGGAGCTCAGACTCATGATTATCTTTTTGACAGTTTCAGTATCCACAGGTGAAAAATGAGTTAGCTCAAAAAGCTTCTCTGGCTGTTGCATTGTTATACGTGCTGTGGAGGTGATAGTGTTTTTGATTCCTTGTACTTTGTCATCGAAAAACTGTGCGAACTCATTACACCTAGATTTAGAGGAAAATTCTAGGGGCAACTTTACAGGGGGGTTTCGTTAATCTACCAACTGTTGAAAACATAACACAAAAATTGTTACTGCAACCTCCAATAATGTCAGAAAAAAACATTTCTCTTGTTCTACGTAGAACCCGGTTAAATTCACCCAACTCATCTTTAAAGATTTCATAATCGCCCTGTAAATTGGACTTTCGCCACTTCCGTTCGGCCCTCCGGCACTCTTGCTTCTGTGCCCTGACCGAGTCTGCCTTAGTCCATGGGGCCTTTTTCCTACTGGTAACTATTTTAACCGTCACAGGAGCAATGGCGTCCAGAACAGTCAGAACACTGGTGGTGACAGAGTTATACAATTCATCAACAGTAGAGCATGGAGTTTTCTCAAAATTTAGCATTCCCATGAACAGTTCACTTGTGTTTTCATGTATGTGTCTTCTTCGAACAATTGTAAATTCAGCTGGTGGTTTGCTAGCAAAACACATGTCAAAAAATACACAGAAATGATCTGACAAAGCAACATCAACTACATTAACATTTGATACATTAACCCCCTTTGTAATTAGCAGGTCAAGAGTGTGCCCCCTGCTGTGGGTGGGGCCACTCACGTGCTGAATGAAACCAAAGGTCTCAGATACAGAAGCCAGCTCCTTTGCATTTCTGTCATCAACATTATCAACATGTACATTAAAATCACCTGTAATAACTAAACTATCAAAATCTGTGCACACGAATGAAAGTAGTTCAGTAAAATGGTCAATAAAATCGCAACATGACTGTGGTGGCCTGTACAGGACAATGAAAAGAGTAGAAGATTGCTTTTGTTCCATTTTAAAAGAAATATACTCAAACAATGACAAATTTCCAAGGGGCATTCTATGGGAGACAAAGTGCTCTCTAAAAACTGCAGCTATGCCTCCCCCCCTTTTGTTTTCTCGTATTTCGGATTCGAATTTAAAATTGGGTGGTGTTGCTTCTATTAGAACTGCATTTCCTGTATTTTGGTCCAGCCATGTTTCAGCCATAAGCATAAAATCAAGATCATAAGAAGTGATAAAATTATTAATTAAAAATGATTTGTTACATAGAGATCTGATATTAAGCATAGCAAGTTTAAAAATAACGTCAGAGTCGATTAATGTGGTTGATTGATTTCTACAGGGAACAGAAATTAGATTTGCAGAGTTGGACCGTCTAACTGCTGTCCTGTTTTGATTTCGTTTTTTAGAATTTAAAAACATTTTTGAGCTGGTGCGAGGAACACACACAGTCTCAATTGGCCTAAAATGTGAAAACCCTTGTTGTTGTTCTTTAGCTCCCAGAGTCAGAAGGGAGTCAGCACAGTTCAGTGTTTGGACTGGTAATGCACTGCCAGACGGACAGGGAGCAGTGTTTGCACCGTTGTACTCACCCGGTGCTGGTGAGCAGGAGGCGGGGGAGTGCGGTGGGGTCCGAGGGGGCTCAGATGTAAACAGTCACGCCCCCCCCTTTCAACCAGTTTGATTCTTCCCCCCTCCCTCCCCCACCTCTTCACACGTGCCCAGCCCGGTGGACACTGCCTTCGGCTGCCCCGGGCCGTCCTGCCCCCACACCCCCAGCCCCCACCTCTGACAGTACACCCCCCCCCCCCCCCCCCCCTCCATCACACCGGACCAGGTGAGGAGTCAGCTCCAGAGACTGACTCAGAGGAAATCCACAGGACCGGAAGGGATCAGTCCCAGGCTGCTGAGGACCTGTGCAGACCAGCTCTCTGAGGTCCTCGCTGAGGTCCTCAGCTACATGTACAACCTGAGCCTCAGCCTGGAGAAGGTCCCTGTCCTGTGGGAGACCTCCTGTGTGATCCAGGTTCCTAAAACAGCGCACGCCAAGGAACCGGCTCACTACAGACCAGTCGCACTCACCTCCCACTGACCTCCCACCTGATGAAGACCACGGAGCGGCTCATCCTCACCCACCTCCGCTCTGTGGTCAGCCCCACCCTGGACCCGCTGCAGTTCGCCTACAGGCCCAACATCGGAGTAGAGGACGCCGTCATTTACTTACTGCAGCGGACGCTCTCCCACATGGAGCCGGCAGGGAGCGCTGTGAGGGTCATGTTCTTCGACTTTTCCAGTGCTTTCAACACCATCAGACCGGCGCTGCTGCGGGGGAAGTTGGAGGATGCAAGAGTGGACAGTAGCCTCACTGCATGGACCATCAACTACCTCACCGCATGGACCATCGACTACCTCACTGCATGGACCATCAACTACCTCACTGTATGGACCATCGACTACCTCTCAGACCGACCACAGTACGTGCGGCTGCGCAGCTGTGAGTCTGAGGTGGTCGTCTGCAGCACTGGGGCCCCTCAGGGCACTGTCCTCTCACCGTTTCTCTTCACCATCTACACCTCAGACTTCACACACGACACACACAGCTGTCACCTGCAGAGGTTCTCCGACGACTCCGCCATCGTGGGCTGTGTGTCTGAGGGGAACGAACTGGAATATCGGTCGGTTATCAAGGACTTTGTCGACTGGTGTGAGTGCAACCACTTGTGCTTGAACACCAGTAAGACCAAGGAGATGGTACCTGTGCTAACACCAGTAAGACCAAGGAGATGGTAATCGACTTCAGGATAAAACCACTTTCCCACACGCTGCTGAACATCCAGGGGGAGGACATTGAGCTGGTGGACAGCTTCAAGTACCTGGGTGTTCACATAAACAATAAACTGGACTGATCCCATACCACCAACGCTCTGCACAAGAAGGGCCAAAGTCGCCTCTTCCTTCTGAGGAGGCTGAGGTCCTTCGGAGTGAGCAGGCCTCTGCTCAGGACCTTTTATGACTCTGTGGTAGGCTCTGCCATACACTACGCTGCCGTGTGCTGGGCCCCGGGCAGCACAGAACGGGACAGCCCCCTGGACTCTGTGGAGGAGGTGAGGGACAGGAGGGTGCTAGTCAAGCTCCTCCAGCAGACTGTTCCAGAGACGGGGCCGTAGTGATGGACGTAAAGCGCTTTGGGTGACCTTAGTCTGTAAAATGCGCTATATAAATAAACATTACTTACTCACTTACATATGCCTCAGCTTGAGTGTGTGTCCTGGCTTTGGTAATGGAGGAGTCTGCTGCAAGAACCGGGATGGTTCTTTGGATAAAAGCAGTTATGAGTAATAAGAAGGCCCAAGACCATGAAGACATGAAAAAAACCAGTGAAAGAACCTAAAAAATGATCCTGAAACACACGGGAAGCCAATGCAACAAATTTAAAACCGATGTAATAAAACTGTACTGTATTAAAAGTCAGGATCATATTCCTCCCCTAGCTGTAGGGGGTACACCTCTTCTTTTGTCATTTAAGTTTTTGTAAGTATTTTTAATGATTTTATAAAGGCAAATATTAGCATTTTAGCTCAATAGCTTCCAGGTCATGTGACCTATTGACTCCAAATCAGGTCAGGATCATAGTCCTCCACTAGCTGCAGGGGGTACACCTCTTCTTTTATCATTAAAGTGTTTTAAGTATTTTTAATGAATTTTTATATGTAAATATTAGCATTTTAGCTCAATAGCTTCCAGGTCATGTGACCTATTGACTCCAAATCAGGTCAGGATCATAGTCCTCCACTAGCTGCAGGGGGTACACCTCTTCTTTTATCATTTACATTTTTTTAAGTATTTTTAATGAATTTTTAAAGGCAAATATTAGCATTTTAGCTCAATAGCTTCCAGGTCATGTGACCTATTGACTCCAAATCAGGTCAGGATCATAGTCCTCCACTAGCTGCAGGGGGTACACCTCTTCTTTTATCATTAAAGTGTTTTAAGTATTTTTAATGAATTTTTATATGTAAATATTAGCATTTTAGCTCAATAGCTTCCAGGTCATGTGACCTATTGACTCCAAATCAGGTCAGGATCATAGTCCTCCACTAGCTGCAGGGGGTACACCTCTTCTTTTATCATTAAAGTGTTTTAAGTATTTTTAATGAATTTTTAAAGGCAAATATTAGCATTTTAGCTCAATAGCTTCCAGGTCATGTGACCTATTGACTCCAAATCAGGTCAGGATCATAGTCCTCCACTAGCTGCAGGGGGTACACCTCTTCTTTTATCATTAAAGTGTTTTAAGTATTTTTAATGAATTTTTATATGTAAATATTAGCATTTTAGCTCAATAGCTTCCAGGTCATGTGACCTATTGACTCCAAATCAGGTCAGGATCATAGTCCTCCACTAGCTGCAGGGGGTACACCTCTTCTTTTATCATTAAAGTGTTTTAAGTATTTTTAATGAATTTTTATATGTAAATATTAGCATTTTAGCTCAATAGCTTCCAGGTCATGTGACCTATTGACTCCAAATCAGGTCAGGATCATAGTCCTCCCTAGCTGCAGGGGGTACACCTCTTCCTTTATCATTAAAGTGTTTTAAGTATTTTTAATGAATTTTTATATGTAAATATTAGCATTTTAGCTCAATAGCTTCCAGGTCATGTGACCTATTGACTCCAAATCAGGTCAGGATCATAGTCCTCCACTAGCTGCAGGGGGTACACCTCTTTTTTTTATCATTAAAGTGTTTTAAGTATTTTTAATGAATTTTTATATGTAAATATTAGCATTTTAGCTCAATAGCTTCCAGGTCATGTGACCTATCGACTCCAAATCAGGTCAGGATCATAGTCTTCCACTAGCTGCAGGGGGTTCACCTCTTTTTTTGTCATTTAAGTATTTTTAAGTATTTTTAATGAATTTTTATATGTAAATATTAGCATTTTAGCTCAATAGCTTCCAGGTCATGTGACCTATTGACTCCAAATCAGGTCAGGATCATAGTCCTCCCTTAGCTGCAGGGGGTACACCTCTTCTTTTATCATTAAAGTGTTTTAAGTATTTTTAATGAATTTTTATATGTAAATATTAGCATTTTAGCTCAATAGCTTCCAGGTCATGTGACCTATTGACTCCAAATCAGGTCAGGATCATAGTCCTCCACTAGATACAGGGGGTACACCTCTTATTTTATCATTAAAATGTTGTAAGTATTTTTAATGCTTTTTTATATGTAAATATTAGACCAGCGTACATGTCTCCGCGTGTTTACCGTACTGTGTGTAGTAGGGGTGCACTTAAATGTTGCGGCGAATGTCTGTCGGATATCCAACTTCAAACTAACTTCACCGCGGTGCGTACATCGACAGCAACTGGCCTCAACTACAGTGTGTTTTCTGACAACAAACTGTTGCGGGCTCGCAATACACGCAATACACACACGTTGTCGGAGCGGCGCATGGAGCGCGCACATCGGGTCATATCTCCGAAACTGAGGACAACTAGTTGCAGAAAAGTAGAACACGGGCAACTGACTGGAACTGGAGACCGACTGATCATCTCCAGTTGTAAGAGCGCGCACATCGACCGATTTCGGCAACTGGTCATCTCCCACCGTCTCCTCTCAGTTGCCAAAAGCCGCCTTGCAACTAGTTGTCCCCAGTTTCTCTGTCGATGTACGCTAGGCTTAGGGAGGGACGCAGAGGAAACTCATTTCGATCACTTTTCTCTGTGATCTCGTCCTTTCGGTCATTACCCAAAGCTCATGACCAGAGGTTGTTCACGAGAGGCTCACTTGTGAACAAGACCCTGAGATACTTGAACTCCTCCACTGGAGGAAGGACCTCTGTGCCTGGAGAGTGCGAGGCACCTTTTTCCGATCGAGCACCATGGCCTCAGATTTGGACGTGCTGATCTTCATCTCAGCCGCTTCACACTCGGCTGCAAACCGTCCCAGTGCATGTTGAAAGTCCTGGTTTGTTGGAGCCAACAGGACATTTTCTGCAAACAGCAGAGATGAATTCCTGTGGTTGTCACAGTTTTATTGATAATTTTACAGAGTTGCTTTCAGTTGTATGCACAGATTTTGATAGTTTAGTTATTACAGGTGATTTTAATATTCATGTGGATAATGTTGATGACAGAAATGCTAAAGAGCTGAGTTCTCTTCTTGAATCTTTTGGTCTCACTCAGCATGTGAGTGGCCCCACCCACAGCAAAGGGCACACTCTAGACCTGTTAGTTACAAAGGGGGCGAACATTTATAATGTAAACGTGGTCGATGTTGCGCTTTCGGATCATTTTTGTATATTTTTTGACATGTGTTTCACTAACAAACCACCAGTGGACTCTGCAACTGTACGAAGAAGACACATAAATGAAAATACGGGTGAACTATTTATGGGAATGATAAACTTTGAGAATGCATCGTATTCTACTGTAGATGAACTGTTTAACTCTGTCACCTCTAGTGTTTTGAAAGTTCTGGACACCATCGCTCCTGTGAAGGTTAAAATAGTGAAAAATAAGCAGAAGGCGCCGTGGGCTAAAGCAGACTCGGTCAGAGCACAAAAGAGAGAGTGCCGGAGGGCCGAGCGGAAGTGGCGCAAGTCCAACCTCCAGGTTGATTACAAGATCTTCAAAGATAAGTTGTGCGAGTTTAACCAGGTGCTACGTAGTACAAGAGAAAGGTATTTTTCTGAAATGATTGAAGGCTGCAGCAACAATCTGCGTGTTCTGTTTTCAACAGTTAATAGATTAACAAACCCCCCTGTTCAAATGCCATTAGAGCTAACTTCCAAACGTAAATGTAATGAGTTTGCACATTTTTTCAATGACAAGGTTCAAGGCATCAAAAACGCCATTGTCTCCAATCCACAGATAACAATCCAACAGCCAGAAAGGCTCTTTGAGCTAACTTACTTTGCACCTGTAAATGATCAAACTGTCCAAGAGATAATCTCCAGTTTGAGCTCCTCCACATGCAGCCTGGATGTACTACCCACTAGATTTCTAAAGTCTGTTCTGAGCAGTCTGTTACCTTCACTCACACAGATAGTAAACATGTCCCTTGATTCTGGAATATTCCCAAAGGCCCTGAAAACTGCAGTCATCAGGCCCCTGCTAAAAAAGAGCAGTCTGGATGCTACGGTACTTAACAACTATCGTCCCATCTCAAATCTGCCATTTATGGGGAAAGTCCTTGAGAAAGTTGTCTACCTACAGCTTACTAGATTTCTTATAATCAACAACTCATTTGATATGTTTCAGTCCGGCTTTAGACCCCACCACAGCACTGAGACTGCTCTCGTTAAGGTTACAAACGATATCCGGCTGAACACTGACGCAGGCAAAGTCTCAATCCTAATCCTGTTAGATCTAAGTGCTGCCTTTGATACTGTCGACCATGAGATCCTCTTACAGAGACTAGAGGACTGGGTTGGCGTCGCTGGCACCGCCCTAAGTTGGTTTAGGTCTTACCTTGAAGACAGGAAGTACTTTGTGGAGATTGGAAACTGTGTCTCAGATCATATGGCCCTGACCTGTGGAGTACCACAGGGGTCGATCCTGGGACCTCTTCTGTTCAATCTCTACATGCTGCCGTTAGGTCAGTTAATACGCAGAAACAAAGTTTCCTATCATAACTATGCAGACGACACTCAGATCTATGTCTCACTGACTGCAGGAGAACATGGACCAGTGGACTCACTCCTTCACTGTATCCAACAGATCAGTGAGTGGATGCAAAACAACTTCCTTCAGCTAAACGCAGACAAAACTGAAATGTTGTCTTTGGTCCCCAGAAACAAAGAGAGAGCGTCATCTGTCACCTACAGTCTCTCTCCCTAAAACCTTCAAACAAGGTCAGAAATCTAGGGGTAATACTGGACTCAGACTTAAATTTTAATAGCCACATCAAATCAGTAACATCAGCAGCTTTTTACCATCTAAAAAACATTGCCAGGATCAAAAACATAGTGTCTAAAGCAGACTTGGAGATTCTTATCCATGCATTTGTCTCCAGTAGGTTAGACTACTGCAATGGCCTGCTCACAGGTCTGTCCAAACAGGCTGTAAAACAGCTGCAGTACATTCAAAATGCAGCAGCTCGAGTCCTGACTAGAACCAGGAAGTACGACCACATTAGTCCAGTCCTCAGGTCCCTGCACTGGCTTCCTGTGGCTCAGAGAATAGACTTTAAAACAGCTCTGCTTGTGTACAAGTCTCTCCATGGCCTCGCACCAAAATATATTAGTGACATGTTAGTCCCATATGAACCAGCCCGGACTCTGAGGAGCACAGGGACTGGACTCCTGTTAGTGCCCAGAGTCAGAACTAAACATGGGGAGGCTGCTTTTCAGATTCATGCTGCTAAAATCTGGAACAATCTTCCTGAAGATGTGAGACAGGCCTCCTCTCTGACAATGTTTAAAACCAGGTTAAAAACGGTGCTGTTTAGCTGTGCATACAACTGAGGGATTTTATATTTTTATCTTTCGTTTTAATGTTCTGTAATTATTTATGATTTTAATGCTATCTTGTTCAGCACTTTGAGTTGCCTTGTGTATGAATTGTGCTATACAAATAAACTTGCCTTGCCTTGCCTTGCCTTGGTCTCCAAACTATGGTCCGCAAATACTTATTATTCATTTTATTAATTTTGTTCATTTTATTATTTTTTGTTTGACATGGACAATGTCGTCAGACATATTTACCAAGGCAAGGCACTTCAGGCTTTGACAGCACTGAGAAAGACACACACACATCACCACATGAGATAGGATTTTCTATTAAAGTCATCGTACAGTCATTGGCTCTCATTTATGAAACTTGCGTACAGACAAATCAGGGTGTAAATGAGGCGTACGCAAATAATTTACACTTTTTGGCATTTATCAATTTGGAAGTGGGCGTATGGTACATACAAAATTTACGCAGGAGGTGGTGTAAATTTTACACCCATTTCAACCTTCATCACAACACGCCAAAACACACATGACAATCAAGATTGGACAACAATACACATTTTCCTACTCTGAAAAATTATAAGCTGCGTTTTCATTGAGCATCATATTCCAAAATTTTAATTTGCGCATCAGAAAATGTCTAATGGAAACACACAAACTTCGAATAAATCGCAGTTCATGATGAGGACCCTCTTCTGTTTCTTTGATTTTAAATCTGCATGTGTATTATTTTCATCTGTCTTTAAAAAAAAAAAGATTAAGTGCTTTATGTTCCATCCATCCATGATCCATTCATTCATTCATTCATTTCTAAAGTTCAAGAAAGAATAGTGCTGCACTGAGTCTAGACACTACTGGAAACTGTCAAAACGGGGTGTGAAAAGGGCGGTTTCTGAATATTTATAGGCGTGACTTTCATAAATACGCTAGTTTTGAGCGTGGCATTTATGAACAGCTGCACTTGCGTACGCACAGATCTGGGCGGATCTCACACGTTCATAATTCCCGCGTTGGATTTTGCGTATTTGGAATCTACACCAAAAACATACACCCTTTTCTGCGCAAGTCTCATAAATGAGGGCCATTGTGTGTATGAGCACATGAGGAACACACACTGACAGCTTTAACTGGCTGTGTCATTACCAAAGATGTCCGCAGATTGTTTCCAGATTTGTGTTGTCCGATTATGTCCCGGTGAGTCATCTTCAAATAAGTAGTGAACTTATGAATGAAAGACGCAGTCTGCTCCCACTGTTCACAGATGGATGTGTCGCTGATGGAGCTGTCCATGGTATCAACCACACTACTGCAGTGAAGCACCACTAGAGACCACCCTGATCCTGACTTATACAGTGAGAGGCCATTCTGACTCTGGACCAATAACATGGACAGGAGTCTGGTGAGCTGGACTCAAGGTCCATTTAGGACCCACAGTTGAATGCAGACTATTGTTACTTACCTGATCTGATTTAACTGGTTTTCATTACAGGAACTCAAGTCATGGTTTTCTACAACTACAATGACTGTTGTACTTCCAGCTCCAGCCACATGTAGTCCAAAGAACACACATCAAACATTCGTAACTTAGATAAAGAGTGTTCAGTCTGTATCTGCACATTAGAATGTAAGAGACACCAAACTTGTATTTGACCAAAGATAGCAAATAAGGCACTAAATGAGTTCCCTTCTGGCTAGAGCCGCTGCTCCTTCAGGTCAAGAAGAACCGTTTGAGGTGATGAAAGGAGGCCCCTTTTCAAAGTGGATTTTGCATCGTACTGTTGCCTAATCCAACCAGCAACAGTTCACTCAATGGTCTTTTCAACTTTGTCGTCAGATGGCAGATGGCTGTTTAAAGATGTCCCTGCTTCAAAAGGTCTATAAGCACGTGCGGCGACATACTTGCAATCTCACTTCTAGCCTGTAGGGGTGTACCCGGAAAGAGAATTACCCAGCTGCAGGAGGTGTGTGTGAAGAGTGGAGTCTGGGCCACTCTGCTCAGACTGCTGCCTCTGTGACCCGGCCCTGGATTAAGTGGAAGATGAACCCAGAACAAGTGACTGAGGGATGGAGAAATCTCAACAGAAGACAGCGCTGAAGAAATCCAATGTAGTCATAATAAAACCCAACGATGTAAGATTCAATTGTACTATTTTTTCGTATTTCAGTAATGGGAAGTTTGTGTTGAAGTTCTGTGTAACTTGTAACCACCAGAGGACAGTCACACACTATTCTATAATAATCGTTCCTGGGGCCCCCTAATTTCCAGATCTGATATATCTGTTTTTTGCAATGGAACTACTCATTTACTTTTCCACCAGATTTAGTAAAAATGACCTTTACCTTCACTCACTTCACTAAATGCTAAAACTGTTGAACTGAACTTGACATACAGCAAAAACAGGCTAATGCTTGAGAGTGTGTTGCTACCACCTGCTTTTCTATATTAGTTTTTCCTTTTACATGGGTAGTTTTATCATCACTGTGAATATTTAAACCCACAGAGATAATGCAGGGTGCTTGCACAAGTCTTGAAAGTCTTAATAATTTTGAAACACTGTTTTCCAGACCTTGAAAAGTCATGAATTTTGTGTGAAAGTCTTAATAAAGTATGGGGAATAAAATGTATGCTCGAATTTTACAGTATGTTCAAAGGCATTGTGAATGATGCATTTGTTCATTGAATACTAGCCTATAAGAATTTCTAATATTAAATTCACAGTTGGTACAATCTCAAACAATGAAGTAGGCAGAAGGCACCCAAGTATACAAGTACATAAAGTTAAGGTCTGGGAAAAAAATATCAGTTGTATAAAAGTCTGGAATTTTAATTTGGAAAAAGAATAGAACAATTACTACCTCAATATTCTTGCTCTAGAGTGTAATATCAATTTATTTGCATATTTATAAATAAGTATATATTTATTTATACCCTGTTTCATACCTTACATGTTACCTTACATACCTTATGTTACCTTACATTCTATACTATGTTTCTTTATAAAGCAAAGGAAGATTTTTTTTTTCATTTTTAGATTTGTTCTATTCTTAATATTCACTTGTGTTGTGTGCTTTTCATTCCTATGTTCTGTAACTGACACTGAACTTTCCTCACTGTGAGACGTCTTAAACTGATACATTACCCTTCTACCTGTTCCTACTGTGCTCCAGCAGGGGGCGCAGTGCGGGCGTCCAGCACGTGTGGGTGGATCAGAGGCGGGGTCTGCGCGCTGTCGTGGCTGTCGAAGGACGCAGCGTCATCAGCAGCGCGAGCTCCATCCTCCTCCTCTTCTTCCTCCTCCTCCTCATCCTCCTTCTCTCTGCTCGTCCATCCCGCGCTGACAAGGACAGAGCTCCTCATCCACATACAGAGAATAACACCAGGAAAGAAAAAGCCAAACAAACACACGATGCTGGCGTGCGCTGAGATGATCACCATGTGCCTCCAGTCTGCCAAACATGAACATTTACGAAAGCAGCAGCTGGACCACAACCACAACCAGGGCATCGCGATTTTCCAAGATGTAAGTCTCATTTAAGATTTTTTTTTTAAAGCATTCAAATCATGTCTTTCATTCACTTGCTATTGCCCGTCTGTATCTCAAGTATTGTTTTCCATTGTATTATTTTAATTGCTCTGAAAATTGTGAATGGCCACACACAGCCTATTGTGCGCTAGTCTTTTCTCCCCCATTCATGCATTTGCTGGACAGTCATTATATAAGAAAGATGAGTCTCTCTGCCCCTGACACTGGACTGGAGATGACCGGGACAAAGACTTCACCCCTATTGATTATTTGAGTATTTACACCTTCCTTTTCTATGGTCCTCTGCTGAAAATGTACTCCTGCATGCTATTCTCCCTGGTCTCTCTCTCTATTGTCTATCTGGTCTCTCTCTGGTCTCCTTTCTGGTCTCTCTGGTCACTTTGGTCTATTTCTCTGCTGGCTCTTTGGTATCTCTCTGGTCTTCCCTCTGGTCTCTCTCTGGTCTCTCTCTGGTCTCTCTCTCTGGTCACTCTGGTCTCGCTCTCTGCTGGGTCTCTGGTATCTCTCTGGTCTTCCCTCTGGTCTCTCTCTGGTCTCTCTCTGGTCTCTCTCTCTCTGGTCACTCTGGTCTCGCTCTCTGCTGGGTCTCTGGTATCTCTCTGGTCTTCCCTCTGGTCTCTCTCTGGTCTCACTCTGGTCTTTCTCTCTGGTCACTCTGGTCTCGCTCTCTGCTGGCTCTCTGGTATCTCTCTGGTCTTCCCTCTGGTCTCTCTCTGGTCTTTCTCTCTGGTCACTCTGGTCTCGCTCTCTGCTGGATCTCTGGTATCTCTCTGGTATCTCTCTGGTCTTCTTTCTGGTCTCTCTCTGGTCTCTCTCTCTGGTCTCTCTCTCTGCTGTCTCTCTGGTCTCTCTGGTCATTTTACTGGTCTCCTATCTGGTCTCTCTCTCAGGTCTCTCCCTCGTTTCTCTCTGGTCCCTCTCTGGTTCCTCTCTGGTTTCTCTTTGGTTTCTTTCTGGTTTCTCTCTGGTCTCTCTCTGGTTTCTCTCTGGTTTCTCTCTGGTCTCTCTCTGGTTTCTCTTTGGTTTCTCTCTCTCTCTCTCTCTCTCTCTCTCTCTCTCTGGTCTCTTGATCTTTCTCGTCTCTTGATCTTTCTCGTCTGGTTTCTCTCTGCTCTCTTGCTGGTCTCTCTCTGCTCTCTCTCTCTGGTCTCCCTCTCTGGTTTCTCTCCCTGGTCTTTCGGTCTCTCTCTCTCTGGTCTCCCTCTCTGGTCTCTCTCTGGTCTCTCTGTGGTCTCTCTCTGGTCTCTCTCTCTCTAATCTCTTTCTGGTCTCTAACCTATTGAAACATGTACATTTGTGCTCTGGGATAATCTATTGTCATAAGCAAAGCATTTGGTCATTAGTCCTGCATCTATGTAGGCTTTGATAAGCAGTTGGTTTTCGATGGTAGAATCTACAGCCTGAAGTGGTCCCTTTCTGATCACTGTATAAAGGTAAATTGACTGAGTTTTCTCCGTAGTGCATCAGATATAGTTTTCATAACCACAGCAGAGCACACAGCTGTGACTGAGTTCCCATGAGACCAGATAATGTACGAGAAAGGACCAAATGGATGTTGAGCAGAGTTCAGATATTTGGCAAATAAGAACTCACAACCAGGGACTCCATAGACCCTAATCCTGTGCAGTGGTTAAAAAAACATTTCTTAAAAAACACTAAAAACATATTTGTCAATAGAATATTCAGGCCTAGTCTTATTTCAAAAGCAGTAACCATATTTATCTTATTCCAAGTGAAAAATTGCTTCATTTTAAAATTTTAAGTAAGACGAGACTATTTATTGTTGATCCAGTGGCAAGGGTCAGAATGTGCTTAGATAAGACTGTTTCTTCTCAGTAACATCGTTTGGAGCAAACTCTATTTGCAAAGCCTAACTGTTTTTAGTATATCAACAATTTGTGGGCAAGTGGCATCAGAATACACCCCTAGACCCTCTATTCGCTATTTGCGCAATTCCATAATGCTTTGTAGGCTGGGCGGTAGCATCCCATAATTCTAATGCACACATCAAAAACTGTCTATCTACCTTCAGAGACGTCAACAAAACCAAAGTTTAATAAGATCTGTTTGTTGATTTTGAAAAGTCCATTGGGGAAAAGCTCTCATAAGCCTTTTGTCATATACTGTACCATATCAAGTGTGCAGTTCTACAAACGGCCAGCAGATGGCCAACATTACTATAGTACCAGAACATAGAAGCCCTAAAGCTGGGCAAACACTGTAGGATTTTTGCTACTATTGTTTGTTGTGCGACCCCCCCCCCCCCCCCCCCCCTCCCAGTCCAATAGCTTTATGAGATATGTACAAGTACCAAATCGCTTCTTTCACAAAAACTCTGAAGCCGCCACTGCTCATAATGTATTATTCATATCTTTGCCATCATTCTAGAATTCTAGAATCGCATTTTAGTTTGTCTACTTTGGATGTAAAATCAGCCAAAAATCCAGTATTGTGGCTATGTAATATATCTCAATATTTAGAGTGCGTTTTGCTTCTCACCTTGAAATGTTCTATTTGCAAGATGTCAACACAATTTCCTACTCACTTAGGAAAGTACATCGCCATCAACGGCGATATCAAAATTATTCAAGCATGATTTCTGAGTAGTTATAGAGTTATCATCCAAGAGCCGCATCTTTCACAATTTTTTTGAATCATTGAACAAAGGGAAAAATGGAAGTGTTTTAAATCTAAGCTATTAAAACAACTCGAGCAAAAAGAGCGATAATCATCTCCTGCAACGTCACGTCACAAAAGTTGCCAGTGCATAATGTGACGGTTGCGTTCCCTTTGCTTTCGTAATGTGGCAGAACAACTGACAATAAAAATAAAATAGAAAGAAAACCCGTCTTTTCAAAATGCTTGGATTATGTTTTCAATGTCTGATTCTATTCTTTTACAATTGGTTTGAGGAGAAGTATAAAAGTGGTTTGAAACGACATTACTGATCTGATCATTTAAGGACATTTATTAACATTTAAGGACATTGGTCACCTGTCTGTTTTAGTTCTAATTCCTGTGTTTGATTCTCTGATCTGTTGTTGGTGAATCGAAAAGTCCTCCGAGACAACTGCTGTTTGGATTTAAGGTTATACAAAAATAAATTGAATTGAATTTCCAAAATCACATACATTGGTGCAACAAATGAGTTAGGGTTAGGCTTTTTAATCATGCAGCCTCTTGAGACTCCAATGTCAATAGTTTATGGATTTTTAACATTTGATAGTTGGTTAATATCTGCATATAATCAGAAAATAAAATTCTTGGCCATAATGAGACTCCAATGTCAATCATTTCTGAAAAAATATTCAATGTATGTCCTTGATCGAACCAAATTTATATGGAGGTTATTTCTTGCAGGGATCTGGGCTGGCATTCATTGTACTGTCAAAAATGGAAAATAAATAAGCTCAATGGTCAAAACCTCTCTTTGTATTGGTTTGTGCTACATGTGCTATTAATGTTCTGTGGACAAAATGCAGTATGTTGCGTTTCCACCTGATCACAACCGATAGATTGTTAGATAATTGTTATTCTTTTGGCAGGTCAGTAACTCAATGTTATATTATAGCTCATATCTTGGGACAGAATAGGGACAGCGGGAGACATGACATTTGGCACATACACCTTCAAATCTAAGGATGGTGATGATCCAGGACATTAGAGGACATTTATGGACATGTATATCATCAATGTCCAATTTTTAAAACTGATATTTTTTTCCCAATGTGCAAAAGTAAGTTGAGGACATTATCCTTTAAAGACCATTTCAACACTCAAGGTGCGTTTGTACATTTGACTGCCTCCTCTGTTAAATAAAGCACTATATATAGCACTGAGAGCTGCGCTGCTTGATTCTGCCTCTCTGCTACGGCAACCTTGACAGCTTTTTCCAGTGCTTGAGAATTGATAAGTCTCAGTTTCAGTGGCTGGCAGAGGATTCTGGGTTATGTACAGTCGAGATGCACTCAGCGGAAAAAGGCAGCTCTCCAGACCCTACTCTCTACTCTCTGCACAAAATTGATCATTCAGTTCTCAAGTGCGCCAAAGAATCACAAACGAAATCGCAGTGTTGGTGGCTCTAATTATGTATTAGTGTTAACATTAGGACTCCAAGAATTTTGAAACAACTAGAACTCCCAGAGCCGTCATTTTGACTGCTCCCATTCAAATCAATGAATTCTGAAAATGTAGAATTCGTTTAATAAGTGCTGCAACTGGTTAATATGATTTGAAATAGAGAAAAATGGTTTGATGAAAGGCTAAATGCTAACTGGTAGCAAGTAAACAGTGTGTTGCTTTGGTAACTAGCACACGTTTTTCTGGTGGAAAGGGAGAACGACTTACATTTCACAATTAAAAGAGAATTTGATTAAAAATACATTACCTAATGATATTGTTGCAGATGCGAAAGAAGAATAACTGCTTGTTGGAGCATATGGGCATTAGTAATACGCTTTGAAGTAAGGTAGATGCAAACTAACGTGTTGCTAACATGGATGTTGAGGCAACAGTCTGTATGGCTCAGATATAAAGAAATCATTACGGCTCATATCTGTATTTTCTGAATGCTCATTCAAAGGGTTTTAGACCGAAATAGCGACACAGAATGTCATATTTGTATAATAGATAGAAGCAAGTTAACTGAAGGTTAGTGAGTTTGGAATTTTTTTAATGATTTGACTAAAAATGTTTGTCCCTGGAGACCACCATAGACTTGTTACACATTGATGTATTTTACCAAAACTCAAAAACTGAAGTCCTCCTTCCCATACATTTATGTAAACCAGAGTCAAATAAAAGTAGTGAAGGAATTTAAATATCTAGGCCTTGTTTTGGATTCAACGTTTAGTTTTAAAAAACATGTTAAGAAAATTGGCAACACAGTAAAGTACAGTTTGTCTGTTTTTAAACATATTAGGAATACACTGACTCATGATGCGGCAAAATTTTTTAATTGTGTACGCAAATGTACGATTAGTTTTTAAAATTTTGAATAATACTGCACCTCCACCGCTGAAAACATTTGTCCAGCTCTGTTCTGAGCAGATGACTAGGAGCTCTAGGTCTACAAGTCGTAATGACTGTAGACTGCCTAAACGTAGCTCAGCCTTTGCGCAGACATCCTTCTCATTCAAAGGCATCAAAGAATGGAACAAACTCCCACAGAGTCTGAAACTTTCCTTAGACCTGAAAGATTTCTCTCGTAATACAAAAAAAGTGCTGTTGGTGAACCAGTCATGTCAGCACTGATAATTGTAAATGTAAATATGACCGTTAGTGATGTTTTATGTAGTAATTTTAGCATGAATTTATGTGGACTGATGGATGTAACGGGTGAATGTATGAATGAATATTTGTATTTGAGTGGTTAAATATATTTTATATTGTACATGTTGTGACTCACCTGCTCAGGGACTACAGATGGAAACTAGCTCAAGCTAAATCTGGTGCAAAGCATCTTTAATTAATGTATTTGCACATTGTCCCTGTTGAAATAAATTAATAAACTAAACTAAACTAACTATTGGCTGGTTTGATTCTGTGAAAACACATTTCATTCTGCAGTCATTATAAAATTATCTGAGTAATAGGCAAGGCAAGGCAAGGCAAGTTTATTTGTATAGCACAATTCATACACAAGGCAACTCAAAGTGCTGAACAAGATAGCATTAAAATCATAAATAATCACAGAACATTAAAACGAAAGATAAAAATATAAAATCTCTCAGTTGTATGCACAGCTAAACAGCACCGTTTTTAACTTGGTTTTACACATTGTCAGAGAGGAGGCCTGTCTCACATCTTCAGAAAGATTGTTCCAGATTTTAGCAGCATGAATCTGAAAAGCAGCCTCCCCATGTTTAGTTCTGACTCTGGGCACTAACAGGAGTCCAGTCCCTGTGCTCCTCAGAGTCCGGGCTGGTTCATATGGGACTAACATGTCACTAATATATTTTGGTGCGAGGCTATGGAGAGACTTGTACACAAGCAGAGCTGTTTTAAAGTCTATTCTCTGAGCCACAGGAAGCCAGTGCAGAGACCTGAGAACCGGACTAATGTGGTCGTACTTCCTGGTTCTAGTCAGGACTCGAGCTGCTGCATTTTGAATGTACTGCAGCTGTTTTACAGCCTGTTTGGACAGACCTGTGAGCAGGCCATTGCAGTAGTCTAACCTACTGGAGACAAATGCATGGATAAGAATCTCCAAGTCTGCTTTAGACACTATGTTTTTGATCCTGGCAATGTTTTTTAGATGGTAAAAAGCTGCTGATGTTACTGATTTGATGTGGCTATTAAAATTTAAGTCTGAGTCCAGTATTACCCCTAGATTTCTGACCTTGTTTGAAGGTTTTAGGGAGAGAGACTGTAGATGACAGATGACGCTCTCTCTTTGTTTCTGGGGACCAAAGACAATCATTTCAGTTTTGTCTGCGTTTAGCTGAAGGAAGTTGTTTTGCATCCACTCACTGATCTGTTGGATACAGTGAAGGAGTGAGTCCACTGGTCCATGTTCTCCTGCAGTCAGTGAGACATAGATCTGAGTGTCGTCTGCATAGTTGTGATAGGAAACTTTGTTTCTGCGTATTAACTGACCTAACGGCAGCATGTAGAGATTGAACAGAAGAGGTCCCAGGATCGACCCCTGTGGGACTCCACAGGTCAGGGCCATATGATCTGAGACACAGTTTCCAATCTCCACAAAGTACTTCCTGTCTTCAAGGTAAGACCTAAACCAACTTAGGGCGGTGCCAGCGACGCCAACCCAGTCCTCTAGTCTCTGTAAGAGGATCTCATGGTCGACAGTGTCAAAGGCAGCACTTAGATCTAACAAGATTAAGATTGAGACTTTGCCTGCGTCAGTGTTCAGCCGGATATCATTTGTAACCTTGACGAGAGCAGTCTCAGTGCTGTGGTGGGGTCTAAAGCCGGACTGAAACATATCAAATGAGTTGTTGATTATAAGAAATCTAGTAAGCTGTAGGTAGACAACTTTTTCAAGGACTTTCCCCATTAATGGCAGATTTGAGATGGGACGATAGTTGTTAAGTACCGTAGCATCCAGACTGCTCTTTTTTAGCAGGGGCCTGATGACTGCAGTTTTCAGGGCCTTTGGGAATATTCCAGAATTAAGGGACATGTTTACTATCTGTGTGAGTGAAGGTAACAGACTGCTCAGAACAGACTTTAGAAATCTAGTGGGTAGTACATCCAGGCTGCATGTGGAGGAGCTCAAACTGGAGATTATCTCTTGGACAGTTTGATCATTTACAGGTGCAAAGTAAGTTAGCTCAAAGAGCCTTTCTGGCTGTTGGATGGTTATCTGTGGATTGGAGACAATGGCGTTTTTGATGCCTTGAACCTTGTCATTGAAAAAATGTGCAAACTCATTACATTTACGTTTGGAAGTTAGCTCTAATGGCATTTGAACAGGGGGGTTTGTTAATCTATTAACTGTTGAAAACAGAACACGCAGATTGTTGCTGCAGCCTTCAATCATTTCAGAAAAATACCTTTCTCTCGTACTACGTAGCACCTGGTTAAACTCGCACAACTTATCTTTGAAGATCTTGTAATCAACCTGGAGGTTGGACTTGCGCCACTTCCGCTCGGCCCTCCGGCACTCTCTCTTTTGTGCCCTGACCGAGTCTGCTTTAGCCCACGGCGCCTTCTGCTTATTTTTCACTATTTTAACCTTCACAGGAGCGATGGTGTCCAGAACTTTCAAAACACTAGAGGTGACAGAGTTAAACAGTTCATCTATAGTAGAATGCATTCTCAAAGTTTATCATTCCCATAAATAGTTCACCCGTATTTTCATTTATGTGTCTTCTTCGTACAGTTGCAGAGTCCACTGGTGGTTTGTTAGTGAAACACATGTCAAAAAATATACAAAAATGATCCGAAAGCGCAACATCGACCACGTTTACATTAGAAATGTTCACCCCCTTTGTAACTAACAGGTCTAGAGTGTGCCCTCTGCTGTGGGTGGGGCCACTCACATGCTGAGTGAGACCAAAAGATTCAAGAACAGAACTCAGCTCTTTTGCATTTCTGTCATCAACATTATCCACATGAATATTAAAATCACCTGTAATAACTAAACTATCAAAATCTGTGCATACAACTGGAAGCAACTCTGTAAAATTATCAATAAAACTAATAAACCTCTTACCAGCCAGTTTAAGTCTATGGAAGGACTTAATATATTTCTTTTAATCAATTTCATTGATTGACTACCATAATTCTCAGGCGGGACCAGACAGGTTCTGGCCGGGCCTAATCCTTATGATTCCACTCAGGTTGGGTTTGGGTATGAGCGTCTTTTAAAAATGGTTAATGAAAATATATATCTGAAATTGTTTGTGAACTGCTATTAAAACTGCATTTTCTGTATTTTTGGTCAAGCCCATGGGATTCAGCCATTGAACATAAGATAAGATTATAAAGAACAAATACAATTATTGATTAAAAAAAGTACTTGTTATTTAGAAGATGATCTGGACATTAGCATAGCAAGTTTCAAAGTTTCAGTATCAGCGTTGTGTCGGCTGATTCATACACGGAACAAGAATAGATTTTCCATATTAGACTGATTAACTCCAGATGTCTTTCTGTAATTATTCTTTGTGTTTATCACTAAGGGAATGGCACAGGTGGCTTCATGACAGGGCCCCCAGCCGGGTCTCTCCTCTAACTAGACTGCCATTGGCTGCGATCAGACGGACCCTGTGCATCCTAGGGAGAGGATGGAGGAGGATGAGATTGGTGTGGTTCTAGGGTGTTTGGACGAGGGGGGTCCATACATAAATAAAAAAGTAACATTATTGCCTGAAATATGAAAAAATCTATACTATATACAGGTTTTTTGTTTCATCATTAAAGGTGCATATTTGGTGCTTTTCTTCACAGTCCATCCCTATGCACTGTGTGATAATAAATTGGGTGATACACCATACGACACTTCAAACCTTGTCAATTATACCCATTTCGTGCATAGAGATGAAACGCCATCAAGTGACACACGTTGGATCGTCTGCTCCTGTGTCCTGTGAGCCCACCACCCCCAGCCCGCACGTGATGTGCATCATGCTAGTTTCAAGGTAAACAAAAGCTAACTGTAGGCAGCTTTTGCTGTTATAGTCTTTCACACCTGAGAATAAACTTTTCCAACCAATTGCAACCCGTCACATAGAGACCTATGTCATCAATCCAGAATCAAATCTAATTATTTAGTTCAAAGTCACAAACGGCGAGTTTGAACTCACAGACAGAGGCTCCTGTAGCGTCTTCTGTGTTGGAAAAATCAAATCAAGAATCAGATTCAGGAATCAAATTTATTGGGAGGTTATGAGGAGGTGTTGAGGAGGTGATGGAAGAGATGATGGAGGAGGTGATGAGGAGGTGATGGAGGAGGTGATGGAAGAGATGATGGAGGAGGTGATGAGGAGGTGATGAGGAGGTGATGGACTCGGAGGAGATGATGGAGGAGATGATGGAGGAGGTGATGGAGGAGGTGATGAGGAGGGAATGGAGGAGGTGAGAATGGACTCGATGATGGCCGTGTAGAACTGCAGCTTGGCTTTCCTGAGCTGCCGCAGGAAGTACATCCTCTGCTGGGCCTTCTTGATGAGGGAGCTGATGGTCGGCTCCCACTTGAGGTCCTGGGTGATGGTGGTGCCCAGGAAACGGAAGGACTCCACAGAGGTGATGGGGGAGTCCATCACGGAGGGTGGGGGCGGGGGGACAGTGCTCTTCCTGAAGTCCACAATCATCTCCACTGTCTTCTGGGCGTTCAGCTCCAGGTTGTTACCACTGCACCAGGACACCAGCCGGTCCACCTCCCTCCTGTAGGAGACACAGGACACCAGCCGGTCCACCTCCTCCTGTAGGAGACACCAGGACACCAGCCGGTCCACCTCCTCATGTAGGAGACACCAGGACACCAGCCGGTCCACCTCCTCCTGTAGGAGACACCAGCCGGTCCACCTCCTCATGTAGGAGACACCAGGACACCAGCCGGTCCACCTCCTCATGTAGGAGACACCAGGACACCAGCCGGTCCACCTCCTCCTGTAGGAGACACCAGGACACCAGCTGGTCCACCTCCTCCTGTAGGAGACACCAGGATACCAGCCGGTCCACCTCCCTCCTGTAGGAGACACCAGGATACCAGCCGGTCCACCTCCCTCCTGTAGGAGACACCAGGATACCAGCCGGTCCACCTCCTCCTGTAGGCGGACTTGTCGTTGTTGGAGATGAGTCCAATGAGGGTGGTGTCGTCCGCGAACTTGATCAGCTTCACGGAGTCGTGGCTGGAGGTGCAGTGGTTGGTGTACAGGGAGAAGAGCAGGGGAGAAAGAACACAGCCCTGTGGGGCTCCTGTTTTTATAATCCGAGAGTAAGAGACATTCTTCCCCAGATGCACTCGCTGCTTCCTGTCCGTCAGGAAGTCAGTGATCCACCTGCAGGTGGAATCGGGCACGTTGAGCTGGGAAAGCTTGTCCTGGAGCAGGGATGGCAGGATTGTGTTGAAGGCAGAGCTGAAGTCCACGAACAGGACTTGCACCCCCGCAAAGCTCCTGGCCCAGACCATGTGTCTCCAGCCACTCTGAGACACTGTGCCAGTGAGCTTACTCCTGTGTTCACTGACATTTTCAATACCTCTCTGCAGTCCTGCCATGTCCCGGCCTTCTTCAAATCCTCCATCATTGTCCCCGTCCCGAAGAAGCCCAGGATCACAGGACTTAATGACTACAGACCTGTAGCACTTACGTCTGTCGTCATGAAGTCATTTGAGCGCCTGGTCCTCTTCCATCTCAAGTCCTTCACCTCCCCCCTCCTGGACCCCCTGCAGTTCGCCTACAGAGCCAACAGATCTGTAGACGACGCCATTAACCTGGCCCTCCACCACATCCTACAGCACCTGGATGATGTACCAATCTCTTTAGAGCGTAGTTTGAGATCAGAGCCTCCAGATCTACATGTGTGCAGATCTGACATGCACTTTGTGTCATGCTGGAGTTACTGGCACTTTTTTCCACATGGTCTGGGAGTGTCCAGGGGTCACTCAGTCCTTCTGTCGTGTCCAGTCCCCTGGTCCTCCGCTCTCCTCTGGTCCCATTCTTTCCCATTGTCCTCTGCTCTCCTCTGGTCCCATGCTCTCCCATGGTCCCATTCTTTCCCATTGTCCTCTTCTCTCTTCTGGTCCCATGCTCTTCCCTGGTCCTCTGCTCTCTCTCGATCTTCTGCTCTCCTCTCGTCCCATGCTCTTCCATGGTCCCACGCTCTCCCCTGGTCCTCTGCTCTCCTCTGGTCCCATGCTCTCCCCTGGTCCCATGCTGTCCTCGGGTCCCATGCTCTCCTCTGGTCCCATGCTCTCCTCTGGTCCCATGCTCTCCCATGGTCATCTGCCCTTTCTCGATCCTCTGCTCTCCTCTGGTCCTCTGTTTTACTGTTGTGGGCATTTTGCATTGGAGCTGTCTACAGCGAGGGTACATGGTACTAAAGAAAGTACCATTGACATTTGGAACAGCCGATATCCAGGGATACAGCCTGTTCCTACAGGCTGTGGTTGGGATTCTGGGTTATGGGAACGATGGGGTCAGTCAGTGGGGAACAGTCAGACAAAGCTGTTGGGTCTTCTGATTGGTCAGTGGGGAACAGTCAGACAAAGCTGTTGGGTCTTCTGATTGGTCATGTCGTACTAATCTTGTTGTAAGTGAAGCGAGGGCCAGAGGGCATGGTCCAGCTGTTGCAATCATAGACTGTATATTTTAACGGACGTAGTCATGCCCATCTCCGCCGTTGGAGCTATCCAAAATGGCCGCGAGTGGTCCCGCCCACAAGAAAATTGTGAAAAAACTCATCTGCGCATGTGTCAGCCGGCGAGAGCTCCATTCATTTAAAGGAGAGACTTCTAAAGTCCACCGCGACTAAACTAGACTGGTCCAGAACACTCAGCATTGACACACATGTGGAACGGAGCTTTGGGCCATGAGCCACTTTTGGACCATCCTGTAAAGACGTTTTCCAGAAGTAAGAAGATGCTATATGTTAGCATTGGCTAATTCTTATTCCGGGTCCACCCCCACAGGCCCGGGGTGGTATTGCAGCATGTCAGCGCATGTCCTTTTGGACACTTTTGAGCCGGGGCCCGCCCACACTGGTTGCAACAGGCAAATGAAACAAACTCTGAGCCACTGTGCTTGCCTGACTCACAAAAAAGAGTGGCTTCACCTTAATTTAATGTGAAGCCACTCTCTCTATCGCAGTGTGGTTCACCTTTTAAGTCACAAATTGTCTTTTCTTTAGTGCAGTTTTTTTTCTTTTGATTTCAACACTGGAACTGTGTTTGTTTGTGTTATTTGTTTTTATTTTTTATCAAAAATATTCTCCCATATGATTCACACATCTGGTTTTCTACGTCCCCATAATGTACGGGGCTACAGCTCTCTGAAGATAACAAAATGGAGGCTAGACTTCTTCATGACACACACATCTGGTTTTCTACGTCCCCATAATGTCCAGGGCTACAGCGCTCTGAAGATAACAAAATGGAGGCTAGACTTCTTCATGACACACACATCTGGTTTTCTACGTCCCCATAATGTCCAGGGCTACAGCGCTCTGAAGATAACAAAATGGAGGCTAGACTTCTTCATGACACACACATCTGGTTTTCTACGTCCCCATAATGTCCAGGGCTACAGCGCTCTGAAGATAACAAAATGGAGGGCACACTTCATCATGACCAGTGATGGAAATAACGACTAACGCCGTTACTTTTTTCAGTAACGAGTAATCTAACTAATTACTTAACTATAACGCCGTTATCATTGCCGACACCCCGTTACTGCGCGTTACTCAAGTCGCAAAATGAAATTATTTTTTTACTTCGTGATAGGACTCGTGCGCGTGTTGTCATGAGAGAAGGGAGGATGAGAAAACCTCTCAGCAATTATTGGCTGATGTAAAACATATTTCCTTTACAATCTACATGTCTACAGTTGAGAGGATGGTCATAAATTGTGTTTTTGAAACAAATATGGGTCTTAATCGCGCTCAACCACGGCTTGTATCACCGTGAGGCCTCAGAGGAGCGCATGTGAGCGCAGAAGGCTGCATACAATTCCATCGATAAGCTCCTTTCTCCTCCTGGTTTATCTGCTATGGGCTGCAACAGGTTTGGCTAACATACATATAACACATTTTATATAATAGATAGATAATTTAAAATGTACTTAGGGTAATTTTCCAATGACTATAGGAATGATAAGAAAGAAAAGGTGAAATGTAAGACGGTTGAATTTAGAAATTGGATACACCCGGCTGCAGCTAGCAAAACAGGAGTTTATGGAGGAGATACGTGTTTTGTTTTACTTTTTAAAACTCATTGGACTCATTTCCAAATGGAGGATTACATATCTACGCTCAAACTATTATTAAACACGGAACTGGTCGAACCGAAGTGGGCTGTGCAGGTCATTTATAAGGTAAGACCCATAACTCATAGTTTTGCGTTTTGTTTGAACAAACAATGCATGAAACATATTCTGCTGTAGCCAAACAAATTGTGAATAAGCCGCTCTCTAGGTCAAGTTGATTTATATGATATATATGTTCATCTGATTGGGCTAAAGTCAGTGCTTCACCGGTGTTTCCACATTCACAGTGGCGGGTGTTGGTGTTTAGTGCTTACAGCACAGAGAGAGATGGAGACTGAACAGGACTTCAGCAGCAAAACAGTCTTTTCTAGATGGAAATATTGGCAATATTTAAACTCACTGAGGTTAAAGGTAAAAATGCGCACGTCGAGTGCACATTATGTTCCAGAACAAAACGAAAAAGTAACGCAATAGTTACTTTTACTGGTAACTAGTTACTTTTATAGTGGAGTAACTCCGTTAGTAACTCAGTTACTTTTTGGGAGAAGTAACTAGTAACTATAACTAAATACTTTTTCAAAGTAACGTGCCCAACACTGATCATGACACACACATCTGATTTTCTACGTCCCCATAATGTCCAGGGCTACAGCGCTCTGAAGATAACAAAATGGAGGCTAGACTTCTTCATGACACACACATCTGGTTTTCTACGTCCCCATAATGTACGGGGCTACAGCGCTCTGAAGATAACAAAATGGAGGCTAGACTTCTTCATGACACACACAACTGGTTTTCTACGTCCCCATAATGTCCAGGGCTACAGCGCTCTGAAGATAACAAAATGGAGGTCACACTTAATCATGACACACACATCTGATTTTCTACGTCCCCATAATGTCCAGGGCTACAGCGCTCTGAAGATAACAAAATGGAGGCTAGACTTCTTCATGACACACACATCTGGTTTTCCACGTCCCCATAATGTACGGGGCTACAGCGCTCTGAAGATAACAAAATGGAGGCCAGACCATAAAAAAACCATACGTGTGGGCTTCTAAGCCATCCTTTGGGTGTGTGCTTTCTGACTCACAGCATCAAACACAACACATAGCCGTAGATCTATTTCCAGAGTTTTATTTGTCAAAAATCAAATAGTCTGTGCTGCGTAGCGTTGCGGTGCGTTGTGGTCAAAAACCATGTCGGTCACCCTCATTATGCCGATTCCCCTACACCTGTCCCATCTATGACTACTCTGTCCCATCTGTCCCGCCCTCTCTAGCTCTAAACAAGGAATATTAAGATTTCTATATTTAACATTATGAGTAACAAATATATATTTCAGGATGTTTTTAAATAATGATTTTAAATTTCAGAACTAATTTTAGACTTTTTAGACATTTTTAATACAAACTAAAATATGGCCTTAACACCATGCTTTACGCATTTTTCTTATTTTTTCTTAAATGCTTTGGATCCTGACACAGTGACACAGATGTGTTCAAAATCAGTTTGTTACCCCATTCCAACCAACACATTATATTCTATGTAATCACCCGCAAATACAATTGGCGCTCTTCAGTAAAGCTCATCTTATTCCACTTGAAATGTTGTTTCTCCAATATATAAGATTTGTTGACATTTATGCACGTTTATACATTTTATATTATTATGTGTGCAGTCAGTTGATTCAAAAAACAATTACCACACACTAATATCAGTATTTTTATACAAAATGATATACATAATAATAAGTGTGCGTATAATAATGTATTATTTTCAGCGTATGATACAAAGGTACGCGTCTATAGGTGGGCGTGGCCTAAGCGCATGCTAGCGTCAGTCCGTCAGTCTGCTCTGCACCTGACCCAGGGAAGGGATACATCACGTGCTCGGACATCTTTGGTGAGTCTACATTTAACACAATTCGATATATCGATGGTAAACTGTTCAATAATGTTCGATAGAAGTGAATATTTTTTAAATGGTTAGTAATTTGTGATGTATGCTTACTCTCAGGGCAACACGTGTTAGCAATCCCTGCTGCGTAGCTAAGCTAATGGGAGCTAACTTAGCTAACCCTGGTGATACTGATATTGTTATCAGGCCTACAAACTTAAGCCTTTCCTGCACTGGAGAGGATTTGGTCTGAACCCGACCCGAACCTGACCATGTTGTTAAGCCCAAACTTGGGCATGGAGTAGTTAGCAGAACCACGACCGTGTCTGTCAGTGTCTGTGCGCACTGCTGGGAGTGTGATTATCTGCGGAGTAGTTAGCAGAATCGCGTCCGTGTCTGTGTGCACTGCTGGGGTCTCACGGGAGTAGATCCGGTTCCGAGTGGCATGAGGCACGGCCCTAACTAGTCTGGCTCTGACTGGTTCGGGCCAGGATCTTCAGTTATAGCTCACATGGTCATGCTAATGATATTGTGCTTAGAGGACATGACTTAACTATGTAAATGTTAGAATTTCCTTTTGGAACGCAAGCTGAGGATATATATTTTTTAAGTTTTAGACCTAAATGTTATTCTAATTTTTAACAGATTTATTGGCAGCAGTTATGTTGGAGGAGGAGAGTGAGACTGCCAATGAGAAAGAGGTATAATTCAGTGGTAAGAATTCCCTTTTATAAGTTAAAAGCGGCTGAATTTGTCCCACAGTGGGGGACAAATTACTAGAAAAGTGGGAATAAAAATAATGCATCAGTTTTATATAGCGCTTTTCTAGACACTCAACGACGCTTTACATGTGTCATTATTCTTTCTCTCCAAACACGTTGGTGATAAACTACTACTGTAGCCACAGCTGCCCTGGGACACACTGACATGAGCGAGGTAACCAGTCTGTGCCATCGGCCCCTCCCACCACCACCAACCATTCACACACACACCAGACTCATTCTAATGTGGGGGAAGTGTCTTGCCTAAGGACACAACCACAGTTTGGCACTTTACAGCCGCAGCCGCCCCACTGTGGCACCTGCTGTTCCCAGAGGTTAAGTGTCTTGCCCAAGGACACAACCACAGTGGGAGTTGATGGTGAAAAAAAAGCGCCCAAACAAGACTAGAAGATATGTAAACAAAATAATTATTTTTAAACATATTTTTCGTGAATAATTTGAATGTTTTTCTATTGTTTATTTGACAAAAAAGTTTGGTTTTACTGACTGTACCTACAAGTGAATCTTAGATTCAATGTAATAATAGGTTACTACTGTATTGGATTCTGTTCAGAAGTTTTCAGTGTCTACAAACTGTATTTTGTGTTTTAGTCACAGCTAAGGCATTTTCGTTATCTGCAGAATTTACGGAGACATCACAAACATTGTGAGGACAGATGAGAAGATGCTCCTCAACACAACACAAAAAGAGAAGGTAAGACCTTTGACCTTGCAGCAGTGGGTCACAACTGTAAGTAAAGGGTTTGAATTTAAATCATTGAGATGAGAAATATTTACCTAAAATTCTTGTGTGTTCTCATAGAGTGATGAACCCATTATACCGGAGCTCAAAAGAACCAAAAGTGTCATTGTATGGAACAGGAACAGTTCAAAATGGGACAAGTTTAAAGAGGCCAGAACATCAACAGTCTCTCAAACCAGAGGGAAAAGGGCTGCAAAGCGTAAGAAAAAGTCCAACAAGCAATTACAAGATGACGAGGTTAGTCTAGTAATTTTACTTATAGACATGCATGCTTTGTACTAATGTTTGTTTTTCCTAATCAGCATGTCCCAGACAAGATGGAGATGCTCTATAGAGAAAAGATATCATGCTCCCAGCCAAGACCACAGAAAAGAAAAGCTGCACTCAAGAGACCAAAGGAAGCACAGACACCGTAGAAAGAGGTTTGTTTTATATTTGTCAAAGATACTTCAGACCTGAACCACTCTTTCAACAATGAGTACGTTTACAAAGCATAAAAATATGGAGTTTTAAAACTGCACTTTCTTCAAACTGCTGTTATTGCATCGCCAAACTTTCCCTTATTACTCAAACTCTAGTCAATTGACAATCATAAAACAGTTATCTCTCGCCCAGCAAATGTGACCACACACACGCTCACCTGCTTCAGCAAAAATTATTGAGTTTCCGTAGGATTCTATAAAGCTTGATTTTGTTCAGTCTTAAGTATTTTTGCTTTGTGTAACAAAACATAGGACAAGTAGCAAGCGACCAGAATCAGAATCAGAATTTTTATTGCCACGTAAGTAACAGGAAGTCATAGACTTGGAAATTGCTTTGGCTCAGTGCAACAGTCAGAGAAGAGAGGTAAGGAATAGAGAATAGAGTAAGGCATAATAAAAATTAGCATAAATTTCTACGGTATAACATTTAAAATAGAATTATTACAGAATTCTTACAATTACAGTCACTATGTACAATATACAAGTGCACATGGTGCACACAATATGCAATAGGCATTGCATAAAAATAGTTAGGTTTACTGATTTACTGCTTGTCACCCTATCAAACTACTATAACATAGGCATTTAAATTAGATTAAAATGGAGAAGGTGGAGAATTTGGACGTCAGATACTGACAGATATGAGGAAGTAAACATTAACAAGGAAGAAACAGCAAATGATGGATGAACACAAACCATAGTTTAAAAATGTGTGTTTTTCTGCAGAACGATCCTGTGGATCCAGAGCCACAACAAGCACAAGTTTGGATGAAGATTCTCAGACCTCAACATTTCAACGTTAAAGAAGGTAAACTTTAAAATGGATGCAGTGACTCTTAGTACTGTAGTTATACTGTACTGTAGTTATACTCTTAGTACTGTAGTTATACTCTTAGTACTGTAGTTATACTCTTAGTTCTGTAGTTATACTGTACTGTAGTTACACTCTTAGTACTGTAGTTATACTCTTAGTACTGCGTACTCTTAGTACTGTAGTTATACTGTACTTTAGTTACACTCTTAGTACTGTAGTTATACTCTTAGTTCTGTAGTTATACTGTACTGTAGTTACACTCTTAGTACAGTAGTTATACTCTTAGTACTGCGTACTCTTAGTACTGTAGTTATACTGTACTGTAGTTATACTCTTAGTACTGTAGTTATACTCTTAGTACTGCATACTTAGTTCTGTAGTTATACTGTACTGTAGTTACACTCTTAGTACTGTAGTTATACTCTTAGTACTGCGTACTCTTAGTACTGTAGTTATACTCTTAGTACTGGATACTCTTAGTTCTGTAGTTATACAGTACTGTAGTTACACTCTTAGTACTGTAGTTATACTCTTAGTTCTGTAGTTATACTGTACTGTAGTTACACTCTTAGTACTGTAGTTATACTCTTAGTACTGCGTACTCTTAGTACTGTAGTTATACTGTACTGTAGTTACACTCTTAGTACTGTAGTTATACTGTACTGTAGTTACACTCTTAGTACTGTAGTTATACTCTTAGTACTGCATACTTAGTTCTGTAGTTATACTGTACTGTAGTTACTCTTAGTACTGTAGTTATACTCTTAGTACTGCGTACTCTTAGTACTGTAGTTATACTGTACTGTAGTTATACTCTTAGTACTGTAGTTATACTCTTAGTACTGCATACTTAGTTCTGTAGTTATACTGTACTGTAGTTATACTGTACTGTAGTTATACTCTTAGTACTGTAGTTATACTCTTAGTACTGGATACTCTTAGTTCTGTAGTTATACTGTACTGTAGTTACACTCTTAGTACTGTAGTTATACTCTTAGTACTGCGTACTCTTAGTACTGTAGTTATACTGTACTGTAGTTACACTCTTAGTACTGTAGTTATACTCTTAGTACTGTAGTTATACTGTACTGTAGTTATACTCTTAGTACTGTAGTTATACTCTTAGTTCTGTAGTTATACTGTACTGTAGTTACACTCTTAGTACTGTAGTTATACTCTTAGTACTGCGTACTCTTAGTACTGTAGTTATACTGTACTGTAGTTACACTCTTAGTACTGTAGTTATAATGTACTGTAGTTACACTCTTAGTACTGTAGTTATACTCTTAGTACTGCGTACTCTTAGTACTGTAGTTATACTCTTAGTACTGTAGTTATACTCTTAGTACTGCATACTTAGTTCTGTAGTTATACTGTACTGTAGTTACACTCTTAGTACTGTAGTTATACTCTTAGTACTGCGTACTCTTAGTACTGTAGTTATACTGTACTGTAGTTATACTCTTAGTACTGTAGTTATACTCTTAGTACTGCATACTTAGTTCTGTAGTTATACTGTACTGTAGTTATACTGTACTGTAGTTATACTCTTAGTACTGTAGTTATACTCTTAGTACTGCATACTTAGTTCTGTAGTTATACTGTACTGTAGTTATACTCTTAGTACTGTAGTTATACTCTTAGTACTGTAGTTATACTCTTAGTACTGGATACTCTTAGTTCTGTAGTTATACAGTACTGTAGTTACACTCTTAGTACTGTAGTTATACTCTTAGTTCTGTAGTTATACTGTACTGTAGTTACACTCTTAGTACTGTAGTTATACTCTTAGTACTGCGTACTCTTAGTACTGTAGTTATACTGTACTGTAGTTACACTCTTAGTACTGTAGTTATACTCTTAGTACTGCGTACTCTTAGTACTGTAGTTATACTGTACTGTAGTTACACTCTTAGTACTGTAGTTATACTGTACTGTAGTTACACTCTTAGTACTGTAGTTATACTCTTAGTACTGCATACTTAGTTCTGTAGTTACACTCTTAGTACTGTAGTTATACTCTTAGTACTGCGTACTCTTAGTACTGTAGTTATACTGTACTGTAGTTATACTCTTAGTACTGTAGTTATACTCTTAGTACTGCATACTTAGTTCTGTAGTTATACTGTACTGTAGTACTGTAGTTATACTCTTAGTACTGGATACTCTTAGTTCTGTAGTTATACAGTACTGTAGTTACACTCTTAGTACTGTAGTTATACTCTTAGTTCTGTAGTTATACTGTACTGTAGTTACACTCTTAGTACTGTAGTTATACTCTTAGTACTGCGTACTCTTAGTACTGTAGTTATACTGTACTGTAGTTACACTCTTAGTACTGTAGTTATACTCTTAGTACTGTAGTTATACTGTACTGTAGTTATACTCTTAGTACTGTAGTTATACTCTTAGTTCTGTAGTTATACTGTACTGTAGTTACACTCTTAGTACTGTAGTTATACTCTTAGTACTGCATACTTAAGTTCTGTAGTTATACTGTACTGTAGTTACACTCTTAGTACTGTAGTTATACTCTTAGTACTGCGTACTCTTAGTACTGTAGTTATACTGTACTGTAGTTACACTCTTAGTACTGTAGTTATACTCTTAGTACTGCGTACTCTTAGTACTGTAGTTATTACTCTTAGTTCTGTAGTTATACTCTTAGTACTGTACTATTCTGTAGTTATACTGTACTGTAGTTACACTCTTAGTACTGTAGTTATACTCTTAGTACTGTAGTTACACTCTTAGTACTGTAGTTATACTCTTAGTACTGGATACTCTTAGTTCTGTAGTTATACAGTACTTTAGTTACACTCTTAGTACTGTAGTTATACTCTTAGTTCTGTAGTTATACTGTACTGTAGTTACACTCTTAGTACTGTAGTTATACTCTTAGTACTGCGTACTCTTAGTACTGTAGTTATACTGTACTGTAGTTATACTCTGTAGTTATACTCTTAGTACTGCATACTTAGTTCTGTAGTTATACTGTACTGTAGTTACACTCTTAGTACTGTAGTTATACTCTTAGTACTGCGTACTCTTAGTACTGTAGTTATACTGTACTGTAGTTATACTCTTAGTACTGCTGTTATACTCTTGGATTTATTTTTCTCTTTACGTCGACAGAACCATCTTTAAGACCCAGCACTTCCTCCGACTTAAGTTTCCCGGAGGATTCTGAAATGTCACATTCTGAAGGTGAGGGACATTTCTGTTTATCATGGACCAATCACATGTTCTCTCCTTCTGCATCAGTCTATTATGGACCAACCACACGTTCTCTCCTTCTGCATTAAGCACAAAAAACTAGATCAAAAGTTCAGTGTAATTATTATTTTAAAAATGGGTGAATGTAAAGTGTGGATGAGTGTCTCCTGCAGAGCACACAGAGATGATAAAAAGGTTTGGGAATCCCTGATTTAGCAAGTCATATTAATTGTTTTATTGTGTTTTTTTCCCCCCTCAGAATCAAAAGGGCCGAATGGAAGAAAACCGTGAACAAGAAAATAAATAAAAGATTTGATTTCACCCAGACTGGCAAAGTCCCTGGTAAGGCACAGTTCACCCACTTTATCGAGAGCGCTGCTCAGGACCGAGAAGGAAGAGCCTGGGAGGGAGTGACATTTTACGTAAAATTTTTTATTGAGGCACTGAGAAGAGCAAGTTGCATCAGAAAGTAGTCCTCTGTCATAGTTCAAATATTTGTTTATATAATTGTTATATTTTATTTGTTATAGTTTTTTTCTCTTGAATATTGTGAGAAATGTATTCATATGCATGGGTGCACTGCGCCTTTCGAGTTATTTCAGACAGAATGATTGCCGTGAAATTTATTTTGGTTGTGGCTATGAATTTATTTTCAAGAAAGCTTGTTATTGGCAGTTTTACAACATGAACACACCTGCATTAAATTGTTTTACCAATAAACACATGCCACTGCACACTGTAGTTGTTTAAATCTGTTCATAGTAAACCATTTAAATAGTGCTGGTACATAACATATCCACTCTATAGTTGCCATGGTCTTGCAAGGTTAGTGTCGTTCCAAATAGTGATGGTACCTCTGTTAATATATCCTTACCATTAGCATTAAGTATACAAGAAAAAAATATTGCCATCTGGTGGCTGAACTTGGTACTACATAATAGCCATGTCCCCAAAAGTCACGAATCACAAGAAAATCAGAAAAAGGGAAAACTTTGAACATTTTGGTTCAAATTTTTTTGCTAGGTTTCCAGGCTCAAGAAAAAAAATTGGATGTGGTTTTGATGTCTCTACCTCCTCAGGAAAAACAAGGTCCCCATTTATCACCTTTGAACCTGAGGTCCCCATTTATTCTGTTTTACAAGTATGTGTGTGCGTGTGTGTGTGTGTACGGGTGTGTGTGTGTGCGGGTGTGTGTGAATGCTTGATCGTGGTCCGAGGGGCCGATGGCTCACACTGGTTGCTTTGCTTCTGTCAGTGGGCTCCTGCAGTACTAGTTTCTCAGCACTGTCTAAGGATTGAAATGTGAAGCGTCTTTGAGTGTCAAAAACAGTGCTATATAAAATGATGCATTATTCATTACTGTGTGTGAGATACAAGGTACAGTAGTCCCTCGCTATAATGCCATTCACCTTTTGTGTCCTCACTGTGTTCTGGATTTTCTGCGCACAATTTTGCTTTTTTTTTTTTTTTGCAGCATGCTTCTAATTTGCCACATGTGTGTATTCTCCAATATCATATACGACGCCATATAATCACTAATACTGCGGTCTTCACATAGCCCTCAGTCCTGCCCCTGCCCCTCAGCGCGGAGTACACTGCAGCTGTATTTTACAGTGTATGCACGACTTTTGACAGCTGCAGCAGCGCTCAGACCTACCGCGAACAGGTTTGGTATTTCTGCGACTTCAGCAGTCGAGAGTTCAGGTGATTATAAAAGAGTATAAAGTGTGTGTGAGGGGTTTTACAGCCTTAAAACCTGCAGCTGCTACTTCAAAGATTTCACGTATTATAGCTCTAGAGTTTTTATTTTATTTTTTATTCTATTAAATTTTACCATGGTATTATCTTATTATTTATATTCAATTGTCTATTATCTCAAAAAAACAAAAACGCATCGGTTTTATATAGCGCTTTTTTGGACACTCAAAGATGCTTTTCATTATTCATTCACTCCAAACTCGCCTCGATTCTGTCAGTGTGCCCCAAAATCGAGGCAACCAGTGCCATCGGCCCCTCCGACCGGTTCTATGTGTTCAATCTGAGTGCTCTTTTTTCCTTCTTTCTCTGCTGTAATGTGCGCAACGATGACACTGAAATTTCCCCACTGTGGGACGAATGAAGGAATATCTTATCTTTGTTTATTTTTAGAACATGAGCTCTGCGATAAACGAGGGACCTCTGTTTCCACGTCTGTGTCCATGTGTTCTGTGCTGGTTCTGTGTCTCTGTCGTGTCACTGAGATGTGGCACTGACTTTGGGTTCAGAGGCACTCGTCTGGATTTGGTTGTGTTTAGTCAGTCCTGTTTTCAGTTGTCACTTCAGTTTTGTTTTTATGATTCAATATGTGGGCAGCAGCGTTTATTCACAATCCTTTTAGTTTTAGCTTGTTTTGTTTTGCAACCTTTTGTTACTCCCCTTTTGTATTTTATCAAATTGTTTTTGTTAACAAGTGATGATTTGGAGACCAGCTCTATGTATTTCATATTGAATTTCTGCTCTTTTACTGTATTTAGATTGTGTGTTTCTGCGTTTTTTTATGTACCCCCACTGGTGCTCTGTCTGTAAATGAAGTTCCTCACGGATGAATAAAGTTATTTGAATTGAATTGAATTAACTTACCTTTTACACTCCTGTCATTAAATCACTTATATTTTTTTTGTTTCTCGAGCAGAGCTTTCCCCCGTAATACCTAGTGTTTGTCCCCACACTTATGCCATATATGTATTTCTGTATTTGTATAAAATTAAAAGAAACTCTGAGGAGCACAGGGACTGGCCTTCTGCTGGTGCCCAGAGTCAGGATAAACAAGGGGGCAGCAGCATTTACGATATATGCAGCTAAAATCTGGAACAGTCTTCTTGATAATGTCAGACAGGCTTCTACTCTGACAATGTTCAAATCCATATTAAAAACAGTATCTTCACTTCTTTAATGCATTGTGATTATCTATGATTTTAATGCCTTGTGTGATCTTGATTTTTTCAGCACTTTGAGTTGCCTCGAGTATGGACTGTGCAATACAAATAAACTTGCCTGCCTTTTTTTTATTTTCCATCAGAATGCGTTGAGTGAGTGGCCTGGAGCAGCTCATTATAGTGAGGAGCCGCAGCAGCAGTGTAGGAGGCTCTGTTTCTCTGCACGACTCGCACTGTTAACTGCAGATAAGTCGCGCACACACACGCACAGACACACACACACACACACACAGACACATAGACACACACACACAGACACACACACACCGAGGGCATAATGGCTCCAGACTCACTGCACAACGGGAAGGAGGCTGGAGGTCTGCCGAGTGTTTATTTAACATTTTGCCGTAAAAAGAGGAAAAAAACTAAATAATAATCTACTGCATTGAGATATTATGCCGACTGATTGCTTTGTTACAATATTATTCCCTGATAATAATCAAAAAAACCTGGAGTTGTTTTCAGATCCAACCTTTGCTAATACGAGGACCATACGTGCCCCTTCTGTCTAAATGCTCCTTGTGCAAACTTGTTACGCTTTGGGTAATCCTTGACCCACAGACTGTATATGCAGTTTATGAACGATACAAACCTCCTAGCTCAATGAAGACCTACAGGGAAATGCTCATGGACAAAGTTTTGCTCCAACTCGCTCTAGTTCCTATTGACTTACGTCGAAAAAACTCCTCTCAGTAAGTGTTTGTGCCACACTCACCCTTTTGGGCTAACACGATCTGTAGTTTAGCGCGCTCTGTGGTCTTGGTGTTTTTATTTTGGTAAAGTCCAGACATGAGCCATATAAGAATTGACCGATCAGGTGCCTGGATTCACGGGGGAAACTCCAGCATGCCTTAGCAAACCGGTCGATTGTAACAATATTCAATCAAATTAGTCTGTGATGGAAAATAATGTCATCAACTTAGGCTACTGTTATATGTCTGTTTGTTTATGGATGGCAGACAAGTCGCTGGGAACAAAAGCATTATTAGTTTAATAATTTACTTATATTTGCCTCTTTTGTTGTCAAGTTCAGTCAAGGTCATTTACATAGCGCATGTCAGTGAGTGTGCTTTGTTGTATTTGAGAGTGATCCTTCTACAGGTGAAGAGAGTGCCACCCTATGAACTACACACCCTCCCCATATCCAAGGCTGTGTCTGTGAGTGAGCGAGGGAGGGATCTCAACATGCAGCCTAGTGCCAGTGTTTCGGCTACACAAACTCGCCAAACTGATCTGAAACAAGCCCAATTTTTATCCTCGTGCCCAAACTGCCAAAAAGGATTACACAGCCGCCCAATGGGGTGGAAAACCGCCCCATCTGGCAACCCTGTGGGTTAGCATATTCTATCTGTATACCGTCCTGGTTTGAAACTTGTGTGGACTTTCTGTGAAGAGTTTGCATGTTTCTCCTCATGTCTGGGTGGGTTTCCTCTCATTTACAACAGCTAGTCATTATTCAAAGTAATTGCATTCACACAATCTACAACGTTTTCTTTTCCCGAGTGCCTCCGAGGAGCATTCCAGAGAAGTCATTAATGAACACGTTACATAACAACTCCAACTGCCATTCTCAGAGGACGCCCATAACTGCACATTTAGATTCTGTGCAAATCACGGGAAAGAGCCTCAGTCCCGGTTCTACAACCTAAATCCTGGATCTACAGCCTCAGTCCTGGGTCTACAGCATCAGTCCATGTCCTACAGACTCACTCAGGGTCTGCAGCCTCAGTCCTCTTGGGTCTATAGCTTCAGTCCTGGGTCTACAGACTCAGTCCTGATTCTACAGAATGAGTACAGTATCTATTCCCTGTAAGTCCATGGGAGTGGATCCCTCTCTCACTACGCCCCCCCATGAGGGTTCCTAAAATGTTTTTAAGTAATTCTTTGCCGATGCAGGAGGGTCTAAGGACAGTGATTCAGGACATTTAAGGACATTTATGGACAGTGGTCATCCCGCACCCTGTGAACCAATGGCTCCTATGTGTTTGTTATTTTCCATTTCCTGTGTTTAAACTGTTACATTGAATTGAAATGAGTGAGACATGTGTTTGGAGTTCTTTGAGGGAAAGTGGTGTTCCCAGAAGATGCCTGTGAGCGGAGCGTTTATGAAGAACATGGAAGTGCATTCATCACAGAGCTGTAGACAAGAGCTGCTGGTATCACTGTCACAGTGGGACTTGTATAGACATACACCAACCAAGTCATTTCACATATGGAGATGACAGCAAGAAAGATTTTCACTCTTGCTTCAAAATAAACAGAGAACCGCATTTGGAGAGCAGAAAAAACACAATTTTCAATTATGCGCGACTGTGTTGGAAAATTCTCTCCACTTCATTAGATTTATTTCATGCAATATGTAACTGTATGAACAAAGATACAAGAAAATTCATAAAGGGGCCACACAACAAAGCCAGAGAAACACCAACACTCCAACAAGGGAATTGTTTGGACGTAGGGATATAAAAACACACTGTATTAATTCGAGAGTGAGGATTTCCCACTTCACTAACCACTCTCCGCACACGAGCCGAGTGCTATTGTGTCATTGACCTTGGAGCATGGAATCTCAAGCACAAAGAGACAGACAGAAGCACATCTCTCCACACTCAGACTCACACTGTCAAAACCGTCTGTGAGTTATAATTAAACACCTAACAGTTTTAGATGCCATAAAAAATACATTGCTGTGTGCAGAGTATCCAGTAGATGTGTGTATAAATGTTACAAAATGTTCCACCTTTTGAGAGAATTTATTCTGTTTTACTTTCAAAGTTTATTTTCAAAGTTTATTTTCAGTTTAATAGTTTAAAATGTGAAAGATTCTTGATGCTTTCAACTCTAACTAAAATATGCTAATTTCTCCAATAAAACGTTCCATTCTGCATGAACTCTTAAAACTTTTGAATTGGGAAATAGGACATGCTGATGTGTTCGACGAGTAAATGCAGCGAATGAGATTTGAAAAAAAAAAAGATCAGCATCTAATTCAAAGTGAAAAAACAAACCATTTCCATAATCTTGGAGTCATAGTATATTTGACAAAACTGTTTTTACTGTTTCATGACAGACCTAAACTGGACCAAAACCACAATGCAAAAACAACTGTTTATGTTAGATAATAGAAAGATAGAACAGATAGAAAAAGAAAGTGCGTTTCTGTCTGTGTTGGAATCCATTTTCTGGATGTCGTCTAATCAATGGTCTCATGTGGGGGGCACCACTGTGTTTCTGATGTGGCTGATATATACAGTATAGGGGCGTCTGTCACTGTGGGGGGTCTCTCTGGCTGTGGACCCTCTCTCTGACAACAACATGGAGCAGAAGGACCCTGCTGCTGAGGGAGAGGCTCTCTCTCTCTCTCTCCCCTGTGTCCTTGTGTGTCTGGTCTATTTTCAGTCGTCTATATATGTATCTTGTAACTCACATGTGTCAAAGTCAAGGCCCGCGCGCCAAATCCGAATGAATTTTAAATTGACGGACTATTAAGTCAATTGCGTTTTCCGCTATTTTCATGTTCCCAGATGTCTATTATATCTAATATGTTTGGGGATAAGCTTGAGAGCATATTGAATCGAGCCAGCAGGTGGCAGCAGCGCTCTCTGAATGGTTTGAAAACAGCTAGATGCACTTGTTGTGCCTCTTTTTTCTCAGCTTTTTGGTGATTTCAGTAAAACTTCCCTCTACTCAACTGGGGATGACAAGCTAGAAACAAAATTATTTTTGCTGATGAAAGTAGACAGTCTATTCTTTCAGAATCTGGTTTCAGATTTCAGATAGTCATAGTACACAATATTCTGTGGTTCTTGAAAAATCTATAAAAGTCATCAGAAACTGCTGGCAATATGGGAGTACTTGTTCTGAAATAGGCTGGCAGGCAATGAGTTAATAAACATTGAACCAGTCCGGCCCTCGGCTCGCAGCAAATTTATTTTTTTGGCCCTCTGATGTATTTGACTTTGACATCCCTGTTGTAACTCTTTAGTGTCATTAAATGTCCTACTTTACATCTATTTGTTTTATACCTATTATTAGGCAATAACACTAACTCACTCCATATCTGATCCGCCATCATCTCCTTTTCTCTTAAAATGTATAATTATTTTCATTTATCAGTCAACAATTGAACACGAGAACCAACATCTGGTGAACCATGTCATAAACCAGAACAGTTTGAGTCCATTCCATTTCATTTGCATCATATCATGTGAACTCACCATTCTTGTCGGCCCGTCGGAATATCTGAAAAGGAGAAAAGAAAAGAACCATGTTTAGGTCTGTTTCTATCTGCAAACTGTGGAATCACCTCCAATATGAAATAAAAAGCTCTGAACACATCCACAAATGTAAGAAATGTTTTTATGAAATTAATTATTGAGAAAATAGATTAAATAAAACATAAGAATTGTATATATATTTAAAACTATTTGAAAAGGAGTGCTTTAGTCCATCTTTAATATTGAATCTTTTTAATTTGTACATGATAAAGAAAGGGGCAGTAAACAGATATTTATCTTTTTTCTGCTCCTTTTCCTTTGTGTAACAAGACTTGAAATAGTAACTGTAATATATTGTGTATTGTCCACAATTGAAATGATTAAACAAAGTTGGGAGGAGAAGCGATCGTATGTGAGAGACGGAGATGAGTTCTGGAGGTGACAGCACAAAGAGAGGAGCTGGGGGTTAGGTCTCAATAAAAAGTCTGGCGGGAAATAAAATGTGATGCAGAGACAGCGGAACTTCAAAACCTCTATTATATTAAAAAACAAACAATATGAGGCGCAGTCCGTCTATGCTAAACGGATCAATTCTATTCATTTAACGAAATGTTGTGGGTGTGACTTGAAATGAATAGATGCTAAATGCTTAATCTGAAAATAATGAAGTAGATAGTAGTAGGTTAACTTGAATTTGAAATGTGAAAGGTTTAGGCAAGATAAGACAAGGCAAGTTTATCCACAACTCTAAGTGTATGAACAAAACAAGATGGAAACAATACTTAGTGGTTTAACAGAATGGAGCACATCACCCCTGTTTTAGCATCCTCCACTGGCTCCCTGTGCGTATTTAGAATGGATTTTAAGATTTTACTGATGACTTTTAAAGCTTGTTTAGGTCTGACACCAAGCTATATTTATGAATATATGGCTGCCCCGGTCGCAGCCTTAGACCCTTGGGCAGGTCCCTGTTGACTGTTCCAAGTCAACAGGGACACTTGAACAGTTTTGACTCTGGACACCAGTAGGAGGCCAGTCCCTGTGCTCCTCAGAGTCCCAGGAGGAGGCCTGTCCCTGTGCTCCTCAGAGTCTCTGAGTTGGTTCATTTGGCACTAAGAGTCTGGTGCACAAACATGTACAGATTACTGTTGTAGTTTATATAGAAAACCAAGTGGATTGAAGCAGTTAGCAGCAACAAAGTGAAGATTCACAGACACCGCAAAGACTGAGCAACTGTGAATAATGATGAGGCTATTAGTGGATAAAAGTAAGTAGGCTACAGCTACACTCTACAAATACATTGGTTGGAAAAACTCATTGGTTAAACAGGGGTTGGAATTGCGTTGGTGGGAACTCTGCAATAATAGATGGTTTTTAACAATACCATAGCACCTGCGTACTATTCACCTCGACAAGTTATAATTATGTCTATTGTGGCGCCACTTGCCAGTGAAAAACCTGATCCTGAAGTAGGGCAAGGTCTGGTTAGTACTGTGATGGGAGAGTAGCAAGCCAATTGAATTTGTTGATTATTGAACACTGACGTATAGAGATCAGTGTGTCCCTACAACGTCATCATAAATCATAAATATGAATAGTGTATGACACTCAAAATATTCATTCCATCCTCCAAACCACTTAGCTACAACAACCACATTTATGAACTGTGATGAAGGGATTTTAACCACAGCTTGAGAATAGCTGCTGCCAGAGAAACTGGAGAGCAATGCTGTGCAAGTGGGAGGTTTCAGGCTCCTCACGCTGCAGTAGAATCACCAGCGTATCAAATGAAGTGTGAGTGGAGTGGTCTGTAGCAGAGGAGAGCTGATCAATCAAGTCTTCTTTTAGAAAGGACAAAACAGAGCTGGAGCCACATCATCAGACAGCTACACTTCACCACAACAGCTCAAATATATTGTGGTTAGAAAGAGAACTGAAGGACTAAACTGTATGAAGGAAAGGGTCATACAGAAAACAATCAATGTGTAAGTGGTGATTCTTACCTTGGAACACCTTCAACACAGTCCTGACACCTGTACGAGCTCAACACACATGACACATTAGGAATACACACAGAACATTAGTTATTGCATACAATCATGAAAATTATAACTCTATGGATTTCACAAAATTGACTCGCATGACAAAGGTAAATGTAATTGTATTAACTTATGGCTGGTTTTAAAAGTTTATAAGAAAAATAAGAAATTGAATAGAGTTTGCAAGCGCTAGTTTGCTTTTGCTAACCAGCAGTTGAATGGAATATTAATATTGCAGCTAACAATACAAAAATAACAACTTGTAGTGGCTCATTTATACAGCCCACAGTGAGAAGAAGTGAAAGTCTCTGACATTGAAGACCTGGGAATCACATTAAATCCATTTATTAAACAAAGCAATACATGAACACGTAAACTCACTTTCCTGCACAGGTAACATCTGTGTGCCCTATGTCCCACAGGTTCCCACATGTCCCGACATGCCTGAACTCAACTCCAACTGATGACATCACAGGAGTCTAAATGATGGGAGTGTCCCAAATCATAAAGCAGATCCGCCGTTTTTTAAACTTATTTACTCAATAGGGTTGTCTTTTTTTGCAGTTTATTAACCATGGTGAAATATATCAGTACTTTGATAATAATTGAATATTATTTTAAAACTCAAGAATCTTAACCTTTTTTTAACACAAGTTTGTTGGACAGTCTGACCTAAGAATTCTAATGTGCTAAAAAATAGTTTGAACTATGAAAAACATAACATATTTTAAACTTTAACTTAAAAACTAAAAAAAAGGTGTCTCCTCTTTCAGCAGAGCAGTGCCAGGCCGTTATTATTATAGATTCATGCACGGGCAATTCAAAATACCAGATAGTAATATACAAAATAACTTAACCAATTCCACGTATACGTGAGAAAACGAACTTACTTTCCTGTCACAACCCTTTTCAATGTGGAAATGATACATCTATATCTAAAAACTGTGCAGACTGTGTACTTACTAGAGAGGGTGATTCCAAGTAAATAAAGCAGGGCAGCGACAGAGGAGTACAGATACCAACGTCTGGAAGGCCATTGCTTTACGTCCAGATGCACACCCTAGCGTCGATTAGACTGGAAAACAGGTCATCGACCAGACTCTCATGTCCAGGCTGTAACATCGTATTAGTGGTGCGCTCGGTTTGGTTTAGGATGTTATCTATTATTTTGTTCACAGTAGTCAGAAAAAATGCCTGGCAAGTGGTGTAAGCGGTGCGTAATGTAGACTTCAGTCGCAACGACGCTGGTTTCCAATCCCCGGTCGGAAAATGTTTTGGACTTGCACTTTTGAGCGGAACAATTTTTCTGTTTGGTTAAAAACGAATCAACACTCAACATAAGATTCGTAGTGGCTAATAATAAAACGTGTGAACCCATGCATTTGCCATAAAATCTCAAGTGGCTACACGCCCTTATTTACAACCTTGAGATTGATAGCACTGACCAAGGCATACATTCACATATTATTAATTAGCCCACTACCGTAATCCTATGATTTGAGTGTCTTATTAGTCTTTAACCAAACAGAAAAATTGTTCGCTAAAAATCGATACAAATATGTAAAGATAATGATACACACACTGGACTTGAACACACGTATCCAAGGCGGCAACACATTTTTCTTAATCACTACGCTACCGTCAGGGTAACACCGAGATGCTTCACAGCCTATATATTGTAGTTGCTAGATCAAGACGTACTGCGTCGGAAGGGCCATGACCTGTTTTCCACGTCAAAGAGGTCGGGATTGACGTCATAACCACGTATATTGGGAGGTCATTGTTTTACCACCAGATCTCACCTTCACAGGACTATCGTTTGGACGTAATACAAAGGTCACGAACGACCGACGCGATATTGACGTGAATCTGGAGTTGAGTGGACGACGGGATTTTTAGTGGGTTCTTGGTTCAATGGAGTTTTTCGAGTGCAACCTTGGACTCTCGGGTGATAAGATAGAGTTGACATAGTTTTATCTCCAATGTGGGAAGAGAGTGGTGCAAGAGACTTTTCGACTTGAAGTTGGTACCTCCGTTGGAATCACGTTTTGGATGACCCTGGCAGACCAAAACAATGAGAAAACTTTACAAGCCCTGACGATGACCGGGATACCATGAATTTCCGCAGGCCAACTGCTGCTGCTTCGGGGTACCTGTGGATGCACATACTTGTGAGCAGAAACCGATTTTACAGTTAGTTTTTGGCAACGGGTCCAACACAGTCAATATTAACCTTTTATTATGACTGGGACCCGTCGCTCCACCCCCGTATAAGTTATTTGATGCTTCTCTATTTTGTGTAAAGATTATACTATTAGTTAATGAACTTACAAAGACCCCTCCCCATTCGGTGACCTCAAAGGATAATGCCAACACATCAGCTAAAATCGTAAAATCGGACGATATTATGTCAAAGTTTTGGTAATCAGAATGGCAAGGATCTCTCTATTTTAGTCTGATGTTGGGAGACCCACTCCTATTCTTCTGATAAGACATAGGTGCAAAGTTAGACAATGCAAATAGAGTAACATTTGTAAAATTTCATGATCATAATAATTTTAGACGGACGTGGAAAAAAACTGTTCCCCCATCTCCCAATATCAGAGGAAATCGAAGACGACTGCGGTAAAAATGGGAAATGAATTATTCAGTCAACATGTATATCCTTCTTAAAATTTTCCGACTTTAGTCTGATGTTGGAAAACCCTCCAGGTTAAGTAAATATTTTAAAATATGCTTCTTACCATAACATGTTGAAGTTTGGCTTGGATTGAATTACAGTGAATTGAATTTTTTTTAAGTCACAACCATTGCTGTTTCTTTTATTTCTTGTTGGCCTTTCTATATTGGGGCTCTGTCTCGAAGCCTGATAGAAAGACAATCCTTTCATTGCCACTCTACGCCAAACACCCCCCTTTTTTAATAACTTTGGAATAAAATGGATGGCAAAAAGTGGAAAAATCATGGCAAAGATAATTATTTTTTCCTGATTTAAATTGGACAATTTAATTGCAGGCAAGGACTAAAAGACAGTTTCCATAACGCCAATTTGCAAGTTTGGATTTTTTTTTGTTTTTGGATTCAATAGGGCAATTATTGTAAACCTCAAAAACTAGAGAAGCCACTTAGTGCATGTACAGCTTTTGTACTATTTAAAGACGGTACGGTAACAGCTTCAGGTCCCCCAGTGGGCCTACTGACATCAGTTTGAAGGCCGGTGTGACTCTTACGGGTCACATGGCTACTACCCGCACAGGAATTAGTTAATATCTGACCAGTGAGATCATGGGCATGACAAATTGTAGGACAACATTTGTACCTGGAAAAATAGGAACATCCCTTTTGGAAGTTGTAATTTGAGTCTGGTTTCAAGGACAAGCCCCCTCTACAGAAAAAAAAATATACCTTATCACATGAAACATACATTGAATGTCTTTGGATAACAGCCAACTGGTGCAGATGGAGATGTAATTCAGAAGATTATGCAACACCCCTAAAGGCATCATCTTAGTCCAAACAGACTAAAATTTTCCGATTGCAAGATGCAAAGAGACATTGTTTACCAGGATGCTACAGGGGCATAGTCAGAAGGAAGACACACAAGAAGCCATTTTATGGAATGAGACCGTGGTATAAACCCTTTCAAAAGGTGCCTCAACCACTGCCAAGTAGCTACTTCTGCTACTTGTTGATCACAAAGCCCACAACTGGGCCATCCATATATACTTTTTACCAAGGCATTTAATGACAGATGCAATGAGAATGGTTTGTAAAAAATTGTACTGTAAAAAGGCCAGTAAATTTTTTGTGAGCGATGGATCTTTGTTCTGCCTAGCATTCCATGACCCACGACGTTTTTGTCGCTCTCATTGGAAAACCTCCTCCATCAATATGATGTTAAAGTATGGGCAATAATTTGGAGAGGCTTGTGACTTCCACATCATCCATCCATGTTTGAGCAATGTCATGAAAAACGCCAAAGACCTCTGCAAAAAAAAGTATTGCGTGTTTGGCGCATTAATTTTGTAAGATACCTTTTGAGTTTAATATACTACTGCCTTTAAGGAATGTTTTTAATAATCTCAGTCCTGTTTATTATATTATCGCTTCTTATATTTTATTTTATGAACCTCTGGGACACTTAGGACCTCAATAATCTCTTAACTGTCCTAGGAGTCCAAACGACTCCATGGTGAGGCCTGTAAAGTTTTATCTGAATGAGCTGAGTCCACTGTGTCATGGTGTGGATTTTTATTCGTATTTTGGGTTCATTTTGACAGTAGTACTCTGGTTACATTTCAGTTTTACTTCAGGTCCAGGGCCCCCCTGGTGATTGTCCTGCCCCGCCCTGATGTGTTTTCTTCTGAGTCTGTCTGTGTCTATATGTACCTGTGCTTCTCTCACCTTTGTGGCTGGTTCATTGTCTTGTCAAGTTCCGACCTGTTTTCCTGGTACTTGGAGTTTTGGAGTTGTGTTTTTTTGCCTTGACTAATTTTATTAATCTTTATTATGCGATGGCATTCTGCGTTTGAGTCCTCAACTCATCTCACCTCTGATACCCTGCAGCTTTCTTTATACAAAGTATTTACACCAGTCTTTTTATTAAAAGATTTTAGTTAGTTGAGGTTTTATCAATATTTAATATTTTTTACAGAGTGGCTATGCATGTATAAATGTAGAATTAATAATATATAGACAATTCTAATGAGGTGCATTGTGAACTGGTGAAGCTCTGACTGCCACCCCCACCAGCCAAAATTATTAACGGGGTAGAAAAGGGATGGAATTTATAAGGCAATTTTTGTGTAAATTTACTATACATAATGTTCAGCTTTTTAAAAATTATTCATTCTATTTTGGGGCGAAGGGGGGTTATTAGTCTGTGGATTTTGATTGTAATTAATGAGGATCTTTAAGTAATACTCGATGAATTCCTTTTTTTATCTCCTGAAGGAAGTTAGCTTTGCCCTCGATCCCAGACCGTTGTGTTCAGCCAATCGACACTGGTAGCATGGCAAGAACCAACACGTCCAAGTAGCAGTACCCTGAAGAATTGGGATGAAATCCTCACAGTGCCACAGTTGTGTCCCGCTCTCCTTCTCAAGATAGCTAGTTTTAAAACACATTGCGAACCCTTCAGGAAACTGATGAGGCTGTCTGCCGCTGTGTTGATTTCTTGGTTCTTATAGAAGACTATCCGAGCGGATAAATCTATGACCAACGACGTCACAACAAAGATCCTCCTGTAACGATTTCCGCTGCACACAGCCCAGAGCCAATTATCTTGATTACTACTATGAGCCATAGCCAACTCCAATTTGTGATTAGTTCCAAAATCATGCGAAAATTTGGGGCCTAATTTACAGACTCATCTGGTAAGTTTATGTAAAGATAGAGCCGCGACCACATTGGTAATCCCCAGCGAGGTTGACAATCAGTAAGACCAGATAACATAGAACATGCTAACCAAATTTTCTTTGTACAGGCAAATTGTATGAAACCTCAGTTGGGTGGAAAGCTACATTTTAAATTACTGTTTGCGTTTATTGTATTTTTTAGAATGACCAGTGGTGACACACCAATGGTGCAACATTTCAAATGAAGTGTTGAAGAGCACCATTGATGTAGTATGGTGGAGGTGGAAACTGTTTCTAAGTGACGCGCAAATTTCATGCCCCGCTTGTATGAGCCTCTGTGGTCTGGATAATCCCTTAGGTTGTCAGAGAGGATCGCAAAAGCATAACTGCAAAAGTAATAGAATTTAAATAAATGCCCAAAAAAAGTAAAAACTGAAACCGGGAACCAGAGAAGGGGGAAAACAACAATGGGCCACAATCAAGAGACATGAGCACAGGGTCTAAATACACACGAGGTGGACACAAGTGTAGCACAGTCAGGGGAGTGGGCAAACTATCAACAAGACAGACAGGAAGCAAAACTCACATCCAAGGAACAAAAAAAAATATCATATAAACCAATACAATAACAGAAAGTCCACACCATGAAATTGGTAATGTATTAGAAAAGCACTACCACTGACTAAACACAATTTCGGCCCTTTCCTGTTCCTTATTATTTGTGCAGTTGCACAGTATGTGAAAATTTGATTTTCAACAGTTATATCACTACACTAATGCATTTCATATTTGTTCCCCTATCCATCCTGGGTTTCGATCAAGGTACGTCAACCACCACTGCCTGTTAAAATTTATCAATGATGTTCATTTTTCTTGATTTGACCAAAATATGTCTAGGGCTCCAATTCCATGATCTTTCCCAAAGCCTTTGATCTAGTAGATCACTCCCTTCACTTGACAAGCTTAACGCATAGGTCTTGATACCAACGCCATTTTCAAATATGTTGGTAGTCACTTGTTGCCTAGTCCAACAAATGACAGAATTGATAATGGGCTCCACTTTAGGTCCCTTCTATTCTCAATATCATCAACCGATCTTCACAAGTGCATACAAAATACAATATATACGGCTGACACAGTCATTTACACATCTACAGTAGGTCCCATTCCGTTTTGTCGCTTCATTCACGCTTCTCGGGAATCACACGGCGTGAAAAGATAGTACATCTTAATCGCCACAAGGAGAGCATGGCGTAAGTCCGCTTTAGCTCTGCCAGCGACTTAGAACGCTCAGGTATATGACAGCGTGCAAACCTGTCTAGGCCCAGAGGTGCCAATGTTGGCCGAATGGTTAGCATTCATAAAGGACCTGGAGAAACCCAGGTTTCGATTCTTGTCTGAGGCACATCTTTTGGTTCTTGTGGCAAAATTGTTGTTCATTAAACAATTATTATATACACATCTTTGTCTTTAAAGTCTGAAAAAAATCTAGGTGGAAATTCACTAGTGTTTAATAGTATAACTTAAATATTGGGAGATTTTTTGATAAACCGAACGTTACTTACATCCTCCGCTCCATGGCCCCGATGGACAGCTGCTGTGAACCCCCCTGACAGCTCAGTAGAACCACTGCCGGTCTGTGGCTCCGAGCGCGACCATAGACACCGGACTCACGTCTCTCTCTCTCTGCTGCTCCGCGTCTCTCTCTCTCTCGCTGCTCGCGTCTCTCTCTCTCTGCTCGCGTCCTCCTCTCTCTGCTCGCGTCTCTCTCGTCTCTGCACGCTGTCTCGCCTTCCTCCTCTGCTCGCGTCCCACTCTCTCTGCTCGCGTTCCACTCTCTCTGCTCACGTCCTCTTTCTCTGGCACGTGTCGATCTCTCTCTCTCACGTCACTCACTCTCTGCTCGATCTCTCGTCTCTTCTGCTCGCAACTCTCTCTCGCTGCTCACACCTCTCTCTCTCTCTGCTCACGGGTCTCTCGTCTCCTCTCTCTCTTCTCACGCCTATCTCCTCTGCTCGGCATCTCTCTCTCTGCTCGCTATCTCTCATCTCTCTGCTCGCAATCTCTCTCTCGCGTGCGCGCATATCTCTCTCTCCTGCCTCGCCGATCTCTCTCTCTCTGCTCGCCTCTCGCTCACTGCTCCGCGTCTCTCTCACTGCTCGGCGTCTCTCTCTCTGCTCTCTCACCCTCACTCTCTCTGCTCGCCGTCGCTCGGCTCACTGGCTCACCTCTCTCTCGTTCTCTCCTCTCTCGCACACGCTCTCTCTCACTGCTTACACGGTCTCTCTCTCTCTGCACAACGTCTCTCTCTGCTCACCTCTCTCTCTCTCACTCTCTGCTCACCAAAACGGTGCCTCCTCCTCTCACTGCTCGCCGTCTCTCCTCTGTCTGCTCACGTCTCTCTCTCTCTGCGCTCACCTAATCTCTTGCTCACGTCTCTCTCTCTCTCTCGCTCACGTCTCTCTCTGCTTTTTACGCGTCTCTCTCTCCTTGCTCGCAGCTCTCTTCTCTGCCTCGCGCTCTCTCTCCTCCTGCTCACGTCCTCTCTCTGCTCACCGCTCTCTCTCTAGCTCACGTCTCTCTCTCGTCTGCTCACGTCTCTCGCTCCTCATGCATCACTGTCTCTCTCTCTCTGCTCACGTCTCTCCTCTCTCTCTGCTCACCGTCGCTCTCTCTCGGCCACGTCTCTCTCCTTCTGCTCACGTGTCCTCTCTCGCTCCGTCTCTCGCTCTCTGCTCACATCGTCTCTCTCTGCTCTCTCTCGCTGCGCACGTCTCTCTCTGCTCACGTCTCTCGCTGCTCGCGTCTCTCTCGTCTCTGCTCACGTCTCTCTCTGCTCACCAGTTCACCTCTCTGCTCACGTCTCTCTCTCTCTCTGCTCACGCTCTCTCTCTCTGCTCACGTCTCTCTCTCCTGCTTCGGCGTCTCCCTCTCTCTGCTCACGTCTCTCTCTGGCTCTCATCTCTCGTGTTCGCGTCTCCTCTCCTCTCTGCTCACGTCGCTCTCTGCTCTCTCTCTCCACTCTCGTCCTCGCCTCTCTGCTCACGTCTCTCTTCATGCCACCTCTCTCTTCTCTCTCATCTGCTCACATCCTCTCTCTCAGCTCCTCGGCTCTCTCTGCTCACGCTCTCTCTGCTCACGCCCTCTCTCTCTCCTGCGCACGTCTCTCCTCTGCTCACGTCTCTCTCTGCTCACGCTCTCTCTCCTCTGCTCACTTCTCCCTCTCTGCTCGCGTCCTCTCTCTCGGCTCACGTCGCTCTCTGCCAACTTTCTCTGCCACGCCCGTCTCTCTCTCTCTGCTCACGTCTCTCTCTGCTTCGCGTCTCGCTCTCTCGGCTCACTCTCTCTCTGCTCACGTCTCTCTCTTCATCGGCTCACCGTCTCTCTCTGTCGCGTCTCTCTCTCTCTGCTCACTCTCTCCTCGCTCTCCTCTCGTCTGCTCACGTCTCTCTCGTCTCTCTCACTTCTTCTCTCTCTGCTCACCTCTCGCTCCTCTCCTCTGCGAGCGCGTCTCTCTTCTCGTCTGCTCTCGTCTCTCTCGCTCTGCTCACGGCTCTCTCTAGCTCGCTCTCTCTGGGGCTCACGTCTCTCTCTCTCTGCTCCACGTCTCTCTCGTCTCGGCTCACTCTCCTCCTCTCTGCTCACAGTCTCCTCCTGCTCTCTCTCTCTGGCTCACGTCTCTCTCTCTCTGCTCACGTCTCTCTCTCTCTGCTCACGTCCTCTCTCTCTGCTCACGTCACTCGCACCTGGCATCTTATGAGTGTCATTGATGCGAGTCAAGAGAGTCAGCAACTAGAATTTGGTTGTGAGATGTTATTAAAAGAAGCTATTCTCTCATCTTTACAGCATGGAAGTTGTGAATGTTATTGGCATCGGTGATTAAATGCTATGTTATTTTAATAATGATAGGACATCCTGACATTTTAAAGTCAGTGCCTTCCCCAATCACAATCCTCACCGCACGTCCACTTACTGTCGGTCTGCTATAAGCATCCTGATCATTTGATGTTCCCTCAACCTCACCTTGTTTTAGTTTAAATGTGTAGCTAGATGTTTTTCAGCTTTGAAATGTTTTGAATGTGGCCAGTTTATGGCGATGAAAAGGCATCTGCCCTCTGTCCCTCCCCTGTGCGCTTAACTGCCGCACTAGGACCACTACGTGGATTAGCACCCTCTCAGCTGTCGTCCGCGCCGGATGATGACAGGATAGCATGATAGTGTGATAAGAGATGAAACAATGGCAACGCCGGCTGCTTGAAAAGGGCAAAAAACGCTAGGGCCATTCCAGTCCTGCGGACACAAGAGGTTTTGGTTTTGTGTTTGTGAAGGACGGCGGCTGTGTGCAATTTATGCTGTGAAAATGTTGTTGCAGAACTTCAAGTGTTAACGTCATTTATTGAGACGAAGCAACGAGAAGACCTTCAAGACCAATCGACAAAGTAGAGTCAATTAAATGTGGCTGTGTCCAATATGGCAAACAAGCTAGCTCCTTCAGTATTTTAACCACTGCTAAAAATCACGGGACACAAGTAGCAGCTCTCCTCCCCCACACGAATAAACAAAGCCAAGCCCACCCCAGGGGCCACTGCAAGTTATAAAGTCATTACCTAAATTTGCAAACCATACATTCAAATGTTAGCAGCCAACCTATCCTTCTTTTCAAAAACAGGGCCTATTTCGCTTGGGTTTGCTAGTGTTTAAAACTAAGCAGAATTCACAACCAACTCCATTAATATTTGTAAAACACGGTAGAAAGAGAAAGTTTCCCACCCAACATACATTTGTTATATAAGAAAATCGTTTACAAGTTACTACAGGTCTAGCAACGTATACATTTCAACCTTCGCACAACACGCCAAAACACCATGAAATTCAAGATTTGGACAATAATAAACATGTTCATCACTCTGGCAATCATGTTTAAAAAAATGAATTTGGCGCATCAGAAAATGTCTAACGAAAACAACCAAACTTCGATTCCATATATATAAAAAGCCCTCTGAATTTATTCTTTTAAATAATGTTAGGTATAACACTCACCATGTAATGGCACTATCAGGTGCTGGACGTAAAAAATACAACTCAGAAATTGTTCACCTTACTAAGATTTTAGCATTCACTGACAATAAAAATTGCCCAGTTGGAACTTATAACAATAGAAGCCATGGCCTGTATATATGTACAAAAACAAGATAAAATAGAAGTACAAGACACACAATGTTCTTTGAGTTGTATAACTGCGACGATTGTGTATACCGTTGTTTTTAGCTGACTGACGGGCAGTTTGTTTTTATTTTTTTTGTTTTTATAAATCCAATATATAATAGTTTCCTGTTTTTGTGCTGCCTGTATCTACCACCATGTTGTGAATAATAAACTTCCAAGTTGCTCAGTGTGCAAAGATCCCTGCCTATGCGTCTGATTTTCGACACTCACTTTCTGAATTTCTGGATGAAAAGTTCATCTTAGTTGATATATTAATTGATTTGACCTTTGGAAGTGTAGTAACTTCTGACAGTTCATGTGGCTCACTAAGATAGTTTCCAGTTCCAACTGGAAATTTTATTGTCATGGAATGCAAAAATCTGAGTAAGTGAACAATTTTGAGTTTGTCCGTTTTTACAGTTCACCGAGCTATAGTGAGGTCAACGTATCTGCGTTGCTCATAAATTTGTGTTAGGCAACCAGCAGCATTCACATTTTGAACTAACTAATTTGTCCAAAAAAGATCCTGTATTTATTTTTACCAACCTAATCGACAGGGCCCAATCCAAAGTATGCCCTTTATATTCTCTGGCCTCAGTCTTAAAACATAAGTTTCCCCTCTGGTTCACATGTGTGCGCACGTGCTGAGTGGGATAGCAACTCTCCACGCTCTGCCACGAAGTCCTGGGTTCGAATCCCGGTCGGAACAGGGCTTTTCTGTGTGGAATGGGGCATGTTCATCCTGTGTCCGGGCATAGGTTTTTCCTCCGTGTCTCCGTTTCCCATACCCAAAGTGACCTTGGTACCATGGAAATGCGCTATATAAATAAACATCATGATCCTTTTAATGTGGGAGCTAGTTAAACTTCAAAATAGTACGTGCTTGAAGGGGACAGTAATCTGAACTAAAAAGTAAAGTGTTTACAGACTTGAAATTTCCGTAACTTGAATTTAAACACTTAGTTGGCAAGAAGCTCTGGGAAAACTTAACGACACAACTTAATAAGTGTAGTTTCCTATCAAAACTTGAAGAATTAATTAATGCCTGCAACTCCAAAAATCCTTCGCCAGCTGGTTCTTTGAAATTTTGAAGTTGAACTAACTTAACTTTTTTACCGTGTGCAAGGACCAGAAGTCCAATTAAAAAAATGGACAATTGCTCCTGCAGCACCCCTGAACCAGGAAACATGCGAGGTGCGCGGGGCGGAGCCCCGAAACCCTCAGTCAACCCCCGGGTCCCAGCGGTTTCGGGCGGGTTGGAGGCCTCAAAATATGAGTCATGTCAGTGCGGGAGGGTCGGGGTCAGAAGCCCTGATCCCCTAGAGAATATTATATATGTGACCACGGTAATGGGAGTCCCTTGAGTACATTTGCAATCGGCGCAGGGAGGGCGTGTTAAACAAAAAAATCATGCTGAACAAACAGGATTCGCTCCTTCCTGACTCCCCCGCTTAAAGCCTCAGAAGCACACCATCGCGAGGACCAGACGTGTGATCTACACAGAGGCACCGAGACTGATGACGGTGGTGGGCCTCACATACCAGCAGGAGGCCTAAAGCAGGGGCCTCATATACTTTAATTAGCATGGCCGACTCAGTGGAAACGCTGTGGTGAAAAGAGGTCGCGGTCTTAACCTCACTTTATTTTCATTGATTCTGAGCAGCTAATATTCAGATATAAGCTACCACCACCACTAACAATAAACATATATTTAGTTCTAGAATCCATAAAATGTGGATTGTTCTGGATATTCCGTTTATTTCCTGAGATATGAATTAATAATAAAGTTGACGAATGATGAGGGCAAGTGGGCCACAAGCTATCTGGACCTAAAAAAATTGAGTCGGGATTCTCGGCAATTCCGCGCCGGTTAATGACGGCGCGCTAGGGGTGATATTCCGGGTAAAACAGATCACTTATTACTAGCGCATTACGGTGATACGGCATCTCTCCATCCGTTCGGTTACGGAGATATAATCCGACCGAACTAATAGCTAAAATACACGGTAAGTAACCGGGGTTTTTGGAAAACCAACATCAACATCCCCATACATCTAAAGATTATAAAGCTTTAGAATGATGGTATATATGAAATCATGTCACGGGTTGTTTTGACCCGCGGAATCAAGGAGGAATAAAAGTTGAAAAACCGCCGCAGCTCATCACACAACTCTGCTCTGCTGCCGAAGCGGCCAGGCAAGTCCGGGCGAGTCAACTTTTCCGGGGGGAGAAACGCAGTCACGTGGCCCAAACTGACCGAATGCGCATTGGTTGACTAATCCATTTTACATGTTAACAAGGGTGGATTTGGGTTTGTTTAACATGTTAGTTAAACTCGGGGCTGTAACTTTAGTCCGCAATAACTAACATCTTAAGGCGGGGTCTGTAACTTTAGTCTGATAAATATCATGTTTAAAGTTGAGGTCTGTAACTTTAGTCCTCATAAATAAACACATGTTTAAAGCTGAGGTCTGTTAACATTAGTCTCATAAATAACACATGTTTAAAGCCTGGTGTCTGTAACTTTATCTCATGAATAACGTTTAAAGCTGAGGTCCTGTAACTTTAGTCTCATAATAACAGTTTAAAGCTCGGGGTCTGTAACTTAGTCCTCATTAATAAAATGTGTAAGCTGAGTATGTAACCTTTAGTCTCATTAATAACATGTTTAAATGCTCGGGTCTGTAACTTAGTCCTCATAAATAACACATGTTTACAGCTGAGGTCTGTAATTTAGTCTCATAAATCACACGTGTTGTGTGTGTGCATATGCCAAAAACATTTTCTAAGCATCATATTATAGATTGCTTACCTATTTATTTTGAAATATTACATATAGTTTTGAAAAAAATGTTTTTCCGGATTTTCATGTTGGCACCATCTGGATAAGCTGGGGCCATATTGGAATCGGGTCGGCCAAATTGTAAAATGAATATCGACTTCATCATCCCGAATTGTTTCCTCCTTCTTTCTGTGAATTTTAATGTTTATAGTTAGTAAAATAGGGAAGTTACAGCACTTAGAAGATGAATGAAAGCTTTGAACGGCGAATTAGAAGTGTCCCACAGTATCCCTTTGTGTTAAAAAACCATATTACTTTCACTATAAGCGCATAAAAGCACTTATCAATATGTATAATATCATAACCACTTATCTCCGATTTACATAATTCAGAAACTGTTTTTTATTCCTCTTACGAGCTGGAAAAGTACTGTGCTCGAATTAAATCTGGAGTTTGGTAATTTAAAAAATGAATCTTGGCATTGCTACTATTAATACTTCTCATGTCTAGCTTGGCTCAAATACAACGGGCTACATGTGGTACACCGTGCTTAGACCTATATTAATATGTATGTGTAACCATTCAAAATAGATTGAGTGAGAATATTTCCCTGTTCCTCATTTAGTGATTTCGGAGGAGAGGAGTGGAGGCAGCGAGAGAAGTTTGGCATATAAAATAAATGAATTACAGCTTGCTAAATATTTATTTGAAACAAAACAGCATCTTCATTATGATTGTTATATGTATGTATTTATTATATATTTAGAGATGCCAGAGAAAAGGCGTGCTGCTTTTTTTCTGAGTGGGATGCAGACACCAGCGGAGCTGTTTGAGTCAACATAAACGTTCATCGTTATATTACCAATAGTTTTCTCTTTCCATAACGATATCTCTCTTTTTGGAAAGATCACCAACAGCTGATGCAAAAGTTTAACGTTATATGCAGTATTTTTTTAATGTCTGCGGTTTATTCCAGAGACCTGCCTGCCTACAAGGAGTGGCCCGTTTTAACCAGATTGTCGATGTGCGCGGGGGCAGAACTCGCCAATGTTAACCACGGCTCACGAAGTGCCACCTTGGTGTTGTTTTTGGTCATACTGCAACGTCACTGGGAGGGGGGAAAATAAAAGACCGTGAAAATCACACGTGAGTCACATCGGAGATGTGGATTCACGCGTGATAAGGCGACAAAAAAAACGGAATGGGACCTACTGTAACGCTAATTAACACATCACCTGCGTTACAGCACGTACGCGTTATACCGCAGCAGACGCGCGTAACTTTTTTTCCATGTTAACCTATGATGGATATTTAACTCTTCTAGCCTCATAACGCATGTAGGACGCGAAGCTGCGCCTATTTAGGATGGATTCTAATTTTGTCTGGGGCGCGGCAAACCCACTAAAACGCGTCCTCCCATGAGAACTCATGTAAGAACATGATTTATCTAGCGGGTCCTCTGCGTCTAGATTGCATCTACACACACAAAGCACTTGTTGGTCTAAACATCAGCAGAGTAGCAGCAGGTTTAACAGTGATTCTGGATATCGTATTTTTTTCTTTCATAAAATCTTGCGTCTGGCCAAACCAGCGCACAAAGACCATGAGACAAACACTGCATGTGATTTGTGGTTGCTCTACATCAGTCCTCTGGCCCATACGTCCTCTACACTGCTCCATAGACACACAGGGAGGACAGTATGGGCCCAGAGGACTGATGAAGCAACACAAAATCACATGCATGTGTTTGGTCCCTCAGGTCTTTGTGCGCTGGTTTGCCAACGCAAGACTTTATGAATAAAAAAAATGATATCCAGAATCATGTAAAACCTGCAGCTCCTCCATGCTGAGTGTTAGACACAAGTGCTTTTGTGTGGTGTAGATGCAATCTAGAGCCAAGGACCGGCTAGAAAAATCATGTTTTACTTGAAAGATCTCAATGGGAGACCGTTGGTGCGCGCACAAAATTAAGAAATTACCATCCTAAAATTAGAGCGCAGTTCGCAGTCATACATGCGAAAGATCAAGAAGTGTAAATTCATCATAGGTTTAACAGGGAAAAAGTACGCCGGCTTGCTGCGCGTATAACGCGTACGGTGCTGTACGCGTGATGTGTAAATAAGCAGTTACAGTAGTTCCCATTCCGTTTTGTCGCCTATCACCGTTGAATCACAAGAACTCACGTGTGATTCACAGCGTCTTTGTATTTCCCCCCTCCCAGTGACTTCATGACCAAGAACAACCACCATGTGGCACATGTGAGCAGGTTACATTGGCTGAGTTTCTGCCCCGCGCACATCGACAATCTGGTTAAAACGGCACCTCCTTGTACAGGCCAGTCCTCTGGAATAACCCGCAGACATTAAAACACTGCAAAGAACGTAAACTTTTTGCATCACGTTGGTGATCTTCCAATAAGAGACATATCGTTATGAAAGAGAAACTATTGGTAATTTAACGCTGAACGTTAGTTTGACTCAAAACAGCTCCGCTGTTGTCCTCCTCCCCTCAGAAAAAAAGCAACGCCGTTTCCTCTGGCATCTCAACATTTATAATATATACATAACTATAGCAATCATAATGAAGATGCGTTCAAATAATTTAGCAAGCGTAATTCATTTATTTAACTGCCAAACTTCCCTCTCGCTGCTCCTTCCACTCCTCCGCAAATCACTAAACTGAGGAAAAGGGAATATTCACTCAATCTATTTTGAAGTTACTCATACAATATTAAAGTATAGTCCCCCCCCCTTAAGCACGTGTACCACATGTACGCCCGTGTATTTACCCACAGACTGTAAGTATTAAAGTAGCAAATGCAAGATTACATTTTTAAATTACCATATCAGGATTAATTCAGCACAGTACTTTCCAGCTCATAAGAGGAATAAAACAGTTTTTTGAATTATGAAAATCGGATAAGGGTTATGATTTTATACCATAGTGATAAGGTGCTTTTATGCGCTTATATTGAAAGTAATTTGGATTAAAAACAAAGGGATACTGTGGAACCTTCTATTCACCAGTTCAAGCCTTTATTCATCTTCTAAGTGCTGTATCTTCCCTATGTAACGAACTATAAACATTAAAATTCACAGTAAAATGGAAAGCCATTCAGGATGTTGAATTCGAGATTCATTTTACAATTTGGGCCGACCCCGATTCCAATATGGCCGCCAGCTTTTCCAAGATGGCGGCCAACAATTAAATCCAGGAAAACAAATTTTTTTCAAACTACTATTTAATATATCAAAAAAAGGTAAGCAATTCTAAATATGATGCTTAGAAATGTTTTGGCAATATCACACACACACACGTGTTATTTATGAGACTAAAATTACAGACCTCAGCTGTAAACTTGTGTTTCTTATGAGACAAAGTTTACAGACCCGAGCTTTAAAAACATGTTAATTAATTAAAGAAGAGACTATAAGTTACATACCTCAGCTGTTAAACATTTATATAATGAGAACTAAAGTTACAGACTCGAGCTTTAAACATGTTATGTAAATGAGACGAAAGTTACAGACCTCAGCTTTAAACGTTATTAATGAGACTAAAGTTTACAGACCCAGCTTTAAACGGGTGTTATTTATGAGACGAAAGTTTCAGACCTCAAGCTTAAACATGTGTTATTTTATGAGACAAAGTTACAGACCTCACTTTAACCATGTTATTTATCAGACAAATGTTACAGACCTCAGCTTTTAAGCATGTTATTTTTGTAGACTAAAGTTACAGACCCCGAGCTTTAAACATCGTTAACAACCCTTTAAACCTTGTTAACAAGTAAAATGGATTAGTCCAACCAATGGCATTGGTCCGTTTGGGCCACGTGACTCGCGTTTCTACCCCCCGGGGGAAAAGTGGACTCGCGCCGGACCTTCCTGCCCGCTTCGGCAGCAGAGCAGAGTGTGTGATGAGCGCGGCGGTTTTCAACTTTTATTCACTGATCCGACGGGTCAAAACAACCGTGACAGAAATCAAATATACCACCATTCGCTAAGCTTAGAGAGCCTTAGATGTATGTGTGTGTTGTTGGTTTTTCCAAAACCCAGGTTACTTACCGTGTATTTTGCTATTAAGTTCGTGGGGCGATGATATCTCCGAACCGCAACAGCGGAGAGATGCCGCTTCACCGTAATGCGCAGTAAATAAGTGATCTGTTTACCCGGTAAAATATCACCTCGCGCGACGTCATTAACCCCGCGGAATGCCAGGATACCGACTCATTTTTTTTCAGAGTCCAGACTAGCTGTGGGCCCACTCTGCCTCATATTCGTCACTTTATTAATTCATATCTCAGGAAATAAACGAAATATCAAACAATCCACCACATTTATGATTCTATGAATAAAAATAAGTTTATTTGATAGTGTGGTAGCTATAAATTCTCGATTATTTATTATTAGCTGCTCAGAATCAAATGAACTAAAGTGGAGTAAGACACGACCTCTTTCACCACAGCGTTTCCACGAGTCTTGCATTGCTAATTAAAGTAAAGAGGCCCTGCTTTAGCCTCTGCGGTGAGCCCAACACCGTCATCAGTCTCGGTGCCTCTGTGTAATCACACGTCTGTCCTCCGGACAGGAGTGTTCTGAGGCTTTGAAGCGGGGAGTCAGAAGGAGCGATCCTGTTGGTCAGCATATTTTTTTGTTTAACAGCCTCGCCTGCGCGATTGCAAATGTACTCCAAGGACTCCCATTCCGTGGCTCGACATATATAATATTATATAGGGATCAGGAGCTTTCTGACCCACCCACCCGCACCCCGGGGACATGACTCATATTTTTTGAGGCATCCTACCCGCCCGTACCGCGGACCCGCGTTTGACTGCGGTTTCGGCCCGACCCGCGCACCTCGCATGTCCTGTTCAGGGCTGCAGGAGCAATGTCCAACTTTTTAATTGACTTCTGGTTCCCATGCACACTGGAAAAAAAAGATAAAGTTTAGTTCAACTCAAATTTCAAAGCAACCAGCTGCTAAGGATTTTTGAGTTGAAGGCATTAACTGAATCTTCAAGTTTTGAAGAACGTACACTTATTCAGTTGGTCAGTTTAAGTTTTCCAAGGTCTGCCAACAAAGTGTTTAAATCACAGTTACTGGGAAAATTTCAAGTCTGTAAAAACTTACTTTTTTAAGTTTCAGATTACGGGCCCCTACAATAACTACTATTTTGAGTTTTAAATTAGCCCCCACATTAAAAGATCATGATGTATTTATATAGCGCATTTCATGGACCCACTAGGTCACTTGGGTAGGGGAAACCGGAAGTCGACCGCGAGGAAACCTATGCAGACAAGAGAACATGCCAATTCACACATAAAGGCCCTGTTCCGACCGGGATTCAGAACCCAGGGCCTTCGTGTCAGAAGCGAGAGTGCTAGCCACTCAGCCACCGTGCCGCACCACTGTGAACCAGAGGGGAAACTTAATGTTTCCTAGGGGGAGCTGAGCCAGAGAAATTATACAAGGGCTACTTTGGCTGGCCTGTCGATTACGGTTGGGTAAAAAATAAATACAGTGATTTTTTTGTCAAATTAGTTTGTTCCAAATGTTGAATGCACGGGTTGCCCATATCACCATATTTAAATGGCAAAACGCAGATAAGTTGACCTCACTATAGCTCGGTGTACTGTAAAAACCAACTCAAAATTGTTCACCTTACTCAGATTTTGCATTCACTGACAATAAAATTTCCAGTTGGAAGCTGGAACTATCTTGTGACCACTTGAACTTTCAGAAGTTCACTACAACTTCCAAGTCAAATCAACTTAATCTAGCAAATAAGCTGAACTTTTCATCAAAACTTCAGAAAGTGAGTGTCGAAAATCCAGACGCACTAGGCAGGGATCGTTGGCACACCAGAGCAACTTGGAAGTTTATTCACAACAGGTGGGTAGATTCAGGCAGAACAAAAGCAGGGAAAACATATATATTGGGGAATATATTGCGCTCAAAAAAAGTCAGCTAAAACAACGGATACACAATCGTAGCAGAGAGACCTATCCAAAGAACATTGTGTGTCTGTACTTCTAGTTTATCTTGTTTTTGACTACGATAACAGGCCATGGCCTTCTATGTTCATAAGTTCCATCTGCAATTTTATGTCAGTGAATGCAAAAATCTTAGTAAGGTGAACAAGTTTGAGTTGTATTTTTTTACAGGCCGCACCAAAGTCGCATTAATGGTGAGTGTTTTTAACAACATTATTTTAAAAGACATAAATTCAGAGGCTGATTTATAATATTCGAAAGGTATGCGTGTTTCCGTTAGACATTTCTGATGGCCAAATTCATTTTTAAAACGTGATGCCCAGAGTGGGTGAACATGTTTTTATTATTGTCGCAATCTTGAATTTCATGCGTGGTTGTGCGTGTTGTGGCCGAAGGTTGAAATGAAGATTGCTAGACTGTAGTAAACTTGTAAAACGAATATTTGCCTAATACAAATGTATGAGGGGTGGGAAACCTTCTATTACTTCCGTGTTTTACAAATATAATTGAGTTGGCTGATGAAATGTCCCTGCTTAGTTTTAACACTACAAACCCAAAAGCGAAATTGGCCCTGTTTCTGAAAAGAAGGAAAGTGGCTGCTAACATTTGCATGGTAATGATTTGCAAATTTAGGTACTACTGAATAACAGCAGGGGCGGGGTGGGCTTGTTTTTTTTGTGTTATTCGTGTGGGGGGAGGGGAGATCTGGCTTCCTGTCCCGTGATTTTAGCAGTGGAAAACCCTGAAGGAGCCTAGCATGTTTTCCCATATCTGACACAGCACATATTAATTGACTCAACTTTTTCGGATGGTTGGGGTCCTTTTGAAGGTCCTTCCTCGTGCTTCGTCTCAAATGACGCTTAACACTTAAGTTCTCACACAACAATTTCACAGCATAAAGTGCACACAGCCCGGTCCCCCCTTCACAAACACAAAACCGAAACTCATGTGTCCAGCAGGACTGGAATGGCCTAGGTTTTGCCTTTTCAGCAGCCGGCGTTGCCATGGTTTACATATCCGTACACTAGCATGCATCTGTCATTCATTCGCGTCGAAGACAGCTGAGAGGGTGCTAATCCACGTAAGTGGACCTTAGTGCCGGAAGTTTAAAGCGCACAGACAGAGGCAATGCTTTTAATAATCCAAAAAATGCCACATCAACATTTCAAAGACTGAAAAACAGCTAGCCTACACATTTATAAACTGAAATAAGTGTAGGGTTGAGGAACATCAAATGATCGATGCAAATAGCAGACAGACTGTGACGTGCGGTGAGGATTGTGATGTTTTTGGGGAGGCACGCGAACTTTAAATGTCAGGATTTACTAGCATTATTAATAATAAAAGAGCAATTTAATCACCCGGATGCAATAACATTCACAAACGTCCATGCTGTAAAGATGAGAGGAACTAGCTTCTTTTAATAATCTCACAACCAATCTAGTTTGCTGACTCCTGCTCCGCATCAAACAACATCTTTAAGAAGAACAAGTGGGGTGCGAGAGCGTGATCATGAGAGAGAGAGACGTGAGCAAGAGAGAGGACGGAGCAGAGCGAGAGAACGTGAGCAGAGAGAGAGAGCAGAAGAGACGTGAGCAGAGAGAGAAGAGACCGTGAGCAGAGAGAGAGAGACGTGAGCAGAAGAGAGAGAGACGTGAGCAGAGAGAGAGAGCAGAGAGAGACGTGAAGCAGAGAGAGAGAGACGTGAAGCAGAGAGAGAAGACGCGAGCAGAGAGAGAAGAAGAGAGGTGGAGCAGAGAGAGAGACGTGAGCAGAGAGAGAGAGCCGTGAGCCGAGAGAGAGAGCAGAAGAGAGCCGTGAGCAGAAGAGAGAGAGACGCGAGACAGAGAGAGACGTGAGCAAGAGTAGAGAGACGTGAGCAGAGAGAACGTGAGCAAGAGAGAGAGAGACGCGAGCAGAGAGAGACTTGAGCAGAGAGAGAGAGACGCGAGCAGAGAAAGAGAGCAGAGAGAGACGGAGCAGAGAGATTGAGACGCGAGCAAGAGAGACGTGAGCAGAGAGAGAGAGACGTGAGCAGAGAGCGACGAGAGCAGAGAGGAACGTGAGCAGAGAAAGAGAGGCTGAGCAGAGAGAGACGTGAGCAGAGAGAGACGGAGCAGAGAGATGAGGCTTGAGACAGAGAGAGAGAGAGAGAGGTGAAGAAAGAGGACGTGAGGTCAGAGAGAGAGGAGACGCGAGTGGAGAGAGAGAGCAGAGAGAGACGTGGCAGAGAGAGCGAGACGCGAACAGAGAGAGCGAGCAGAGAGAGACGTGACAGAGAGGAGAGAGACGCGAGCAGAGAGACTGAGCAGAGAAGAGAGACGTGAGCAGAGGAGAGAAGAGACGTGGGGGGGGGAGCAGAGAGAGACGTGAGCATAGAGATGACAGAGCATAGAGAGAGAGACGAAGCAGAGAGAGACGTGAGTCAGAGAGAGACGTTAGCAGAGAGAGAGAGCAGAGAGAGACGTGAGCAGAAGAGGAGACGCGAGCAAGAGAGACCTGAGCAGAGAGAGAGAGACGTGAGCAGAGAGAGAGAGACGTGAGGCAGAGAGAGAGAGGAGACGTGTCAGAGAGAGAGAGACCGTGAGCAGAGAGGAGATAGACGGTGAGCAGAGAGAGAGAGACGTAGGGCAGAGAGAAGAGGTGAGCAGAGAGAGAGGTGAGCAGAGAGAGAGAACGCGAGCAAGAGAGAGATGCGAGCAGAGAAGAGAGACGCGAGCAGAAGAGACGTGAGCAGAGAGAGAGAGAGAGACGTGAGCAGAGAGGACGTGGAGCAGAGAGAGAGAGACGTGAGCGAAAGAGAGAGACGCGAGCAGAGAGAGGAGAGCTGAGCCAGAGAGAGAGAGAGAGGTGAGCAGAGAGAGACTGAGCAAGAGAGAGAGACTGATCAGAGGAGAGAGAGAGGTGAGCAGAGAGAGAGAGAGAGAAGAGGTGAGCAGAGAGAGAGAGACGCGAGGCAGAGAGAGAGAGAGGGAGCAGAGAGAGGAGACGCGAGCAGTGTAGAGTGACGCCAGCAAGAGAGAGACGCCCGAGCAGAGAGAGAGAGATGCGAGCAAGAGAGAGAAAATGCGAGCAGAGAGAGAGAGATGTCGAGCAAGAGAAGAGTGAATGCGAAGCAGAGAGAGAGATGCGGAGCAGAGAGAGAGAGGCGTGTAGCAGAGAGAGAGAGAGAGAGACGTGAGCAAGAGAGAGGTGAGGCAGAGAGGAGAGAGATGCGAGCAGAGAGAGAGAGATTCGAGCAGATAGAGAGAGACGTGAGCAGAGAGAGAGAGACACGCGCAGAGAAAGAGACGTGAGCAGAGAAGAGAGGGCGCGAGCAGAGAGAGAGGACGCAGCAGAGAGAGAGACGCGGGCAGAGAGAGAGAGACGCGAGCTAGCAGAAGGAGACGCGAGCAGAGAGAGAGAGACCGAGCAGAGGAGAGAGAGCGAGCAGAGTAGATAATCTACCTATCTATTTTCTTCCGCTTTATCGATTGGCGAGTTGCGGGGGCAGCAGTCTAGTCCCTCAAACATGTCATGGGTCTTGCCATGGTCTCCTCCCGGTGGGTCATGTCTGAAACACGTGTCCAGTAGGCATCCAAACCGATGCCCAAGCCAACTCAGAAGCAGCGGCTCTTCTCCGAGCTCCTCCCGTGTGACTGAGCTCCTCACCCTATCTCTGAGGGAACGCCCAGCTTCTTTGCAGATGAGGCTCATTTTGACCATTTGTATCCGCAATCTCGTCCTTTCGGTCATTATCCAAATGTGAAGGTGGGAATGTAAATTGACCAATAAATCCATAACTTTACCTTCTCGATGCAGCTCTGAATGCAGACGCTACTCCCTCTTCACCACAAAAGTCCGATACAGCTCTGAATTCAGACGCTACTCCCTCTTCACCACAACAGTCCGATACAGCTCTAAATGCAGACGCTACTCCCTCTTCACCACAACAGTCCGATACACCTCTGAATTCAGACGCTACTCCCTCTTCACCACAACAGTCCGATACACCTCTGAATGCAGACGCTACTCCCTTTTACATACAGCGGCCGCATCACTGGACACGCTGCCTATAAAACAGTGACCCTATCAAATTTTGCAAGCACTCATACTCTTGCTCTTCTTTCCTCTCCTTGAGTCATCCTCGCTGCTTGAAACGGGTCCAAATAGCTCATATGAACTGGCAGATGATGTGATTTGGCTTTGGCTGCGGCCCATCAGTGTTGTCTGCTGCAGAACCACATCTTAGATCTCCTTCAATGCTCGGAAAAAAGCTGCCAGCAAGATCCAATTAGAGCTCCACGCACAAACCAGCAACCTGCTCATCAGACGCCCACCTTTCATAAGCTTTCATATCCCCCACACGGCTGTGCAAAGTGGAATTTAGCAGAAATTGTTGCATGATTGTTTTGCAGGTACTCAAACTGGGGACATTGGGCTACACAGGCGTGAGCGTTGTAAAGATAGTGCAGAGCAGAGATAGTGGCTCATTAAAAGCGCAGCGGTGGTGAGTAGTTGATAATTCCCGTGTGCGGTACAGTGCCATTAAAGGCATTGTGTTCGCGCAGTAATGGGCTTTTACCGCAGACCTGGAGATTCAGTGTTCGTGAATGTACACTGCAGTAAATGTAATGATACTGTTCTCGCCACATTCTGGGTCTCTTGAAAGATATATCCACTGTGTTCATTAGAATTACATTTATTTTTGTATACCTCAAGACAACAGTGGTCTTTAAAAGGTTGTATTGTCTCCCAATAGTCACAGAATCACCAGCAGCTGGTCAGAGAATTAAACAATTGGAACACAGGAAATGCAATTCTATTCAATCTATTCTATTAAATCTATTCTCTGATGATTTAAAAGAAAGTAATTGAATGAATTTGCCAACACAGATCAGAGAATGAAACAGTTCAAACACAAGAAATGCATATTTGAATTGTTGCAATGTCCTTCATGTCATGTCCTACTCCTTTATTAATCCATTTCTGGGTCAGGGGGTGGCAACCAGAGCTGCCACCCAAGGGACACAACATCAGCAGACTTCAGTGGGAGCAGATGACAAGGGTTGTGTTGGATTTGAACCCACAACAATAGGTCCAAAGACCAGTGCTCTACCAACTGAGCTACTGTCCAATGTTAACAAATCTCCTGCATCGACACGGAAAAACCACTATTTTAGTTGTTCTCCCACTAAAACCCAGTGGGAGAAAAGTGAGAAATCTCGGGGAGGCCCACATTGAGGGAGAGATATAGGACTCAGCCTGTAGAACGAGGACCGAGGCCACGCAATGCAGGACCGAGGCGGTTCCCAGGCACTAGAACTCATGAATCTGGGCCAGGGAAAACCGTCGGTAAATGAGACCAGGGGTCCCAGGTTCAGGTTCAGGGGTCCCATCATCACGCCATTCCCTGTATGCAAGCGGCATCTTGAACTGTTAGTAAAATCCATTGAGTGATATTAAATTGTTCTAACTTTTAATTACTTTGTTTTCACGGTTTACCCCACATATAATCAATGTGCCATGGAACACTAGAGCCTGGAGGGATTGCCACATGCCTAAGAATAATGTCCAATTAAAGTTTCAGTTTATTGAGTCTCACGACCATTTAAAGGGGACTCAACATGAAATTTTGACTTTTCCCTTTTCCCTTGTCATTTACACTCTTATTTGATTTAAGAGTGAGTCATGCATGTGTGGGTATTTTTTATACACCCAAAAGGAGGTAATTACTCTGACCGGGGTGGGGGTCCACCTCGACACTTTCGATTTTCTTTTCTCCTCTTTTGTTTATTTGTTTATTTGAATGTGACAGTGCACATTTATCAACATGTGTCTGTGTAAATATGCCAAATTTAGCCATGAAGGCTTCCATCTGGAGTCCCATGGTGAAATTAATTTGTGGAGTGCGGAAGATTCAAGAGAATGTTTCAAAAGGTTTTCAGACCAAAGACATCTTCCATCTCGTTGTGATTGCGTTTGTAAAGCATAAGAATGTGGAGTATGTTTAAAAAACAAACTATTCAGTCGAATCATCAGGTCCAGACCTGAGGAATGCTTTCAAAGGCATCTCAAAAACTCCCATTTGACTCTAACCTATTACATAAGGCCCTCCAGATGGGGCCTTTCCAGAGTTACTATGTTCTCCCCATGTCTGAGTAGGTTTCCTCCAGGTGCTCCGGTTTCTCCTTCCACTAAACCAGAGGTGTCCAAACTTTTTAGTATGAGGGCCACTTCAGTTAACCCAGACTGGTTCAGTGGCCGACGACCTGGAGAGTAAAACAGGATTCAGGCTGTTCTGACCTTTTTCAAAATTAAGTTTTGATCCACATTTGACAAAGCTGAAGTTGTCTGAATGATGAACGTTTACCATGTCACTTTAGCCCCACGCACAACATTTTGAGACACAATAAAATACAAATGTCAATATATTCAAATTAAGTCAACGGATAGATTCTAGAGCTTTACAAAGAGGTACAGTAGTCCCTCGCTATAACATGGTTATGGCCTCTGTGTTTCGCTGATTTTCTTCACAACTTCTCTGCGCTGCGTGTATACTCCAACATTGTATACCGCGTCATGTAACCGCCAGTATTCAAAGTCACTGTGGTGATAATATCAGAGGACTTCTGCGGTTTTTCCTTAGCCCTCAGTCCTTCTCCTGCCCCTCAGTGCGGTCTCCTCTGCAGCTGTAGTTTACAGTGTATGCACGGCTTTTGACAGCTGCAGCAGCGCTCAGACCTCCAAAGAACAGGTTTGATACCTCAGTATTGCACTTCAGTCCTTCAGGAGTTCAGGAGCTTATTAAAGTATGTGTGAGGGGTTTTACAGCCTTACAACATACAGCTGCTCCTTCACAGATTTTGCTTATTTTTAGAAAGTAGTCCTGAGATGAATGAGGGACCACTCCATAGCATGCATTTATTGGAAGACTTGAAGAACTTTTATGTTCTCAAAGACTAATTTGTGTTACAAAGGCAGATGGCCACATACTGTATGATGACAGAGAGCGCCGCAATTTACCCGCAGGCCTTAGTTTGGATCATGACTGTGTGTATTGAATGGATATTACTGGTACAACAAAATTGTAAGTTGCTTTGTGGGACCTTGGTCTGTGAAATTTGCAATATCCATATAGATTGTTAATTTTCTACCCCTTAATCCATTTCTGGGTTAGTTAATATAGACTACTTACTTTTTTCTAAACTTAACCATAATTTTAAATAGTGATACATTATAAGCTCGGCCTTTGGTTCATTTGATTTTCACGCCTCAGCTCTGCCGCATGAATAATGGAATTTCCCCAGGGCTCTTAAAAGCACCATGATTCCTGTTTCGTTTATCTACTGCCTTGTGTGACAAATCAAAACAACCAAACCCATGCTGCGAGGGACCGTGTATAGATCCCGAGCAACATGAGTAAGGCTCCTATCCGTCCAAACACATACATTTCTAATATAAGCTCGTTTTTTTTTTTCTGTGCACTCAAATGCGTCACAGCCCCTCGTCTCATAAGGATTCCGGTTTACGTCGGTATCAAGCTCAACCACAGTAGAATCCAGCTCCTCCAAACAGACAGTTGGAGCACACCAGTTTACATGCGTTTTTAAGTTGGTGGAGGATTTGTTGTTGCACGATGGCTGGGTGGATAGCACTCTCGCCTCTCAGCAAGAAAGTCCTGGGTTTGAATCCCAGTCACAACAGGGCCTTTCTGAGCGGAGTTTGCATGTTCTCCCCGTGTCTACATAGGTTTCCTCAGAGTGCTCCAGTTTCCCCTACAACTAAAAATATGCTCACTAGGTAAAATCATCTGGCTGCTGTAGTCCTGACTAAGCCGAGCATCAAAATCTGGAGATGGGTCCCCGGATGCTGTTACTACGGCGACCACTGCTCCTGACGAAAGCCTTAGTGGCATCAGGATGGGTCAAATGCAGAGGATGAATTTACCTACGAGGACAATAAAGTGCACTCATTATCTTGATCTAATTAGTCTAATAAAGTGTATCTCTTCCCCGTGTGTTTTCCAGATGACGGTAAGCTGTCCATGGAGGAGTTTCAGTCCTACTTCACGGATGGCATTCTGAGCAAGGAGCAGATGCAGGAGCTGTACTTTTCCATCGACCGGCAGCGCTCCGAGTAAGCCCCAAGCGTCCTCTGCTTTAAGCCCAGACGCTGAGGCCATCTGTGGGCCCCGGCTGCTGCTCCGTCCCGCACCTCAGTAAAGATGTCTATTATCGGCCGTAAACGTTTAATGTTTGAAGACTGAGAGTGTAATCACATATACATTATGCAAATATGTCGGTTTGGAGATTTTAACCATGGTTCCATAATGAAAACAACAATAAAAAACAGACCTGGAGTTGTTTTATCATTGCCACATGATTAAACATTTTTAAAACATTATTTTAAGGACATTAAAAAGTTTATTGTCCCGCTAGGGGAAAATGGTTTTGCAGCAACCAATCATCTAAAAACAGGCAGACATAGTAAAATCACAACACTGAAGATGACAAGAACAAGAGAGGATGCCACGAAGCTAGTTTCAATGAAAATATGCAGTAAAGTGCAATAGATAATATACAGTGCTATGTTTTAAGGTGCTTCAAAGTTGTTGGGATCAATGCAGTTCCCAACCTTTTTGTCCTACACCCAGGAGCCCTATAGCGTTAAGCTGAAATCTTAACGTAATCCTTATTTGTACACCTTGCACAGAAACCTTTACGTTGGCTCTTTACATACACCAGACTTATTAATGTGGGTTAAGTGTCTTGTCTATGGACACAACGGCAGTTCGGCACTTTACATCTGCAGCTGAAATAGAAATACATTATTCCATTCACAATACAACGTGGCTCTTCTATCGTCTATCAAACACAATTGTCCATTTGATGGCTCAATTTCCAAGGTTACAGTCCAATTATGTTATACCAAATGTCCTTTCCACTGTCTTTTCTCTTTCCATTCATTTTCTGTTTGTCTTTGTCTTGTTCACAGCAATCTGGATATTGATCAGCTCTCAGGTAAAAACTGTGCATAAACTGTATATTTATCTGATTATAGAGTGAATGTATGGCTCTGTCAGTCTGGAACTCACTCGTTTATTAGCTTTATAACCTACACACCTTTCGCATTCCCTGAGCTCCTACAGTTATTAACCGCATCCTCATATTGGTTGTAAAAGTCTATAAATGTCACACTGTAATGTCTCCCAATAGTCACAGAGTCGGTCCTCGCTCACCGACCTCCTGTCTCTGCAGAGTACTTCAGTCCACACCTGGGGGAGTACGTCAACGTCCTCTCGGCTCTGGAGAAGCTCAACGTGGCCATTCTGAAAGCCATGGACAAAACTAAAGAGGTAAGCGCAACGTTGAAATACATTTGACACTGACAGGGAAAGAAAAAAGATCATTTCTTTGCCGGCAGTAAAGCATGTTCAAAGACGGGATGAGATCGTCTTAATAACATAATGTTTGGAGGAAGCAGCGTTATATAAGACTGAAGAGAGAGATTTAGGGCAAGTTGTGCATGATTTGTATCTGAGATTGTTTCTGTTACATAAAACAATAAGAGAGCCTTAATTTGTCCCACAGTGGGGAAATTTCAGTGTTGCATCACCGGTTACAGAGCAGCAGGAATGAGGAGCACACGACACAAGATAAATGAAAATGAACTTTATACTAAGATAAAATAGAATAAAAACTCTAACTTTTGCATGATAAAGAAGCAAATCTAAAATTTTCACCTTTAGCATAATGAAAAAAAAAAAGCCAAAACCGGAGGGAAAAGTTGAAGAAAAAGATGAAGAATAATGACGAAGGCCTAGCAACAAATGGGGATGAGCACAGGTACATTTAGGTGAAACAGTTTAGGGCGGGACAGATAATCAACGGGACAGGAAGTAAAGCATAAAACAAAACCGGATCTTAAAGCTGCACTTACTGACTTTATTTTTGTATTCAGTACGAAAATTCAATCCATATCCATGCAGTGCATTGGGATATACGTCCTTTTGAAGAACGCAGGTTTGTGCTGGCGTGACATTTAATTTTAGATCGAGTTTTGGTGAAACAAGGAAGAGAATGTATTTCGGGGCCAGATTGTGACCAATCACAGCAGACCACTGGCCCCCGCTTTCTTGAGAAAAGCTACAGGTCTCTTGTTAGCACAGACAGCTGAGGTAAACAAGTAGCGCAGGCTAACCTGAAACTTCCTGTGTCTTCGTTACTGCTTACTCAGCGAAACAGCCATCCAAAAGAAAGTCTCGTTCCTCCGCGCTTCCCAGTTCAATCATTCTACGGTCACGCCTTCCACGTTCAAATGTGCAATCCTATTGTGAGACGTGAGCTCTGTATACAGCTAGCATGAGCAGAGGCTGGGGGGGGAGTGGGGGGTGAAAGCTCCTTGCGGGGAGGGCAAGCAGAGAGCGAGCTCAGCGTTCTGATTCGAAAGTTTCTCAAAGTCAGTTAGTGCAGCTTTAATCTTAATAAAACAAAACCATAAGAGAACTGGTGTCAAACTAAAACAAAATACCAAAAAACAGAAACCCACGCAGTAACAGATCCTAACGATGCACACAAAGTATACTAGAGTGTATTCCATAGAAAACACTTTGAACATCTCTGCACACGTGATTGCACACTTTTATCCCTGCAGCGTACGTGGCGCCAATACACACTTATATACTGTACATTTTATGACCTTGCTTATCAGCACAAATTCTTCATTATAGTTGCTCCATGATAACCTGAAAGTTAAAAATCACAAACTATGATCATGTCATGTCCTCGCATAGACTGTATATACAGTAGATGGACAATGCTATCCCGCTAGCTTAATGAAACCCGATAGGGAAGTGCTCATGGACGATGTTTTTCTCCAACTCTTGCTCTGAATTTTTAAACACTGTGTTGTGTGTGTATGAAAGATGTTTTTTAAAAAGGTGTAAAAACTCTGCCTCAAAGGTCCACGTGAATAAAAGTTGTTGAGGTCACACCAGTGGGGGCGGGTCCCGGCTCAAAAGTGGCCAAAATGACGTGCGCTGACATGCTTGCAATACCACCCCGGGCCGATGGGGGTGGACCCAGAATAAGAATTAGCCAATGCTAACATATAGCATTGGCAGACCTCTCAAAAACATCTTTACAGGATGGTCCAAAAGTTGGCTCTTGGCCCAAAGCTCCGTTCCACATGTGTGTCAAGGCTGAGGGGGGTGGATTTTTTTGGTCCACTCTAGTTTACTCGCTGTGAATTTTTGAAGTCACTCGTGAATGGGGCTTTCGCCGGCTGACGCATGCGCAGATGCGTTTTTTCACAATTTTCTTGTGGGCGGGACCACTCACGGTCATTTTGGATAGCTCCAGTAGAGCACTATTTTTGGCCCATTAGTTAGAACGGCGGAGATAGGCGTGACTACGTCCGTTAATTTTTACTGTCTATGGGTCACACACATACAGTATATGTCTCTCACTGCTTGTCCCACACACATTCATGTTTTATTTGCTATTTAGCCTGCTGCTGAACATAATCAAATCTAACCTTAGCTCTGTTATTATATCTCTTCCTACGTTTACTCATTAGATTGATCAGCATCGAAGTTCACTACCTTTATTACAGTGCTTTATTCTAGATACAAAAGTGAATTATTATAACAAAAAACTACTTTTGTGATGGGCAAACAACACCAACGCTCCGTAACTTGTGTGGTGTTGGAGCGTGTATCAAAACAAACCTGTCTCGTGACAAACGTGTCAGTGTCTCGGACTCTGCAGCCGCTGCTCGCTTTGCGTATCAACTGTGTCAGTGTTTTGAAGCGTTTCATTGGCTCAAGAGGTTTCCCAGCTTCTCATTGGTTCAGAGTGTTAGAGACTACGCTCTTTGTCAGCTTTTAGTGGATAGGATAGACATTGTGGATAGGCGCTAACTAGCTACAGTATAATTGATGCATTGATATCTCTTCACAATTTCGGGTAGTGAGGAGACAAGTTGCTATATAGTGTTGGTGAATTTGGCGACTTTGACATCTGCAAGTGGAAAACGCAGATGCATCATTTTTTTTATTCAACTAACAAAGTATTGTCTCAGGAAATGTGGTTTAGATCCCAGTAATGATGGATGTATCTGTTATTTTAAAGTGTACTTCCTGCATATCAAATGTGTTATTTGGTAAACAGCAGTGAAAGAGAAGCTGCATATTGATCAGGGGCAGACTGAGGGAGAGCAGCAGGAACATACTAACAATACAAACAAGTATCAATGCCAGAAAACTCTACTTGATACAACCCCTCTCCTCCCTCCCCTCCTTCCCCTCCCCCTTCCCTCGCCAAACAGCTGCAAACTCTGAAAGTCTAAAATGGCCTCTGCATGGAGCGTACACTAAGGCAGTTGTTGCTGTCAGAGAGCTGCTGTGTTTGACATTTGCAGAGCTCAGAGCCGGAATAACTGACTGGGGATTTAAAGCAGCACTGACAGAATCTAGAACCAAGACCTTTAAGACCGTTAAGACCTGTCTGAGCACTGACATCCACCTAAAGCGCTTCCACAGAGCTGCAGATCTGTCGCCTCAGATCGCAGCTTCGACGCTCATGATTAGCATTTTCCAAAGATAGCAGTTATGGAATCAGACGCTCAATGCTTGAATTTACCCGACATGGTCTATAATCAGGGGTGCACACAACTTTTTCAGTGAGGTTCTCAGATAAGTACCAGGAGATGGTGTTTGGTACTCACTCCATTTGTTGCGTGGTTCTTAATCGAGATTTTATACTTTCTTCTTTTTAATGCTAAAGTTTAGATCAGCTCAGATAATCCACATCCAAGTTAAATAATGACTCACAGGGCTCTCTCTTAAAAATGCAAAACAAAACAAAAAATCAAAACAATGTTCTGTTTGATTTGTTCACAACATTTTACTTTTGGGCACAACCAACAATCATTATGCATTATTAATGCAAGGGAAAATGTAGGTACCACAGCTTTAATTTAGAGACACGGGGAGGACATGGACACTCCCTGAAAAATAGTTCACACCGACACATAGGTCACCTTTAAGTTTCAAGTTACCTCCTCTGTAACCAGCGGCAGACTGTGCCAAACACGGCTCCTGGCCCCTCCCATTGAGCAAATTATTTTGGTAGAAATTACATTACATTACATCATTATATTCTAAAAACATGTACATTTAATTACGCACATCACATGGGCATAATTCCCATTTAACCCACCAGGAAATAGTGTCCTGGTTCGATCCTCGCGCACAGACCCGGAGGAGCGCAACAGACCGGTAAATGTGTGTGTAAATGTGTGTGTAAATGTGTGTGTAAATGTATGCTTGAATGTATTTCTGACCTGCACAAGTGTGCACCTTTGGCAAACTAGTAACTGAGGGAAGAGATGGACGAGAGAATGGATGATGCGTGTGGATGTTACGTAGGAATGGAACGGGGTTTGTGTGTGCGTGTGTGTGCGTGCCGGTGTGTGTGTGCGTGCCGGTATGTGTGTGCGTGCCGGTATGTGTGTGCGTGCCGGTATGTGTGTGGCGCGTACGGCATGAAAGTCCGAGTACTATATTAGCGCACGTAGCTAGAGATGGACCGCTCTGTCACACTGGCATTGCACCACGCCCCCCCAGGGAGGAGCACCCCACTATTTGAGAAGGACTGGTCTATGGTCTATGGGAAGTACGCAAAGGTACTTACTAACTGAAGTGATAGTACGCATTTCTGATATTTATCGCGCATGCCTACCTGTGTATCACTTATGTGCACCCCTGTCTATAATTATAAAATGCCTGTAAAAGCACTTTTTTCATATTAACAGCAGTCGTCTCTGAGGGCGTCACAGGATTGCCACCATCAGCACATAAGGAAATTAAACCATTAGGAGACATAACACATACAAGGTAAATGGCCAATGTGCATAAATTAAAAAAGCCTCCTGCACCAAAACATTTAAAAAACATAAAATCCCTCAGTTGTATGCACAGCTAAACAGGACTGTTTTTAACCTGGATTTGATCATTGTCAGAGTAGGAGCCTGTGTCACATTTCTTGGAAGACTGTTCCAGATTTTAGCTGCATAAATCTAAAATGCTGCCTCCCCATGTTTAGGTCGACTCTAGGCGCAAGCAGGTTAGCAGTAACATGTCTTGGATGTACAGAGCAGATTTAAAGTCTATTCTCTGAGCCACAGGAAGTCAGTGCAGAGACCTGAGAACTGGACTAATGTGGCCGTACTTCCTGGTTCCAGTCAGAATTATTCCATCCTAACCAATTCTAAAAATGTCTGACAGAAACGTCACTATGAGAGAAATGCTCAAATTCATTGTATTGTATTGTAATGTATAGTAAAAGATGGAGGATGATAGGGGATCCTTGGAATATTTACGGACCAATTTTTATCCCATTCTTGACGCCCACTGCAAAGAGCACATTCTCATCCTTTTAATGGTTTCCTCAAATATTTGGTAGATCACCTTTTGAGTCATTATATCGACTTGAAGCTTGGAACTGAAATCTACCTCTTTGGGTCATCCTACATCTTAGAAAATCATAAAAGAAAATATTGATTTCTTCAAGGAGTGAACATTAAAGGATTGTTATTACTAAACTTTCTGGTCCTGTTCTGGTCCAAGACAGATCTTTCTGGTCCTGTTCTGGTCCAAGACAGATCTTTCTGGTCCTACATCTGTTGAAATGTGTGTGAGGTTTTCTTCTTCTTTTTTTCAGTTGATAATTCAGCCTTTGCTCAATTGTGAATGTTGAAAGGGTTCATATTTCGTCAGTGGTTCAGGCGTATCTGAGACTGAAGTGAATTTCATTGAATAGGCCGACTGAGATCTTTTCATCCCAGGTTTTTTTTACCACACTGCCTTCTGCTCCTTTCACCCCTGAATTATTGCTTGATCATCTTAGACTTTCAACATGTTACATTTACAGCTCAGTGCTTTGCAGAAATGTTCTTTCCTTCCATTTCTTTCTTTGAATTCATTCATAATGACAACTCACACAGTCATTTGACCACTCATTGTATACATTTGCTATACTTTATGTTGGGGAACATTTGCATGGGCATAATATGGATGGAGTTAAAATTTCTGAATTCTAAAATTCCGGTTCTCTACATAGATTTCTCTCGGAACTGGATTGACGGATCAATTTAACTGGAGCTGTAGCCTCACACACAAATAAGATTTTTAGTTTTGCTTCCTTTTGTTACATCATTGCAGCAATATAAAAAAAAACACTTCCAAACGTATGTGCACATTTTTATTATTCATTTGCATCACATCCTTCAACTCCTAACTTCATCTACAAAGTCTTTGAAGTGGTAACGATTGTCGGCTCCCAGAGAAACTCAGCCACGTTAACAAGTTATTACCTACTAATGATCCCTCCCCCCTCACCTCTGGTCATGAATTGGGTAAACGAGCAAAAGAACAAAATCGCAGATACAAGCGGTCCTCCTGAGTGTCCTCCGCAGGGTGACTGGGAGCTCCCTTAGCTCCTCCCCCATCTCTAAGTCACACGGGAGGAGCTTGGAGTAGAGCCGCTGCTTCTCCACGTCGAGAGAAGGCAGTTGAGGTGGCTCTGGCTTCGATTTTGGATGCCTCCTGAGTGCCTCTTTGGGAAGGTGTTCCAGGCATGTCCCACCGGGAGGAGACCAGGGGAAGATCCAGGATATGTCTGTCTCTCAGCTGGCCTGGGAACCTCTTTGGGATTCTCCCAGATGAAGAGAATCCCAAGAGGAAAATCTTTCCCAAGAGGAAAGTGCTTGTAGATAGAGAGATCTTGGTGTCTCTGCTTAGAGTGCTGCCCCCACGACCCAAGAACAGATAAAGTGGAAGAATATTGATGGCTGACCAGAGCTGAATCATCACACACATAGATAAATAGAAAGGTAGATAGAGAGATATACTGTATAGAGAAATAGATAAATACATACATACAGTGCCTTGCGAAAGTATCCAGGCTTCAAACATAAAGATATAAAATGTAATTTTTTGTCAAGAATCAACAACAAGTGGGACACAATCGTGAAGTGGAACAAAATTTATTGGATAATTTAAACTTTTTTAACAAATAAAAAACTGAAAAGTGGGACGTGCAATATTATTCGGCCCCATTGCGCTAATACTTTGTAGCTCCACCTTTTGCTCCAATTACAGCTGCAAGTCGCTTGAGGTATGTCTCTTTTGTGTCAGTTTTGCACATCAAGAGACTGGAATTCTTGCCCATTCTTCCTTGCAAAACAGCTCGAGCTCAGTGAGGTTGGATGGAGAGTGTTTGTGAACAGCAGTCTTCAGCTCTTTTTCACAGATTCTCGATTGGATTCAGGTCTGGACTTTGACTTGGCCATTCTAACACCTGGATACGTCTATTTGTGAACCATTCCATTGTAGATTTGGCTTTATGTTTTGGATCATTGTCCTGTTGGAAGATAAACCTCCGTCCCAGTCTCAGGTCTTTTGCAGACTCCAACAGGTTTTCTTCCAGAATGGTCCTGTATTTGGCTCCATCCATCTTCCCATCAATTTTAGCCATCTTCCCTGTCCCTGCTGAAGAAAAGCAGGCCCAAACCATGATGCTGCCACCACCATGTTTGACAGAGGGGATGGTGTGTTCAGGGTGATGAGCTGTGTTGCTTTTACGCCAAACATATCGGTAACAACATTGGATCATTCAAAGATCCTCACTGAACTTCTGGACTGAGTTTGCTGCACTGAAAGTAATAATATTGCACGCCCCACTTTTCAGTTTTTTATTTGTTAAAAAGGTTTAAATTATCCAATAAATTTTGTTCCACTTCACGATTGTGTCCCACTTGTTGTTGATTCATGACAAAAATTAAAATTTTATATCGTTATGTTTGAAGTCTGAAATGTGGCTAAATGTTGAAAGGTTAAAGGGGCCAAATACTTTCGCAAGGCACTGTAGATAGATAGACCTTTATTGTCAGATACATAGAACGGAGGAGAAGGAAATCACAACAATACAATACATTAAAATACACACATGACATGATACAAATGTAATACAGGGACAAACAAATGTTTTTGCCGCATTTTGTGACATTATTGCAGCAAAATAAAAAAAACACCCCCTTTTTAATACCACATTCTTCTCCTAAACAAAGTCTTTTGAAGTAGTAGCGATTTTCAGCTCAAAGGGAATCTCAGAAACGTCTATGTGTTATTCTCCCACTAATGATCCCACTCTCTCCCACCGTGAGTGCTGGTTATTATGAAACGTTCTAATTGGAGCGGCGTAAAGTGTGTTTGCCTCATCGTGCGCAGTGTTTTGACAGGATTAGGGACTTTTGCTCTGGACTAGCACTGTACACGGCGCGCAGGGCTTTAATCAGGCCTTCTTAAACATTCACACAGAAGATCGATGACTGAGAACATCCTTTAAGAGCGTATCAACAGCACCGCTCCCTCTGCATCGAGCTGCGCTGAGTGGAAAATAGATTTAATCCATCGGAGGCAGAGGGAGACTCTGATGGAAGAGCAAAGAGAGATTTGATCTTTACAAATAGAGACACACTTTGAATGTATATAACCATTAATGGTTAAAACATACAAACTCAACTTCTCACAGCTTTTGTTACAGTTGTTTTCACTTGTCACACACTCGTTTCCTGTGAGGACTGACAGAGTCACGCTTGGTGTGGAAGAAGCTGATTGGAACATTTGCTAGCTGGATCTATTTTTCATATATGGGCATTTCTTCCACGACGTAAGTCTTGTCCTCAAAAAATGATGTATTATTATTATTATCTTGGTGGCTCTTTTGACCACCCGCAAAATTGGCTTGTATTTGGAACTTAAAGCTGCACTAACTGACTTTATTTTCGTATTCATTACGAAAATCCTATCCATGTCCATGTAGTGCATTGGGATATACGTCCTTTTGAAGAATAATTAGCGCAGATTTGTGCTGGCGTGACATTATATTTTAGATCGAGTTTTGATGAAACAAGGAAGAGAATGTGTTTCGGGTCGCAGATTGTGACCAATCACAGCGCACCACTAGCCCCCACTTTCGTGAGAAATCTACAGGTCCGTTAGCACAGACAGCTGAGTTAGCACAACAAGCGACGGAGCTAACCTGAAGCTTCGTGTCTTCGTCACCGGATACTGCTTACACAGCGAAACAGCCATCCAAAAGAAAGTCCCATTCCTCCGCGCTTCCCGGTTCTATCGTTTTATGGTCACGCCATCCACGTGAAAATCCATATCCATGTATTATCCATATTGGGAGAGGCTAGCTCCGTCCCAACAGTGGGTGTGTGTGTGGGGGGCGATAGCTTCGTGGGTGCGGGGAGGGGAGCAGAAAGAGAGAGGCCAGCGAGTCCGCGGCTTCAAAATCCCGAAGTCAATTAGTGCAGCTTTAACAGTTGGCCAAAAGCTGTACCGGGCTCTTATTAAGCTGTGTTTTAAGCATGCTCTAAAGCCATTTTTTGAATTGCCAATCCATATCCATGGCTGTCCATGGAATCAGTACATTTAAAAAATAAATAAAAAAAAGTTCAGTCAGTGATTGAAATCTCAGAGTCAATATCTATTTTATTTTGAAATGCAATAGATTATTTTAGAATTTAGGCCGCAATACAAGTAAACTGTTGTCTTGGCCGTTGCTTACATTTGGGTCAAGGGAAGAAAACTTGCGTGGTCCATTTAATGTGATACCATCTGGTCCTCAGTGCACTGCCCTGTGACTTTTAAAGACTTATATTGAAAGTAGGAAGTTTGTTTCGGTCTTTTGCTTTGATGAAAACCAACACGTGAGTCCAAACAACACGCCAACCTTTCTCAATGTAGTCCAGGGTCAACACGCATTTCAACTCAGGTCAAATAACTCCAGGCTGCATGAAAACGACTTAAAATAAGATGTTGACTTCTCCCTACTTAGTTTTGTGCATTCACTGACAATAAAATTGCCAGTTGGAACTGGAACTGTCTGTTGTGAGCCACTTGAACTCACTTTCACAAGTTTCTGATGAAAAGTTCATCTTATTTGATATATTAAGTTGATTTTACTTTGAAGTTGTTGTGAACTTCTGAAAGTGAGTTCAAGTGGCTCACAACAGACAGTTGTGACACGAAGGTCCTGGGTTCGAATCCTGGTCGGAACAGGGCCTTTCTGAGTGGAATTTGCATGTTCTCTGTGTCTGCATAGGTTTCCCCTGCCCAAGTGACATTGGTCTGTAAAATGCACTATATAAATAAACATCATGATGGTTTAATGTGGGGGCTGATTTAAACTCAAAATAGTAAGTTATTGTAGGGGACAGTAATCTGAACTTAAAAAAGTACGTTTTTACAGACTTGAAATTTCCAGTAACTTGAATTTAAAAACTTAGTTGGCAGAACTTGGAAAACTTAGCTGACACAACTTAATAAGTGTAGTTCTTCAAAACGTGAAGAATTTTTACAGTGTACATGTGCACCTCATAAATCAGTTTGGTCCAAGTGTAAGTACCAAGAATCACTTTTAGAAATCGTTAATATACCATAAAAGTCCATTTAGTGAGATGTCATGCTCCACTGACTACCTTCACCAGCAAAAGATTTATTTTCCTTTGCTTGGTCCAGGCAGTGAAAAATTTGTCGATAAAAGTCCATTATTTTGATCTCAATCGTTTTGCTCTCTCTTCCATTGTCTCCTGTTTCACTTTTACACATAGCTACATCATCCTACATCTCATGCATTTTTGATATGTCTTTGAGGAGGGAGAGAGGCTGCTTTGCTTGCTGTGCAGGAGTGCATGCAGAGATCATATGGATATGCTGACGATAAAAGGCTGGGCTCCTACAGAAATGTGTTTGGCTGCGGGCCATAGTGTCTTATAGTCGGATGAACCCAGGTTTATGGCAGATTTATAGTTTTACATGACAAGAATACTCAGGCTCAAAAGGAGTACAGTGCTCCTTTCACCCGGAGTGTTTATGTATAATCCAAAGCCGCATCTGTGGTATTTATGATTCAATATTTATCAGGCCTGTATGAAAACTTAATCCAGAGGCCTGCTCACAAATCATCAGGGAAAACAACAGATAAAAATAGTGTATGATCGCACTGGTGCTGAGTAGATGTTGGCGTGATGTTTGACTGAATAGCTAATAAACACATTTTATCTGCTGACCTAAATATAGACCTCATCCATCCATCCATTTTCTTCCCCTTAATCCATTTCTGGGTTGGAGGGTGGCAATCAGAGATGCACCCAATTCACAGAGCACCAGCCCCTCACTGATCCTCCTGCAGGTGGTGGGTCCACAGGAGGATGGCTGCTCTAGTCTGAGCTGCCTTGATCTTTCAGTAGCTTGTACATTAGTGATATACTGTATGTTATTCTGTGGCACAAGCAAAAACAAATGTCACTATATACAAAGGAAGTTCCTTAGCTTTACGTGGTACATTAGTTACTCCTAGGACACCTGCTTGTGAAAGCCAGATCCTGTCAGACCTGTGAAGCTGTGCAAGGCCGGTTCGTGTTTAGTACTTTGATGGGAGACCTCTGTGAACACCAGGTGCCACAGTGGGGCAGCAGCGGCTGCTGGTACCAAACTGTTGTGTCCTTTCGCAAGACTCTTCTCCCACATAGTTTAATATGAGCCTGGTGTATGCGAGAATGGTTGGTATAGGGCCGATGGCACATACTGGTTGCCTCGCTTCTGTCAGTCAGCCAGGGCAGCTGTGGCTACAGCAGTTTGTCACCACTGTTTATGGAGTGAATGGATAATGACATGTGAAGCGTCTTTGAGTTTCCAAAAAATCAATGCATTATAATGATATTATGAAATATAAATATACGTTGTTCATTTGCATCATTAGCTAAAATAATGTCTTATAAAGGGTTAAAATGGGTGTTCAAAATTAGTCCATTTTGAAAAATGTTGTAATCATTACAATCAAATGTCCTCACTGTGGGACAAATAAAGGATCTCTTAATCTTAATACTGTGCTTACATTCCCATCCTGTACAGCATCAGCGTGACTTTTGACCAAATCCAGCACAATGGTGTATTTTGACGGCTCTCGGTCAGGTACTGGGGTGAGACGGAGGATGTTTACCTGCTCTTAAAATACCCTTCATCCTGACCGCTGCCATGGAAACAGCTGTTTTTCCCACATTCAGCTGGTTCTTATGATCATAAGAGAGTGGAGGCGGAGACACATGATCCTTGCATGTTCCTTGAGATCTCTAACGTCGAGACATCCGATTGGATTTATTCAACACACAATTAGTGTATTTATGCAAAAATTCTGTAATAATTATTCAACAAAGAGTACATTAGAATTGTTTTCATTGCATTTTGACATGAATATACTGTATCTGCAAGATTAGACCATTAGACCTGGTATTTGAACTTCGGTGGTTCGGTTCGGTGATTAGACTCATGAGACATATGGGACCTAAAACCTGGTGATGACGGAAGCTGAGCCGATGACATGACAACTCTACACTGAAGAGGCAGTGATGAGGAGGAGGCGGGTTGCTGCATGAACAACCGCTTGATGCTGTTTGACTGATAGGCTCTGTTTAAATGCTCATCCGGTGTGTGAGTGCAGATGAGGCTGATAGCTGATCTGTGTGTCGCATAATGGTTCTATACACTTGACAAATAAGAAAAAATATATAAATGTAATATTTGTTAATGCAAACTTTGTTTCTACTTCTTATCTAGAGCAGAAAAGTCTCCACATCTATTGACCGGTAGATTGTGATTGACGTTATGAGCCTCATAGTTGAGAAGGATCGTTCACAAACTCAACACCAGGACTCTGTGACAGTAAAAGAATGTAGCAGTTTTCCAAGGCGACACACAGAGCTATTTAAGGAAATGGAGTTGTCTTTTATTGTCACGCAATCCATGAATTTGCAAGTTTTTAAAAAGCATAGTTGCCACAAAGCATTTCTCAGCTTATTCTGGTGTCAAGTGGTGCAAGAAGTTGGTTTAACTTTAAATCAGCCTATGGCCACATACACAAAGGCCAGACAAAAAAATACAACCTGAAGTAAAAAAAAACACAGATTGTCTCTTTACCTGTCATCGTTATGATCTGTAGTTGGTGAATTCAAAACGTTGTTAAGTTCTCCGAGACGACTGCTGTTGTGATTTAGATCTATACAAAATGAATGGAATTGAATGAAATGTAATATATGTATACAGGTGAAACTTGTAGATTAGAATATTGTGCAAAAACGCATTTGTTTAAATAAACCATAAAATGTGAAACCAGTACTCCAAGCCTTTGTTTGTTGTAGCATTGATGATTATGGCTTATTGTTCTTTTTTGATATTTTTAAAGGCTTGATAAATCTCAGTTTGTGTGTAACATTTGGTTAGTTGTTTTTAAAACCTCACATAGACCTAAACATAATGAGAAGAGGTTTTACGGCAATCCTATAAATCCAATTTGTTCGTTGTTGGTAAAATGTATAAGAAACGCCATATTCACTCAACCTTCTGGATCCAAACAACCCCTTGATTATCACAATAATTACAGCCATAATTCAATTCTTTATTTCCAGTCGAAATGCTTATTATTCCAGTTTTTCAGCGACACAGCTCTATTGTTGTGCTTGTCAAAAAGGGTACACAGTGTTCATTACTCACAGCCTGTCTGCGCCGTTCAGAGTAAAAACTCAGGCTTCCATCGGCACACTGTAATTTCTCAAACTTTATCCTGACGCCCATTTCTCACAGAGGGTCATCGAGTTTCTATCTGCAGAATATAGATACATTTTAAAAAAATCTGAAAAGCCTGGTGCCAGCTGCTGTGTACTGCAGCGGTGTGTGCAAACAGACTATTATACACTAGACCACTTCTGCTGCAGGCGGACGTCACATTATCTCTGTCCTGTGTGGGATTTAGTCTCTTAAATGCGGTGACATTTGCAGGCAGAGCTGAGGAATACTTGAAAATAATATTGTTTAAAGGCTGTGAATATAAATGAATGAATAACTTTAAGATTAAGAGATCTTTTATTCATGGGGAAATGTCAGTGTTGCATCATAAGTTACTGTAGGAATGAGGAACACACAACACAAGATAAGTGAATATATTAACCCTTTAGGCACCAGCGTTTTGTTGGAGAAATGTATTATGAAATAGACAATACATAAGAAATAGACAGAGTGAGATAGTGGACGGCATAATAGTAGTAGTAGGCGCGTTTGTGGGAAGCTAAAATATAATCTGCATGTGTTATTTAAAGCAGAGGTCTCCGAGCTGTAGCTGGGAGCTGCCAGTAGCTCACCACCCCCTTCCCTTGTCATCCTAAACTTTTTTTCTTTGTTTTTTTTTTAAATCCACACTTTACTGCCACAAACTGCTGTTTTCCTTCCAGTTCTTGCTCCGCTCTAACTTCGCTCTGATCAGCAGCTCTGATTGGTCAAAGCACGGCCGAGCCCCTCTGTGCACGTGCATGAGAGCCACACGCACACGTACTGTATTTGGCGCAATGCATCATGGGAGATAATCCACTGCGCAGAACCAGGAGGAGCAGACGGTGATCGTCTTGACCATGTCTACATGTCTGTGTGGATTGAGTTGCAGCCATGTGATTGGCTGATTAGCAATTTGCATTTAGGTGGAGTTGGATAGGTGTACCTAATAAAGTGGCCGGTGAGTGTGCATGTCACAGGCAGGAACATTCTGGTAACAGAATGGTGATAGTGATGACTTTATTAGACCACTGTTTGTGCGTATTACACACAACCCCTTTAATGTAGCATGTAGAAGTGTTTGTCACAGGTTAATGAAAACCAAAGAACCATCACCTGCAAATTCTCCACTCTTATAAATGCACGGCTCATTGTTGCTTTGTATTTGTCTCTCTTTGCCTCCGCGGAATTATTATCTGGAGATGCAAGGGACATTTCCAGGCAACGCTCGGGAAGAAAATGATAAAAAATAATGCAGACTTGTAAATGAATGACAAGAAGAATTATGTGAGGGAATAGGAGCAGAATTTCTGGTCCTCGATTTAGTGCAGACCATTGTAGATCAAACGGATTAGCTACAGATTGTTAAAACAAATGTATCATGATAAGAAATCCATGACAACCATGTAAAGTCCTCCGAGACGAGTTCTGTTGTGATTTAGGGCTACACACAAATACATTGCATTGAATTGAATAGAAATGCATATTAAATAAGCTTTTTTATCAACATTTGAATTGCCTTTGTGGTTTGACTTTCAGAAAAAAGAATAGTTTTGTGGTTTCAGTGTTATTATGAAAACAAATGAGCTCATAAAATGTTTTGCGGCGGATTTAACAGCGAGTTCCTTCTGCAGTCCCTGATTACATGAATAAATTATACAAGGAATTAAGTGTTAAGAAAAACTGTGTCCACTCCGCTCCATACATTTCAAAAGCAATATTTTTAGCCTCATTCGCACTGAGCAAAAACACTTGAATTTCACCCAAAAACATCAGAGTCGCCTCTTCCTTACACACAGAATGACCCAGTGTAAAGCTATGCAGGGCACAACCTGGTTAGTACTGTGATGGGAGACCTTTGGAAACGGCGATCAGCAACACACTTCTCCCACATTGCCTCGAATGAGTCTGGTGAGTGAGTGAGTGAGTGGTTGGCAGTGGTTGGTAGTAGAGCCCTGCACGGGCCAATTATCTGGGCCCGAGCCCGGCCCTGGCCCGGGCTCGGGCCCAGACAGAGGGGATCATCTGTATGATGCCCCCGATGCTGCAACACATCTGCACATTACATAAGTAATGCTATGTGCCGTCAATGACAACACTACACAGAACAACAAACACTACAGCGTGATAGAACGCTATATTCAGTGGGTGCGTTCGTAAATGTATTCTGCCGCTCTGAAAATGAAGAGCCCGAGCCCGGCCCGTGTCCGAGGTCATTATGTGGTCATCGGCCCGAAGCCCGGCCCTCGGGCTGTCAAGCCGTCGGGGCCCTCGGGCCAAGGGCTCAAGTGCAGGGCTCTAGTTGGTAGGGGTTGGAGAGGCACAGACTGGTTGCCTTGCTTCTGTCAGTCTGTCCTGGGGCAGCCCTGGCTACAGTAGTAGTTTATCACAACTGTGTGTGGAGTGAAAGAATAATGATAATGTCCAATGTATAGAGATATCTCACGTGACGTCACGATGCCGCGAACTCGCGGGGCATCCGCCATACTGGAGGACAAGCAAACGCTGTATGATAGTGGCGTGCACCCGGAACCGCATAAACATGTTCAAAATTGTTGCCGTTTTTGGCTGCAGCAAAAGGAGAGACAGGGAAAATAAGTTGTGTTACCGACTGCCAGCCGTCACACGGCTCAAAAAACAGAAGAAATCTCAAAGAAACGAGAGAGAAATGGCACAACCATACGCAACAACAAAAAACTAATAGCCACCAGAGCGCCCGAATATGCTCGGATCATTTCATTTCTGCTAAGTAAAATCAATTTGATGGCGGATTTAGTGTTATTCCGAAACAAACAGAAGTTTAAGGATAAAACATATCTGTCTGACTGAAACGTGGGGTTGCTCCATAGACTGTAGCTTAGCTTGTAGCATAGCTGGGGGTCGGCCCGATGTTCCATGGTGTAACAATAAACACATTAAATGTTAATCGGAGAATACATTATACATATACATTCTTAATACACGTGCACAGAGGTTTTCAGAATTTTCTATTCACGTTTTCATGAAAAAACACTGTTTTAATGCGACAATATGCGACCGTGGTAAACCTGGATGTAACGATAAACATTAATAATACATTTTAGGACGCATTTCCAGAGGATCTGATTCATGAAATTAGGTTGAGTATATATTTGGGTCACTAACTGCTGAAGTTTAAAATTCTCTGTTCAGTTTTCATGTAGTTCGAGAGAGTTCTAGTTTTGAACGTCCAGTTATAGATAGCTAGCAGGGCTGTTACTCGCCGAGGTTATCCTCCAGTATGGCTGCCGTGGCTGCTAGTCACGTGACCGTATGGATCCCTCTATAAGATGTACAGAATATAAACCAGATCAGACATTATACATTTATAGAACAATAAACTCAAACTGGAATAAAGGCCGCTGCTCCATGTGGGTCAGAGGAAGATGGTTTGCGAACTACTCACAAGTCACACACGGGACAATACTTTATATATTGACACGTTGCATTTCAACGCGGTATGAAAACACTTTTATATAAAAAAATAAGTAAATGTTTAAATTAGGTTTGCCCCATTTGAACAAATATACAACCCTATTGATGAATCTATATTAAATATTGTGAAGAATAATTGCGATATAAGTGTAAATATTATAAAAATAAATAGAGATGTGTCTATGTTCTTTTTAAATCAAAGACAAATCTAAAACGTTTGCTACATCTAAAAAATGAATTAAATAATACAGATATTAATCTAAAATCCATGCTTTAGAACAGCTCTCCGTGAAAGTATTGAGATCAGTGACATGTTTTGGCAGCGTGCACAACAGAATAAACATTGTGCATAAACAAGATCCTTGTATTCATGTTTCTGTCTGTTGCCTCCTCTCACCTCCTCCTCTGCTGTGTCTGCAGGAGTACCAGGGCTCGTCGGTGCTGGGGCAGTTTGTGACGCGCTTCCTCCTCAGAGAGACCTCCACTCAGCTCCAGTCTCTGCAGTCGTCCCTGGACTGTGCGGTGGACGCCGTGTTGGACCAGAGCGGCTCCGGGAGGAGGGTGCTGAGGAAACCTGAAGACCTGCCCCTCCCTAAGAGCTCCAAGCGCACAGGGAGACGCATCCAGAAGAACATGTGCCTGTCCCCCACTGACCCCTACTCTGGCATGCTCACTACAGGTAGATTATATATTTACATATACATAATATGTTATATACATCTGATTGTTTAAGTTTTTGGAATATTGACTTTAAGCCTCGTACTTCTTCCCTTGCAGTCGATATGCTCGCATATGATATGTTATACCTCAGAGCTCATTCTCTCAGGAAATCAACAACATCAATCAATCAAATTATACTTATAAATAAAAGAAATGGGTAAAAACAATTCCTCACATGAACATGACCCCTCCACCCAGACCCACCCCAAACTACATATATTATTAAATATACATTCACATGTACCATACACACACACACACACTCACGTGCACACACACACACACACATGTACACACACACACATCAACATCAATTACATGACTTCCAAAAACAATAGTTATTTCATTATAACTACAACATTCTAAAAAAAATAATCTTTGCCTCATTAGAGCAGCGGTGATGGAGCGGGAGGTTTGTGGATTTAGAGAAAAGTGATTTGTGATCACAAAGAAGACACAAATCCCCACAAAATCTGACCCTTGTGAAAAGTGAAGACGCCCTGAATTTAAAGTGTGATTCGACCCATTAGTTAGGTCCATTCGTTATTCTGACATTGTGGTATTATAACGTGTGTGTGTGTGTGTGCACAGGGGTGAGTGTGGAGCCAGAAAACCCCTGGGGGTCTCAGATGGAGCGCCTGGAGGAGCTGGTGGACAAACTGGACTGTGAGGTCTGTTAATAACAGAATTATCATGAGATTTCTTGACGCCACTTTTTTAACTAATTTAATCTTTTATAGCTGGTGGTGAACAGAAGGGCCGATGGCACAGACTGGTTGCCTCGCTTCTGTCAGTGTGCCCCACGGCAGCTGTGGCTACAGTAGTAGTTTATGACCACCGTGTATAGAGTGAAAGAATAATGACATATATATGAATATAAAGTGCTTTAAGTGTCCAGAAAAGCGCTATATAAAACCGATCATAATTATTAAATTATATTAAAAGCAACTTGATGTAGCTCCTCATGATCTTAACTTAAGATGCAGACACAATGAACACAATTCTCATATGAATAGTTCACATTGGAACTATTGGATACTCATAAGCACCATGTGGGTCATTTGGGCTGAGAGCAGTGTAACGCGGCCGTGCTTTCCCTGGATTTTTCTCTATATTCTGTTTATAATGATGATGGTGTTGGAGGCATGTTCTTACTTGTGTCCTGTTGTGTGTGTTACTGTAGTTTTCTTACAGAGAAATGTTTTCTTTTCTAGACACCACAACTGGAACCTCTGCAAGAAGACACATTAGCCGGAACGTACAAATCAGTGAGTGAATCTTGTCCACATGAGATTGAAGACACATGTTATACGGATGTGGGCTACAACCATTGACCGTATGTTAGGAGTGGACTCACTGAGTGGAGCCTTTTTACTTTACGGGCATCACTCCTAGTATAATGGTTGCTAAGGGAAGCTGGAGTTTCCTCCATGAATGAAGGCATCTGATTTGTCAATCCTTATCTGGCTCATACCTGGATTTAAAAAGACAATATTCAAGTCAATTCAAATCAATTCAAATAACTTTATTATCCATGAAGAACTTCATTTGCAGATGGAGCACCAGTGGAGAAACATAAAAACACATAAACACAAGTTATATTATACAATGAAAGTGCAGAAATGCAGTTTAAAATACACAAAACAGATCATAATCTGCTTCAGTCGAAACAGACCATCTCCCAGTCAGCTGTTTAAAAGACGGATTGAGGTGGAGAGGAAGCTGGATGTGGCCCTCATTTTTATATACTTCATTGCGTCTTTGCACACATCTCAGCATGATCAAAGCAAAATTCCAAATAACAAATTAGACACCCTTTTTTTTTAGGCCCTAAAGGATCAGTGCGTCTCAAACGGTAACTGAGATAGATTGACTTAGATTGAATTGAAAATTAAACTCACTTTTCAATGTAAGTCTAAAGGAGCCAGATAGAGTTTGAGAAAACTTTGTCCAGAAGCATTTCTCTACTGGGCTTCATTGAGCTAGGGAGTCAGCAGTGTCTATCTATATACAGTCAACACATTTTATACTTTTATCCCTTCATGTGATTTCTTCCAGAACATGTTGCTGGTTCAGAGACAGATGTCGGTGAAGGAGAAGGAGGTGGAGCCGTTTCAGGAAGCTCTTAAAATCTACACAGACGCCACCAGCAACCAACCAGACAACCTGCAGTAAGTAGTCACAGCACAGTTACCAACAAGTCATGGACAAATCTGGACAAATCAAGACATTCCCCCAAAAAAATCAGATGCGGGCTCCAAACAACCCGCCTTTCAACCCGCCTTGGGACCCAGTCTATCAGTGGGAACTCTCTGACTAAAAATAGCAGTAATTTAGACTGTAATGAAGCCAACTGTTGCTTACACGTGGGTCAGAGGAAGACGGTTATAAAACTAGACACAAGTTACACGGGGGACAATACTTTGGATAATGACAGCGTAACAAGCCTTTATAAACTTCATTTTGTTTTTATTTCATATGCAAAAACACATCTCTGTTTTGAAATGTTGAAATGTCCAAATATTGTATTCCTCTAGGTACAATCTTCAGCATATTCTGTTTTAACGGCAGTACACTTGAAAATCTATTTGTATGGCACTAAAATATACCTGGCTTTTCACAAAACTACTTGGTAAAGAGAAAATTGTAAGCTTTTCCGGTTTGTTTCCATGGCACTTATCTGTTTTTGCATATATGTGTATTGCTCCACGTGGATGTGAGTTCCTGGGGTCCCGGGACTCATTATTTAAAAGTTAGATAGTAAGATATATAAACCCAGGAAATATACAACCAATGACTATACGTAGAATTGGCTGATGAGGCGTTTCCCATGGCTGTTCTTCGTAGCAAATGTTTGAAAATAATAAAAAAAAACAAAGGAGGTTGTTCGACCATCTTCTGTACTTCAGTTAGCAGGTTTTCCCACGTTTTGTTTATAATCCAAAGAACGCGTCTTTGGAATGAGACCGAAATGTCGGGAAACCTGCTAACTGAAGCACAGATGAATAATCCCTGTGCGACACACTTAAGAATAATTAAAAAAACGATATTGGATAAACGCTGATTATCCCCAAACCCTGTAGTTTTACTGTACGTTCAGTGTTAAAATAGCACAGTTGCAGTAAGGAAGTCCAGTTTGTGTACAGACCAGGATCACAAAGCGCTTCACATTTAAAAAGAATAGAAGATAAAAAGAATAGAAGATAAAAAGAATAGAAGATAAAAAGAATAGTTGATAAATGTTGATTGTAAACTGTTATCATATCATGCTCTCTTCAACTTATCAGAAAACATGATATCTTTGGCATACTTGTCAGAAAGAGCCTTGAAAGAGACGTTTTGAGCTGAGAGCTGATTGATTGATTGAGGGCGGTCCTCTATTTTTCCCTTTTCTGTCTGAAAAAGCTGATCTAAAGATGTGACAGAGGCCAAAAAACAAACAGTACATGTCAAAAGATACAAGCAAAGAGGAACTGGTTAGATGGATTTGAAAGTTAAGAACCCGAGCTTTAATGTCAGCTTTTGGATGCCTAAAGAACAAGTTTTCATGTTGGGTAGATCAACGTTTCTCTGCACTGTAAAAAATGCAACTCAAAATTGTTCACCTTACTAAGATTTGTGCATTCACTGACAAAAAAATTGCCAGTTGGAGCTTTAACTGCCTGTTGTGAGCCACTTGAACTCACTTTCACAAGTTTCTGATGAAAAGTTTGTCTTATTTGATATATTAAGTTGATTTTACTTTGAAGTTGTAGTGAACTTCTGAAAGTGAGTTCAAGTGGCTCACAACAGACAGTTCCAGTTCCAACTGGAAATTTTATTGTCAGTGAATGCAAAAGGTGAACAATTTTGAGTTGTCGTTTTTACAGTTCACCGAGCTAGAGTGAGGTCAACTTATCTGCGTTTGCTCATTTAAATATTTGTCATGGCAACCAGCTGCATTCAACATTTTGAAAAAACTTATTTGACCAAAAAAATCATTGTATTTATTTTTACCAACCGTAATCGACAGGGCCAAGCCAAAGTAGCCCTACTGTATGTATTACCTGGGTCAGTCTTAGAAACTTTAGTTTCCCCTCTGGTTCACAGTGTGTGTGGCACGGTGACTGAGTGGATAGCACTCTCGCTTCTTGACACGAAGGTCCTGGGTTCGAATCCCGGTCGGAACAGGGCCTTTCTGTGTGGAATTTGCATGTTCTCTGTGTCTGCATAGGTTTCCTCCGGGTGCTCCGGTTTCCCCTACCCAAGTAACCTTGGTCTGTAAAATGCGGTATATAAATAAACATCATGATGGTTTGATGTGGGGGATAATTTAAACTCAAAATAGTAAGTTATTGTAGGGGACAGTAATCTTACTTAAAAAAGTAAGTTTTTACAGACTTGAAATTTCCAGTAACTTGAATTTAAAAACAGTTAGAGTTAACAGTTACAGTGCATTCAATCTCAAACCTTCTCCATAAATCCTCTCATCTCTTCTGTCTTGCAGCATCTCGGTCCAGAACCTTCCGGACAGATCCTGCTTCATCATGTACGAGTTCTGGCAGGACCGTCTCTCCTGGATGAGGTAGGCCGATGGCTGTGGCTGCTGTGAGGCTGAGGTGCTTTTTTAGAGACATACAACTCAACATGGACTCAGACTTGTGTTTTTGGGACCTCCGAGTCTCTATGGTATTGGTTATAAAATCTGTTACGCTGCATATTTCTAAGTCCTCCCCATGTCTCCTCCTGCAGCACGTGCTCCTGTCCAAAGCTAGAGACTGAAGATGTGACCAGTCTCACCGGAGAAACATATACTGTACTGTACATACTGAATCCTAAATTGCTGTGATGGAAATTAAAGCTCATCTGAAACTCACTAAATGAAAGAGTAAATAGCAGTGTCCATTTTGTCTGGCCAAACAGCATCTCTGGACAGACAGTGTCATGAGTTTTGCTAAGTTAAAATATTAGGGTATAGTTTGTCTGATTTAATTTCATGTAGAAAAAAAATAAAATCTGTGGCATCGTAAATTTAATCTGTATAAAACATTGAGACTGTGACCCCGAGGCAGAGACTTGACTTTTCACCTGACTTGGACTTGTGGGACCAGAGATTTGGACTTGACTTTGGACCCCTGGGCAGAGAGTTGGACCTAAATTGGACTCTGGTGTGTCCTCAGCTACCTGCAGTCCCCCATCAGTAAGACCTTCCAGCGCTGTGTGATCGACTCGCTGGAGGAGCCCGAGATGGTTTCCACGATGCTGCTGCCAGGTATGAGAGGACCCAACGCAAAAGTCACTTCATCTATTTTTGAAGCTGGGGTACAAAACATGCCAGTGCCTTTCTCGTAACAGAGAGTGTTATTGTAAGAATGAGCTCTGAGAGTCACCGTTTGATGGTTCGAAATGAGATCTGAGCTTTGGCTTTTCTGTGTGAAAATGGTAACACAATAGTTGAGTGGTTAGAACTATTTCTTCTCAGCAAGAAGGTCCTGGGTTCAAAACCAGGTTGGAGCAGGGCCTTTTACGGTGGAGTTTGCATGCTCTCCCCGTAACTTCTCTGGTTTCCTGCAGGTGCTCCAGTTTCCCCTACCAGTAAAAAAATGTGCTTTAACTCCCCTCTTTCTGGGGCCAGGACTCCTCTGAAAAAGAGATTCTGAAAACTCAATGGGACTGACCTGGTTTAATAAAAGTCAGTAAAAAGCTGATTTAAAAAAAAAACAAAATACTGTACATACATGTGAAAACTATAAATAGAGGAGAACTATTGTACATGTTTTTAGTGGTGGGGCAACTGCGGAGGGGGAGAACATGCAAATTCCACTCAGAAAGGCCTCATCTGGAGGTAGAATCAAACCCAGGACCTTCTTGCTGAGAAGCGTGAGTGCTAACCACCACTGCTGATTATTAAAATGTGTTACATGAAATCCATTACATAATTCCATATTCTGTTGTGTGAAAGTTAGATACCCCAGCTTTAATACAAAATGTGAGCTTTCAGCTGTGTCACAACATATCGTTAAAACAGACCCGGAGTTGTCTGCATTTTTTCCACGCTAACCAAACGCTAAAAGAAACTGTTACATTATGACGTCAATGACAGCGGCACGGGGGCTGAGCAGAAAGTCCTGGGATCAAGTCCCAGTCAGTGCAGGACTTTTCTGAGTGGAGTTTGCATGTTTTCCCTGTGCCTTCCATTTGTGGAGATAAGCCCCTGGGTGCTGCAGTACGGCCACCACTGATCCTGACAGAGGCCTATGGGTCAAATGCAGAGAACAAATGTTATACAAAAACAAGAAAAAAGCATAACATACCAATTACATACTCATAAATAATATTAAAGATAATTTAACGACCACAGAACTCACACGGGCGGCACGGTGGCTGAGTGAGAAGGTCCTGGGTTTGAATCCCAGTCGAAACAGGGCCTTTCTAAGTGGAGTTTGTAGGTTCTCCCCGTGTCTGCGTAAGTTCCCTCAGCTTGCTCTGTTTTACCCTACCACTAAAAACATGTACAATGGGTCTGGCATGTGCCTCCTGTAGGCGACCTCACTCCTGTGTCTGTGTGGAGCGAGAGACAAATGCCCACAATGGTAAAGTGCTTTGTGATTCTGGTCTGTGAAAGGCGCTATATAAACAAAAACTTAAACTTCTATAGCTTCAAATAGCAGATCATTATTGCTGTCGTTTTGTCAGTCGTGTGATTTATGTTTGAATTCAGCATGTTATGAATATCCTTTGGGATGAATACACAAAGAAAAGGTTTAATAAGAAGATACATTGTAGTTTGTTTTGGTCGTCTCTAACAAAAGACAGAGGGACAGGTCGGTGCAATGAGCCGGCTTCAGTCTGAGAGGATGTTGTGGCTGTAGCTGTGCGCCCGCTCAGACGTGGGCGAGTGGCTTTGAAGCTTTTGTTTTCAGGCCGAGAAGACGTGACACTTGAGTTCCAACTTGGAGAGTGTATTTCTTAAATGTAAACTAGAGAAAGTCTTTCCGCTGGCACATCATTAGAGTTGATGTTTTGTTTGATTGTGTGATTCAAGGCAAACCTGCTTTAAAGAACAGGTTTGCCTGTTCACATGGGGACAATACTTTTGTTTTGAAAGTCAGAAAACTGATCTAGACAGAAGATGAGATGAGACAAAACTTTATTGGAGAAATGTACATGTTATGGCATAAATGTGACATGGGTAAGAAGCAATAAGTAAGTAATGTTTATTTATATACAGTAGGGCATTTTACAGACCAAAGTCACCCAAAGCACTTTACAATGTTCAGATATTGTTCCAATCATTCCACACACGGTGATGACAGAAGCGAGTCGCCGAACAGACTGGACCATCAGCTCCAATCAACACCATCCATTCACTCTCTCATTTACATTCATACTTAATGTGCATATTATTAGTGGTAGGGGAAACCGAAGCACCCGGAGGAAACCTAGTCAGACACGTGGGGAACATGCAAACGCCACTCAGAAATGCCCTGGTCCGACCGGGATTCAAACCAGGACCTTCTTGCTGAGAAGCGAGAGTGCTATCCACTCAACCACCGTGAAAACATAATTTCTTCAATAGAGAAATAATTACGTTGTTTTATTTGTTATTATTGTACGATTACAGTGATAAAGTGACTATAGCAGTGCAAGTTCAGTCCTAGTGCAGAAGAAGGTTCCAGGTTTGAATCATGTTTGGGCCCAGGTCTTTCTGCTTCTCCATGTCTGTAGAGGTTTTCTCCAAATGCTCCGGTTCCCCCATTACCCAAAATATGCACCATGTTTGGGGTAAAACCTTCCAGCTCTGGTCCTGTACAGAGAGGCCCTAGTTGAATGTTTGAGCCGCAAGTTTCAAGTAGCGTGGATGAAGCTAAAACAACTCCAGGTCTAACGCTGGAACATAAAACACAGATGATTTGGGCCTTTTTGTGTTTCTGTAATTATGTATTATAATGGGACCATGTGTAGTAATAAACAGCAGTACTGTAAATACACCACATGTATATTTCTATAATATTCATCTGTCCTCACACAGTCGCATCAACCAACTTGTGTTTGGACTTAAAGGGATGTCTGTAATGAATTGAATTTGAAAACTCTCTTCACGGTTTCAAATGTAACTGTTGTAGGCTTTTTAATAATACATAAATAATAAATAGTAAGGACCCATGACTTAAAACAAAAAGAAATACGTCCCTGCATTAAGTCAATTCAAACTCATCACAAATACAATGTGGCATCAAAACAACAGATTATTATGAATAACTCTTTATTATTTCATCTACAGCTTCTTGGTGGATCATGAACAACAACAACTGACACGGCCCGATCCGAAGCAGCGTCTGAGAAATCCCGAACCAACCCCAGACTTCTTCTCCTCCTTCTTTCTGTTGCTCTGTTTTTGCTCATTGAGGTCCAGTTTCCCTCGCGGCATGAATGGAATTGGGTCAAAAAACAGATAAATTGCGAGACGGACAGCGAAAAGAGCAGAGTTTGTAATGCAATACTAGCCATCAGGACGCTCCGGAGTCGTGTTTGCATGGATAATAAACCTGTAGATTTCAAAAGTATAAGGAAAAGTTTGGTGTGGTGGACTTAAAGGTGATGTCAGCTACTTCGAGTGAATTTTATTTTTATAATAATGCCTATTTCTGATCAAGGGACACTGTACAATCATGAACAGTAAGTCATTTTCAACAATAATATATCTTTTTAAATCCCTCTCATTAGTATAACTACCACCAGTAAGATTTGCTGGAGGACAACAGTTAAACCAATGACAGGGATTGGAATGGATTTCGACCAATCAGGCGGCTTCATAGGTGCGCATGGGTGGGTCTAACCAGTGCTTGTTTTCATAAACTCTCTCTTCACGGTTTGAAAAGTATCTGACGTTCACTTGTATAGGCCTGATTTCTGTCCCTTCTTGTCTGACACATTCTTCCATTTTAATAATTCACTGCGATGACTTTCAATAGACAAAGATGACTAAAACTTTGAATAGACAAGCGCGAGTCTGAGTGTGACGGAAAGCAGAGTGAGTTAGCTACAATATTTAAACGGGACTAATTAAGCTCAAAACTTCACAAAACAAACTTACAATACTGTCTTTTTAAATAAATATGTTCATGAATGGGAGACCTTAATTGTAATATTAATGGGGCATGGTCATGGATGCATTATACTATCTGGAAAGGATCTAGCTAGCTTAACGCAGACCAGCGCTGCCCTCTACTGTCAGCTCTGATCGGTCAAAACACCACACATCTCCTCGTCCTGCAGAAATAGAACCACTGCACCAGAGGCTGAAATACATCCATAACAAAAACATTTCAGACTCCACGATGAGACCATAGCACTTGGAAAAGCAGACATCTTGGGTCGTCCGGGACATGGGCGTGGTTTAAAAGTCACATGGAAACACGACTGCTGCTGTTCTTTGGGAGCAAAGATTTGAACGACTTTTTAGATGCATGTTTTCTAAATGCTAGTTTGTTTTTTAGAGTAGACATTGCAACAGGCTGTCATCCATCAGCCACTGCTCCATAAGGACCCGTGCATTCCCCTTCGGTCACGTGAATCAGTGCTTGTTGAAACCTTTTTTTTAAATGTTTTATTAAAGGACTGTTGAGAAGGAAAATAACATATTTATCCATATTTCACTCCAGCACTTTAGATAGACAGATGAATGGACCTAGAAAGTAGATTTAAGGCAGAGATTCTATGTAGATTGTCTATTAAATAAGTATTGAAGTATTATCAATTCAAATGTAGCTGGATATTATTATTATTATTATTATTATTAAGAAATAGCAAGAATTGTGATATTTCTCTGTGTGTGTGAGTTTTCAGGGAGGTTTAAAGGCACAGTGAACACTCGTAGAAAGCATTATTTTACGGAGAAATGAAATGTAAGTATTAAACATAGGACATTATTGCGGTTGGTGTTGTGTGATCGTACAGCCAGCTCCATCACAAAGTGCTGTTCTGAATCAATGTGTATTTTCTTGTATTTATTTGACAAAGAAAATAGTTGTGATGTGAAAACCTTTTCTTTAGCATGGAATAAAGTTCATTGTAAAAAAAAATAAAGTTGCTGCTCTCTTTTGTCCAACAGTGTTTGATTTTACTTGGTAAAAAAAATCAATCTGTTTGTTTTTATTGAATGCTGCTGATACTGCTCCTTTTTGGGATTTCATATTTCATGGTGCACATAATGTTACCAGAAACAGAATCGTATTTTTGCCTGGAATCCAATGTATCACATTGAAGGGACTTTATGTGTTTATTTTTTTTTAAGAAAATGCTTTTAATTTCGAAATGACAAAACAGATAACAGGTCACAAGTATAAATCATATCTGACCTTTTCTGAACAAATGTTTAAAGTGCTAAATCAAAAATACATAGTTGGAAATGATGGACAATATTTATTTTTACAAGCAGATTAAAAGGTCATTTAGTTTTGTAATTCAACTTACAATGTGAAACTAATATCTGACTCATCTCAGAACATTTTAGAAAATGCACAATGCACAAAATCATCAACATTATTACAAACATTGATTTGAAACACATCTATCAAATTAAGCTAAATCTTTGTACAGATAGTTTAAGTTGTCAAGGCAGACAAACCAGTTCTAGTCAGTGTGCCGGTGGGTCTCCATCTTTAGCGCAGTACAGACAGTAGGAATGAGGAGCACACAGCACAAGATAAATGAATAATAACTCTATACTAAAATTAAATTAAATTAAATCTCTATATAGCATAAAAAGAAGCAGTATAAAATCTCCATCTTTAGCATAATAAATAAGGGACAACTGGACTCAGTGAAGTGACATTAAGTCACAGTTTATTGCACAGGTGAGATCAGGTCGGGAGTGTTTGCTAGTCCTCATAGTTCGTTGTACAGTCTGACAGCAGCAGGAAGGAAAGACCTGCAGAACCTCTACTTC